>VZSZ01006909.1:789408-820524 GCA_013398815.1 Ibidorhyncha struthersii | reverse complement strand
AATAGAGATCAAGCCTGCTTTTCGACTTGAGAAGAGGTATCCACGCTTGAAAACCTCGGTGGGATGTGTGTGGTCAATGGCACAAATTAATGCTGTGTAGTTTATTTTCCAGAGACGGATTTGGTAAAAAGATTGACGAAAGATAGCAGGCACTCAGAAGAAAAAAATTTATTTCACAGAGTCTGCCTCACTGCAAGGCCTAAAGATAGAACGACCAAGCCATAAAAGAGAAATTTATAAATACCGGCATTGCTCTTCATCTTGGGCCGAAGATCAGCATAACGGGTAGCTCGTAAATTAGATTGCCTGGAATAACGCTCGGCGTTCGGAGCGCTACAACCTTCAAACAGCCTTCAGACTACCTGCAGCAACATTTTGGGAAAATCAGCCATAACCCTCCATGCCAGATTTAACCGAGATAAGGCTGCTGCCACTCCGAATGCGCGATTTGCTAAGTTTGAAGCTTCCTCGGCTGTTAGCTAAAAAGAGCGTCTCCCCGGCCTTCCTTTTGGATATGGGGATGTTTAACCTAGGTTGTTGTGTTGGCAATGACAGGGATGAAAACAAGAGTAGTTCAAAGGTTGGAGACTTGCTAAGAGTCCAGTACTTTGATCTACTGTCGGTGTTGTTATGTTTCTTTTAGGAAGCACATCCAGAGCCTTTATTTAACACTGCTACACACCGCAGCTGGAGAATGGATCAGTAAATGAGAACCATGTTCTGGGAGTTTTACTTAGCTTTTAAAAAAAACAGTGCTGAGCTCACCAGAATTGGGGCCCTCTTCAGCTCCCTACTGAAGTTGGGAATATTGCCTGGGGAAGGAGCGCTCGGGAAGGAGCGCTCAGGAAGGCTGCCACTAGGCTCTGTATTTTTATTGTTATTTTTGGATGTCAGGATTTTCTCTACCTCTTGCTTTCCTCATGACTTCTTTGTTGGCTAGTGAAGATCACATGTGGCTTAAGTAGCATCTGGACTTTGCTTTGCTGTTGCTGGGTTGTGTTGTATTTCCCCTTGCCAAAATGAACCTAGATGGACTGCAAACGCGTTGTGCTGCCTGGATGCTGTGGGGCCCAATCCAAAGTCCACTGGAAACACTGACACTCGCTTAAGTGGCCTCGGGGGCAAGTGCAGTATATCCTTTGCTTGAAGTGCAGCCGGTGTCCTCTACTGCAAAGGAGGGTCTCCTAAGAAGAGACGGCAAAATAACGCTTGCTTAGAAAATAAAATCTCCGCCAGCTGGCTTAACAAGGTGAAGGCTGTGGAAGTGTTTGTAGATGAGCGTGCGTGTGTTTGCTCCAGAAAGAGAAGGTTACGCTGCAAGGTGAAGTTGAGGGGAATTCCTTCTAAGCTCCCTCTTCAGTCGGCTGGCTAGTAGAAGTGGAGTTATATGATTTGGTTTAGTTTTGAAAAATCCATTTTCACCAAAGGATGTCTTTGTGCTGTGGTAGGTTCGGGAGAAAAAGGGGAAAAAAAAAAAAAAGAAAAGAAAAGAAAAAAAATTTACCAGGGGTTGTTTGAAGTTAACACATAATTGAGCTTAATGAATGGGGCTTTGGCATGGCCGAGCAAGGCAGGGAGAGCTCAAAAGGAAGCAGGCCTCTTTTGGCCCAAGTTAAGACCAGTGTTGAGGGAGAACTGCAGCTCTATACAAGCATAACAATGAATAGCAACAAATATTGGAGCTTCAGCATTTCATTATGTTCCTCTGGTTATCAAAACATACCAAGCTCCTTTTATATTATTATTATTGCTATTATTATTGTTGTTGCTTTCCTCCTGGATGGAGAAAGAAAGATCCCCCCTTGAAACAAGCGTGTTACAATTCTCCTATTCTCTGGCCTTTATAAAATTGGAAGTCTCAAGGTATGTGACCAGTTGGAACCTGTTGCATCTTGCAGCAAGTGATTTATGTTCGCAGTTTTGATTTGCCTCAATGAAAAGATTTTCATTCATAGCCCCCAGCTCTCCAGACGGATGGAATTGCTGCTCCATTTAAAAAGGAAAAGGGGTGACTCGCCTTGTTAGGAATTTTTTTTAAAGCGCTGCAGCGCCTATATGCCTGCTTTGTCCTCCCTTCAGGGTGGCTGGCATTCTTCTCTCTCCTCCCCCTCCTCTCTCTCTCTCTCTCTCTCTTTTTAACAACGCTGAAGTTGTTTATTCTTTTTGGATGAAGTCTCAGATAGGCTACTGGGGATGTGTGCTTCAATTGATGGGGCCCCCTACCCCATTGTGGCTGTGTCAGGTCTAATTCATCTCACCGAAGCCCCCTTGTTCCTGAGCGCTCAATAGCGCAAGATGAGGCGATGGAGGCTGACAATGATGCCACACTCTTCACTTGGGGGCATCCAATTACAGGCGAGAGGGGCCCCCTGATTAATATGCTGAAATTAGTGGCCTCTGCCACAAATAATTCCTTGTTGAGTTGCAACAAAAAGGCAGTCCATGCTGCTTGTCTGGAGTGGTTATAGGGACAGACACAAACTGGTCATTTAAACTTCATTATCACTTTTCCACCTTGGAAAGAATGAGGGTGTGACTATGAATTCATGTTCTTGTTTACTGCTCCATTTAAAAGAAGAACGCAAATATTAATCCCAAACGTGATCCTGTCGAGACAGACTCATTAAACTGACACATTTTGGTCATGTTCTGTTTGTGGAGCTCCGTAAATAGTGGCGCGAACGCGCTGCCACCGTACCCTCTCTGGGCAACCCAGTCTTGGTGGAATTCATGCTTGCCTACTGAAATCCCTCATTCCTGAACTCTACCTGCAACTGTCTGTCAGTATTTCAGTGAGGGGACTGGCTTTGGAATGCCTGCAGCGCCGCTAAGCAGTGTGGACTACTTTGAATTTTGGGAATGACAGAAGCTTGCTAGAAGGTGGGTGTGTTTATATATCTGCCCGGAAATGGGCATATTAGGAAAAAGGGATAAACTAAATTTATTTTAAGCCTGGTAACATAAACGAGATGAGTGTAGGTCAAGCTTGCCTTTTCGCTGGCAGCGCATCGCAAAAGTTTGGCCACAATTCATCGTATCAGTTCAATTTTGAAGGTTCGTAGAACGATGGGCGAAATGCCCCTTTGAAGGTGGGTATGGGTCTGGGCTACGATGGAGTGTCAGAGGTATACGAATAGATTTCATGGAGTCCCGAAGTCCTTAGTTTCACTGGTAAAACATTTACACAAAAGTTATTTTATCGTAATAAAGTAGATGCATGATTTAATACTTAAAACCGTTCCACTGAGCCTTCTAAGCTGTCCGTTCCTTTGATTTCATTCAAGGGTTTGACAGATGGTTTATATTTTTTCAACCCAGAGGAAGTTGTATTCTGATAAAAGCTGAAGGAATGTATCTCAGGTTCTTGCGTATAATGTAGCATTTCCCTTTCTTCCTCACAAAATCAGACGTTTGCTTGTGCCACTTACTTCCTTTGTTTCTGATTCTCCTCCGAGGTGCACGCTGCCACGGATCAAACGCATTCCTGTTCAGCAGAAAGAGTCTTAGCATTAAAATGTGGATTATTTTATTATTAAAACAACAAACCAAAAAAACAAACCAAAACCAGGCTAAATGGCAGAGATAGCCCCTGAAGGAATCATGGGAGTGGCTTTGTGGAGAGACCTACAGCAATGCAGTCTGGAAGGGGGCCCAGCCTCTTGTCAGCATGGTGTCACATCAGAATGTAACTGATTGTCCGCCAATTCTTGGGACCCCCGTCACTTAGTTATGCCACATTTACATTAAATCCCTGTTGCCAGGATGGATGGCAGCCACTGACGAGAGACTAGGTTGAGACAAAGCATTTTTAAGATGAAACCTTAATTTAAATATGGATTATCTGCCTCCTGACAGGGTTAAGCGGTCTTTCTCTTTCTTTTTGCTGATGTTGTTGTTCATTAAAGCTATATTCCTTTGAATGTCAGTGCAAAGGTTTCTGCTTTAAAAGGCCTGCGGGCTCCTTATTGGGATTGCACCTAGGATCTGATCATGCGAAACGCTTAATGCGGACAGGTTTTCTCAGATGTATAGCGCCATTGACCCTAGTGGCATTACTCACATGAGCAAAGTATTTTAACATTCGAAGAATGGGGGCTCTGCTTATGATAAAAATACCTCGGAGTGATGAACGGCCTCCCAGGCGCAGCACTAGGAAGGGCTACTCGCTCAAGTACAGTTGCTCGTGTGGATAAGCGTTTACAGGTTTGGACCTGCAACAGTTTAGAGCAGGAGGCACCTTTCTGCTTACGGTTTTCCCTGCCTTTTCGGATGCAAAAGTTGGCAGCTGAAGCCGTGCTGGTAGAGGAGCGTATGTGTATGGGCAGGCGTCTCCTAAAACAATCATTTCAGTCTTTTTTTTTTTCTCTCTCTTCTTTCTTCATACAGATATTAAATTTATTTCAAACCCACCTTCCATGATCGCAGCTGGCAGTGTGGTAGCAGCTGTGCAAGGCCTGCATCTGGGGAACACTAACACTTTCCTCTCCTATCAATGCCTCACACATTTCCTATCACAAGTTATCAAATGTGATCCGGTAAGTGACTCTTTCTCTCGGTTGATGTCCTGCCTTAGCGTTTAAGAATGAATGCCTGCTTATTGCATAGTAGCTAATCTGACAGTAAATCTTGATAAAAGTCAAACCTCCGGGTGGGGTTTTCACACGCGTTCTCTTGTGTCCGTCCTAGTTATATAGCTGTCGTTATAGCCATTAATAATGGGCGATTACGCTGCTGCAGTGCGCTGATAGGAATGCCACATCCAGCTCTGATGTTTGTAAGAGAGGCGTCTCTGACGAAGCAAAGGAAACCCAGCATCGATTTAGGATGTTGCAGAGGCTGTGTTTGGTTGTAGGTAATTAAAGCAGGAGTCTATGTAAAACAAAAATTCGAAAATAAGACGAGGAAATAGTTACCGAGACCTCGTGGTATCTCTGACCTTATCTTTGACCGTTCTCGAGGCCTTTTATTGTGCCAAGTGGTGTGAAAAAGTCCTTCTTAAAAGAGTTCTAATGATCTAATTTGGTTTATTACGTGCTAGACCTGCACAGTAGCTGGTATTGAATTCCTTTTCGGAACAAATGCTTGTCCCACGACTTTCTGACAAGGTAGATGGTCCTCACAGGACTCTCATTTTGCCCTGCAGCTTCCAGGAGATGCACATCAGTAACTAGTGAGCAATAAACCTTTCATGAGTGAATGGGCCAGGAAGGGAGCCTACAAGGAAGACCTAAAGTCAATGATCCATGTCATAATGGTGTGTGAAGTTGGGGCAGAGTTGAGCTTTGTTTTGTAACAATGTGGAAGACCAATAAATAGATGCTTTAAAAAGGTTCTTGTGAGGTCTCCAAGCGCTGGACAATGAGTCAAATAAAGACAACTCTGTGGTTAGCGGCAGAATCTTTGAGATGCTGTTAAATTATTTTACATGTTAATAATTTAAATACGTAGAGAATTGTACTAATCCAGACACTGCAAAAATAGGTTTGCGTAATTGGACTTTGTTGACAGGATTGAGTGATTTCTGGAAAGATGAACGCATCATTAATTAATTATTCACAAAAGAATATTTTACTTTTGATCGACTATGTGAAACAATTGCTGACAAACATGGTATCTCAGCTTATTATTTTGATTACCGTAACAATGCCTCAGTATTGAGCGCACTATTTTTGCCATTTATATTACTGCAGCAAACGTAATATGGATCCAGTGCTGAAATGTTAAATACTATAAGAACTTCAAATGCTGAAGTAAAACGCTGCTCAGTTTGGTATGTACGTGTAAGGCTTTTAGTCAGTTTGTGAACAATGTAGATATTTCAGTGTACAGTTGGCCGCTGTCCAGGGGGAGGTATTTGCAGCAGGTACTGAGGAAAAATACTAGGCTCGCTATCTGCTCTGACAGTATCTGATTCAAACAAAACCATTATTTAATCATTCCCGATACAAAGCATTGAAGTAGATTCTCTCACATCTTTGAGAACAACAGCATGTCCTTATCTGACTTGACTTAGTTGAGGACGGACCTCTTTTAAAAGAAAAGAAAGTGGTTTTAGCAAGAAGGGAGAATCCGTGCTTATTTCTTTTGTATTATCCAGAGTCATTGCAAGGCCACAATCTGTTTAATCTGAATGTAAGAGCTTTAAAAGGAAGTAACTCCCCTCCAGCTTTCATTGGTAAATATACTCACGTGTTAGAGCAGCTAGAGTTAGAAGTTAACGTTTTTGTAGAGGTTGCTACAGAAAATAAGCATCATAGCATTATACCTATGTATACGTATCCTGTTGCATTTGTAATGGAGTAAGGGAACAGCATTTTTCACTACTATTACTTTGCGTGGAGAAAACTGCTTGGCTTCATACGTAGCACGATTCCCCCGCATAAAGAATTTCCCGTAAGACCTGCCTATGTAATCCACGGCATCGAATGCGGTTCCTCTTATTTCACTAGCAGGTATATGAAGTTTGTTACGCCACAGTGATGGTTCCCTTTGTCAGACTGCACAAATTAATATGCTTTATATTGGATTGTCGTGAAATATTAAGAGCATGCATTGTAACATGGCTAACATTCTCCCTGATTATCTATTAGCTAGAGCAGCTGGTCTGTTGGATTTCAGGTTATATAATTACACTTTTTTACCTTTAGTCTCAAAGAAAGCTGAATCTAAAGCAAAATGAATATCACCTGATTGGAATTCCTTTATGGTTCATGTTTACGTTGGTAGGAGTCCAGTTTCCCATTTTGCCTTTGATCAGGGGTAATTAGAAGTCAGATAATCACAATTAGAAGTCTTGGGCTGTCTTCCATCATTCTATTCTTGACCCCGTCATCCAAACAGATTGAATTTTACCTGACATTCATTTCCAGGCCAGAAATTTGCTAAACTAGATTAGATTGGGTTTCCATGCTGTCTGTTAGTGCGTTGGAATTCGTCTCCTGCCTGCCCCTACTCAGAGGCACCTTCAAACATGTGCTTGTTATCCAGAACGGGTCAGGCAGTAACAAAGGATTTCCAAGCAGTTTCTTTTTTGTTGTTGTTTGTTTCCTTTAGTATCTGACCCTGGAGTCTGATCATGTCTACTGTGTGTGTTAAAGGTATTTGACCACATCAGTTAAGCTAGCAAGTCTTTTTTTTTTTTCCACTGAGGAGCTTAATTAATCCAGGAAGGGTTTATGACCTTGAACAAACTGTGGGCATTGAAAATTTGGGTAGTGAAGCAGAAAAGTTGTTGGGAGAAGTTACCAGAGTAATGCACAAGTTTTGTATTTGCTTTTCAGTGTTGAGAAGTACCAAGAATGAAAAAAGCTTTGGTGAGGTTGTTCCCAGTGAATGTTATATTTTGCAGTTATTTTTGCTAGCTAGCTCTAAAACATTCCTGCAGACAAACTATTATCTAATAGTCATCCGAATAAGAAGTGATTTGAACAAAAATGCCTAAAACATTACAAAAATATCGTTCGTTTAACTGTAACTTAAGACATAGTCTGTTCATAATAAATTGTAAAGATTATGTTTTAAAAACATACAGTTACAACATGCTGTACTCTGAGAATCTCACAGGAAAAAAAAATTCTGTGGTCAAAAGTTACCTTTAAATTACATAGTCCTATGTAATTATTCATGACTGGACTCCAGAGGGAGAAGAATAGGTATTTATAGAAATTCTTTTGAATGGTTTTAGTTTTCAGAGCTCAAACATGCTATATGCAAATGGTAGGATTAAAAAAAAAACAACCAACACAAAAAACCCCACCAAAACTCACAAAACAATCCACCCTACCCCCCCCAAAAGAAAGAAAGAAAAAAACAAGCAAACAGGGTTCATTTTGCTCTGAAAATAAATGGGCTTTCAGTTTGGAACCCTGCACATGCTGCCTTCTTAAAACAGAATTACCCTCAGAAGTGCCTGGATTTGTAAAACCGAAAATACCTAAATCTGTATTCATGTACTACTCTTCAGTACATCTAATTCCAAGTGTGACTGAGGTACGTGGTACAGGACATGCAAGTAGAAGCCCTACAGTCAGGATTGATCCGTCATATCTCGAGAAGGGGTGAAAGGACTTCATAGAGACCTTATTGTGAAGGCCAGAGGTATGCAGGAGCCAAAGGCATGATGACTTTAGGATATGAGGCGTTTCTTTTTGTCATTTAAAACGCTGTGTGTCTCTGTCAAGAGGAAATATTACACTAGGGTTTAAACCAGAAAAGGTCATAGGTTATGTGTTTTCAGTGAGCTGTAACTGATGGTCTGATCTGCTTAGAGGTAGGATTAACCTCCCTCTCTCTCAGAAAGGACTTGCCGAGAATTGTTTGCTTGGGTTTCTAATCTTATTTTACCCCAAATGCCATGTGCCCTTATTGGTGGCAGAGGAGATTCTTGTGGTAGTGGAATCAGTGAAAAGCTGGTAGATCACACAAGAAGCCTCTGAATGAAGGCAGAATTGAAACTGGGAAATAAAGAAAACAGCAGGCAGGTCACCCTCTCAGGAAAACAACATTCATTCTCAGTCATGCACATCCTAACACTTTTGACGGCAATTTATCATGGAAGACTGGGTTCACCGCAAGGGCTAACACATGTCATAGGTTAAATCAGAAAAGGCAATACTGAAAGGAAACTTCAAAGTCCTTAATACGCAGAGTTAAATATGTTGGGGGAAAGCTTACGATGTTTGTTGTAAAGATATGAGTAAACAGCATGCTGGAGGAATTTTGGGAAAACGTACTGTGATTGTTTTGCGTACTTAAGGCACGATTTGTGTCCTTGCAATGGCTCTGAAGAATACAACCATAACTTGCAGAAAGTGGAACGGGTTGAGCTAACAGGCCTTCTCCAATTCTAATTGCTGTGGATCGATAAGTAGAATTAGATATATCTACTCATGGTACGGTTTAATGCCTGGGGGAAGCTACCTTTCCCCACAGGAGACGTGATCCTGCTCGGTGCTGTATGCTTTTAATTCAGACGGGTGTCTGTGCAAGCGGTGAGGCCCTTGCGCCCTCCGGAACACCGACAGTGGGATTGTGTGCGCATTCAGCTCCAAGAAAATGCTTTTGAAGCAAGAGAAAGAGATCTCACTCTGACTGAGATTTCAAGGTGAACGCGGTAGCAAACTAAAAGTTTGGCAGCGCTTTATAATGCATGGTTACGAAGATGCTTAGTGGTGCTTCTGAAAGACCTCTCCATTTCGGGGTCATAAGAGTCCAGGACATTTTTCTCTTCAGATGCTTTCCGAGTTAGAAATCAGTTAGCTGACTTGAGCTGCCCATTGCTGGACATAGCAGCAGCTGGCAGGCAACTCTGGGCATGTATATCTAAATATATACATGGCACTTCTATCTAAGAACTTTGTATTATTGGAACTCAGCCTGGGAAAATCACTGTTTATGACCATCACTTCTAGTAGACTGTACTGCCAAAGTGTTTCTGTGGTACAATTAGGAATCATTATAGCATCAGCAATACTCGGTTGGACCAACTCTGACTCCAGCCCAGTTTGTTTCATGTCTTTGCAACTCCACTCGTTTAATTTTGATTGCTTCACACTGCTGTCCAGCCAGACTGTTCCTATGTTTCAAAAGGTACAAAGGACAGCGAGGTAAAAGATAGTATGAATGGACTTGTACAGAACTGCTGAACTGTTGACAGCACAGGCAGAAAAGTAGCAGTGCAAGCTGTAACATCTTCCTGTGTCAAGGTCCTGCGTGGGTTAGTTACTACGTGTCATTGTAGTGGAGCCTTGTTGTAGACCTGTGGGCTGAGACACAACAGCAGTCATAGGGAGTCCAGAGGACCATGTATGAGGTGCTTACTTAGGCCGTTAAATAGAAGATGGTTAAGAGTTCAGCTGCTGAAGCCTGGATCCAGGCTAGCATCCTGCAGAAAACGGGGTAGCTTTCACTATTCAGTGTTTCTCTTGCTCTTCCCGCACTCCTTTCAGTCTGCTGCCCTCCCAATAACGTGATTATATTTCTCTTGCTTTTTCAAGAAAATGGCATTTGGTCTGTGATCTTACTGTTTTTCTAAAGGACCCTGGGTCTTCTTCCATTTAATCTTCTCTAGGATTGTTTACGAGCCTGCCAAGAACAGATTGAATCCCTCCTTGAATCCAGTCTACGTCAGGCACAGCAGCACAACGTATCTTCAGAAACAAAGACTGTAGAGGATGAAGCAGACCTTTCCTGCACACCTACTGATGTGCGAGATGTGAACATTTAAGAGGACTTCTTCTAATGGGTTTGCTTGATGAGAAAAGCAGACAAAGAAAGGGCATCTGAGAAGGAATCGGCATCAGGATCTCCCCCCCAGAAACCCTTTTCTCCAGGACATTTTTATACCAGAAGGGAAAACCAGTCTTGTTATATTTTTTCTTGCTCTGTCTCCCTTCCATCTGTGACTTCAAACAAACAAATAAACAAAAAATACCCCAAAAACTGTCTTAAAAAAAGAAAAAAATAGTATTTGCATTACCCCCAGGGGTTTGTGCTACAAAAATAGAGGATTTTATACAATAATAATCAACTAGTTTTTATATTAAAGTGTTCTTGTCTGTATGTTGTAAAAATAGGCATTAACACACAAAATGTCTCCAGGGGAGGTATTAGATTTGATTTCTTACATACAAAACAAACCAACCAACCATTTTTAAAGTAGAAGAGGGTTTTTTTTTTTTTTTAGATAGTAAATGAAATATTCTGTTTTTTTCTTTAAAAAGCATAGCTTTAACGCAGTTCTAGGCTTTTCTGTATCTTGCTTGCTTATGCATTTAGTCACTTTATAATTCATCTGTAAATGTTTATTTTATTTCCTTAGGGTTTTTTTATCCTCTTCACCTTATAAATGGTTAACGTAACCCATAAGTTAGTGTATGTTAGTATGCAGCATTATTATATGTTAATCTTTTTTTGTGCCTGTGGATTGCCTGTGCATAAGGCATTTGTAGGGTTCCAGCTTAGCATCGTTGGGAAAGGCCAATGTACTACTCGTACGATACTCTATTATAAAGAGAAACCGAAATAGTGACATAATATATTATATTTTTGTAATCTTCATATTTTTGTAGTTACCTGTGTAAAATGCTGGTCTGACCCCACAGATACTCAGCCTAATTATGGTCAGGTTCAATCCACAGTTTAGTCTCTTTTTTTTTGTTTGTTTGTAATATTCTAAAACCATTCCATTCAAAGCACTTTCAGTCCATTAGATATAGGAAATACATTCTTTTATTGTGTGGGAATTTTTTTTTTAATGGAATGGTTTGGAAATATATAAGTGCTTGTTCGCAAACTTGGAATTGCAAAGCAAGTGCATTTAACTATGGTGTTAGAGGAGAGGTGATTTTTTTTTCCGAAGGTTGTGTTCCAGTGAGAGAAATTGCATTCACAAATTGCCAGGATATCTTCCTATCCTTTTCTATAGAAAAGCTGAAGTTTAGAAATCCTTTGGTGCCAACTCATCTTTATAAATTAGGGGCCTTAAAGGTTCACATATAGGACACATAGTTTAAGGATTGTCGCTAGATGTTTTACAACTGAAGGTTTTTAAACACTAAAATATATAATTTATAGTTAAGGCTAAAAAGAATATTTATTGCAGAGGATGTTCGTAAGGCCAGTATGATTTGTAAAATAATGCAATCGCCCCTTTTTTTAAAAAAAAATCTTTCTACCCTTGATGTTGCAGTTTTAACACAGCTTATTAAAGAAAAAAGGACACGCTTCAAAGAACAAACCCAAAACAAAGCAGTCTATTTGGCCCCTTCCTATACATTTTTCAAAAGCAGTCTAACCATGAAAACGCCATAGTTAATAGATATGAAAATTGGAGTACTTGAAAGAAGTTCTTATTCCAGTATATGCCCCATTTTTTTATTTAGCTACAAATAGAAAATTTGCACATCTTGGCTATGTATCTTTTTATTATTATTTTAGAAAGTAGCTGAAGGGACGTGGACATAGCTGTTGAAGTTGATGCTCGAGGAGAATGTGATGGTGAAATGTATGTGAGAAAACTGCCGCTAAGGTGTTGATTGTAAAAAAAGAAAACAACAAAAAAAAACAAGAAAAAAAAGAAAAAAGAAAAAAAAATTAAAATTAAAAAAAAAAGAAAAAGAGAAAAGAAAAGGAGTGGATGCTCCATTTTTATTGAGCTGCTATGGATAAATTCCCAGCATGGTTTGAAAAAAAAATTAACATTGCTTTTCTGTATCTTTGTCATTGTGTTTTGCTGCTATTTTGTGGATCAGTTTTTTTTTTTTGTTATACAATGTCATATACTGCCATGTTATAGGTTTTAATTTTCTCATAGAAAATTATATTATTGACATCATTTTTTTTGTAGATTTTTTATGTGATCAATTTTTACTTAATGTGATTACTGCTCTATTCCAAAAAAGGTTCCTGTTTCACAATACCTCATACTTCAGTTAACCGTGTCTAGACCAGGTTTTAATGTTCGTACACAGTGCCTCATAGTTCTACTGCAAATGGAAATGCATCGAACGTTATTCTGAATGGGTCTCGCGATTTGCAACTAGGTTGCATTAACTTAAAAACAGCAGACATTTCAGAAGATCAAGTAATGTCAGTTTTTTTGTGGTTATGCATTTTATAAAGCTGGATTCTTTGTCTGATCTGGGGTTTATTATCATAGTAGTTTTAAGCTGTGTTATTAGCCACATTGCTATATGAAAGGTGCATTATAATATAACTCTTGTATGCCACCTGATGTAGTTTCCCATCACTTGGGACACATCATTTGGTATGATAGGTTATCTTCTGGAACTCTAAGTATTTTGTGTGTTTAATCTGTTATGATATACTAGGGTTTTTTTTTTGTTCTGGTTTGTTGTTTTTTTTTTTTTTTTTTTTTTTTTTTTTTTTTTTTTTTTAATTATAGCATAATGCTAATTTAAAAAGCCTGTAAATCTCATAAATAAGCCAGCTAACAGAGTTGTATGCTGAAGAATAATCTAGCTGTTGCCTGTATGCTGCTAAACCAAAACAGAATTAGAACTCATTTTGAGGCAAATGCAGTTAAGATCCTACACAGTGCAAAAATAAAGCATTGCAATGCTACTAGCAGTCGCAGGACCCAGGAGGACTGGATACATTCTGTCCAAATTTCAGGAACATTTCTTACTGCTTACCTCATAAAACACTTCTGTTTGTGGCATCTCTGTGTCTCTGAACCAAACATGATTATTGAGTTAGTGCTTGTTGGTTATACTATGTGTTACACTGAGTGGCAGTGTGTATTGCAAATTTCTTTTAAGATATTGTATGTACTAAAAGGCCAAATCCAGATTAAGTGGGTTCATGTGCCAACAGAGATGCTTTATTTGTCACATTATTATAACAATCTGTAGTAAGCAAGCAATTCAGATTTGTACATTTTTATATTGTACTTATTGGCATCACTGGTCTGAAATGCACATTTTCACCAACAGACCTGTAACAGACAAGTTTCCAGCAAAAAAACTAAAGTCTAGAAATAAAATTGGTAAAACCCAACATCTGCTTGTTGTCTTTCTTTTTTATTTATTGCCTTCATGAGCGTTGAATGGTAGCAACTACCTGATGCAATGAGTAAACCACATGACATTTTCTGGTTTTGACTCTGTGCTTTAGTAGTTGCAATGCTGAAAACCTTTTGTTGTTATTTTGGGAAACCGTAGGCGTTTTTAGCAATGGGTAGGCGACTGCCTGTCACAGTAATGTGTATTTTTAAAAAAGGAAAATATTTTTTTTTTCTGAAGAC
The DNA here is from genome assembly GCA_013398815.1 of Ibidorhyncha struthersii. NCBI lineage: Eukaryota > Metazoa > Chordata > Aves > Charadriiformes > Charadriidae > Ibidorhyncha > Ibidorhyncha struthersii. The sequence continues at coordinate 806,759 of VZSZ01006909.1, read as the reverse complement.
TTTCTTTTAAACGTCTGAGGTAATTATTCAGAGTAAAACACCACTTGGTGGTTCTTTTCAATAAAAGGTAAAATAAAGTAGGTGTTGGATGGTACAGAATGCTTCTTTGTATTTATTTATCAGTGTAAGGTTTTGTGTCCTAGAATACCTTTACAGAAGATAGTCTGTTCTAAAAGCGGTAAGGTTAACCTGCCGTCTTTTCCCTTCCTTCCCCTCATACACAGCTGTTGCATCTTACTGTTGTATTACTAAGATAATAAGGAATAAACCAGAAAACTGGAAAAGCCTACTAAAAATACGTAAAAAAGAACGGGACGTAGAAGGACAGAAATTATGTATGGTTACAAAGTATAATGAGAAAAAAAATTAACCTGTGTCCCAGTTCACATTGCAAAACATCTCTGAAAACTGGGGGTGCATATTATCAATTATTACAAGAGCTGAACATGGCAGAAACAGCTTATTCTTAGAATGATCAAGCTTCTAACCTATGTATGTGACTATTTACACTATGAAAATACTTCTGCCGTAAAAAGCAAACCAGTCTACATAAAACATCCAAGTGCTTGCCTCTCCTGTCACAAATCAGAAATCTAGTATCTGCCTCCTGAGTTTCTCATTGACTAAACTTCACGTTACAACTGATTCTATCTATGGAGTAAGTACAGCAAAGGAAACGAAAAACGAAACTCCCAAGTTAACGCCTAACACGTTAATTATAGTCTAGCGCAAAATAAGTTTGTCCCAGTGCAGTCACCAATAGATGGGAAACCATCTGCAACAGAATCCCAGTTGAGCCTGTATTAGCCCATCAGTTTCCCAGTCATTTCAGACAGAAACCTGAACCATGTGGCCTACTGTAAAATCAGAGATCAGGTAGCTAAAGTGGTATCAGTACGTAGTATGATCTGTAATTTTTTCCATTCAAAATAGGGAGCTCCTCAATATGGTCAAATTGCACTGGTAGGCCACCAAGAAAGAGTGGCGTAGAAGTGAAAGAAGTTCTAGACTAGATTCACAGTGCCTTCAAATACAGATCAAGCCAAAGCCTAAATTGGACTCAACTTGGTCGAAAATGACTCATTTTTTCCACACAGATCTTTTACCAGTTTTCTGCAAAATTTCTGCAAAAAAAAGGAGAAAAAAAAAAAGGCTCACTTTCGTATCATTGATGGCTAACCCCTCTGATTTTAAATGTTTGAAAATGGAGTGAAGACATACTTATGAAATGCTGATTTGGGACCTTTTTGCTGATAAAACAAATATAAATAATGCAGTGAGAAATTAAAACTTGCGTTTTGTTGAACATATTAAGTGGGTTTTGCCTTTCCTATCTGTTTCATAAACTCCATTAAACCAACCGAAGTGTTCTGTGACTTAAGTAGGTTTAAGCCCACATAGTCAGCTCTTGTTATTTACATTTTCCTTCTCTCAAACATCATGTCTAAATGCAGACTACTAAATTTGAATGTTGGGTGAACTATGCCAGTATTACTCACATTGCAAAGGGCAGAAAGACAAGAATGTAGCAAGAAAAACAATTTACTATAGGCTGTAAAAAATATGCATGTTCAGCTAGGCTATGGTGTAGCTTATTGAAGGGAAAAATACTGTATTTTCTTACATCAGATCGAGACGTGCACACAGAAAAACCTCCAACAAAAAACCTCCTCAATTCCCTTGCTGAATTCAGACTGATTGACAAGCTCAGACCTTTTATGAACACTTAAATTCATATACTCTTTATTAAAGATTAAAGAAGATCTGCTAAATGTAAAAACTTGGAATCCACTTATATTCAAGCGTATCTGGCATTTTTAGTGATAGAAAACTCCAAAAGATAGAGGAGAAAGTGGAGCTTGGTGCTAGTATTTCAAAGGAGTCATAGAAATGACCCAGGCATGTGGGTTAGTGATAAAGATTCCTGGCAGCATCATTGAAAAGCTACAATGGGACAAAGGCAGTAAAGCTATAAATGATGGCATTTTAATGAATTCCTGCCAGCATCGTTTTATGGGAAATGTATCTCTTCAGACAAACATGGTATTTTTACGATCCCACAAATATAATTGATAATAGTAATTGCATTGGCATGGCAAACATAGCTTCCCATCTGGCTTTTGACTTGAGTTCCACACAATATTCCAATCAAACGATGAGAAAGGGATTGCAAATTAGTCAAATGGATTGCACTGGTAATGTGAGACTTGCCAGACTTCTGATTTTGCTCTTTAGGGTCAAGAAGTACAAATTTAAGATCAAGGCAGAAGTTACCCTTTTGTTTCTTTAGTGTGATAGATATTAAAGAAGGAGAACAGAAATAGTTTCTTGGAGATCCCATTAGCATCTGTAGAGCCCTACTTAGATCTGTCCTACTTTTTGCCTGTATGAAGACTATGTATTAAAAAGTCTGGTATTTCAGTGAAGTCACTAAGTATTCACAGCCATCATTTTCCTGAGTGCTTTTACCTGAAGAGGGAACTACTGGCAGAAAGACTGCACGCTCACAGCAAATCAGGAACAAGGCGCACAGGCAGCATCTTCACTCTGCGTGGGCCATGCTGATGCAGAAGCACCACCCGCAGTGTGTGCACAACAGATCTGCTCCTGGGGTCCGCACCACCATGTCTACTGAACTCCTGAAGCTGTTTGTAATGTGGTCGTCAGAGCATCAATTCCTTTACAGAACAGCCCCAAGCTCTTAGGGAGCAGTCACTACCATACACAGGCCAACGCAACAACAGTTTTACTTTTCCCAAGTTGCCTCTCTGGACACAGGAGGCCATGTTTAGTGGCTGCTAGAGGTCTTCCCTCTTATACAGTAGGAAAAAAAAATATCCGTGTGTGTGGATTTCATCTCTCGTCTCATTTTAATTATGGCTTATGCTACTTTTCTTATTTATGGTAATACCCTTGAAGAAATACAACAATTAGTGTTTATTTCAGATTAAAAAAAACCCCACAGTGATCCATCTCAAAAACAAAATACCACTCCGTCCACTCACTTGAAGACTGCAGTAGAAAATTATATTCCACTCATATTAAAAATATATGCTAACAGGCAGTCACAGTACAATCTTCCCTGCTAATACATCTGTCAAGGGGTGAAGCCTACCTGAAAGCCAGACTGCCCAGTCAAATGAGACCTTGACTACCTCTGCTCAGCTCTGACTAATCTGGCATGAACTGGAAAACAAAGAAGCAAAATAAGAACTTCATTAGGCAACTGTTGCTAAATTCACATTTGGTAACACATTTGGGGTGGGTGACCGAAGGTGATAGGAACCTCCTTCCCACCAGTAACTGGTCTTAGATATGGAAAAAATCATAGAGAATGGCTTGGGACTGCTTGTGCTGACAAATACATAAAGCAATAACTGGTTAAGAGGGTAACCCCTCAGAGTCAGAGAGCTCCAGGTACAGATAACCTAATACCATCGAGAAAGCTGAACCAAAGGAGGAATCGCTACACGCACAAGGCCAAGCTCCAAGCCAGGACCTGACACATCAACTGGTTGGAGCAGAAGCCTTCTTTCCTGGGTCCATGTGGTGAAGGTCTAGGGCTTTGATTTGTGCGTGTACTGGGCGCATCGCAGAATGGAAATTGCTATCCACTCACCATTCCCAACCTGCTAAATAAATTTTAGATTGTATGTTGCCGAGTGGTGCGGTTTTGCTATTTCATCCATCCCACCTGACTGCCCTGTGACACTTGTCTCAACCCACCCAGAAGCTATACTCCATTAAATGCTCGCTCTCCTACAACAGCTAACATGTTACCCACTGTAAGGACGTTATTTGTAACATTACCACCAGTCTTCATTTAACAAAGACCACTAAACCACCACTAGAGCATTACGACAATTCACAGGAGCCAGCACCAGCCCAGTGTCCTAAGTCACTACTCTGATGGCAAACTGTCTGAAACGGACAATTGAGCTTTTTGATGTTTTATTGCTCCATTTATTAGATTTTATCACTATAGTTTGAATACAGGGGACTATTTTTGAACAGCGTTTTTGCTCCTTGAACACCCACAGGCCATAGTTCTTTACATTTGGTTGGCTACTTGAAGATCAGATCTTCAGCAAACGTATCCTGTTAAATACAGCTATGTTCTTTTTATATGCACAGACATAACATCCTCCCAAGATTTTCAGAAGACGTCAGCAATTATTTACTCAAAAGTAAACATTATTTCTTATTAACATAATACATATATTTCATTTTTTTGACTCAGTATTTCTGTAGCTGTTTCAGTCATTCACTATGATCACTTTGTTCCTTTTAGACAATACATCTATCAGGCACATATTAATTCAGGTTTCTCTTTTCAAGGAGACCCTTGGACTGCAAAGGATCAGAAAGGTTCCTCCCTTATGGACAGTATCTTTCTAATATAAGTGAAAGACTTCACCTGCCTTCACTCCTGCATCATAGTATTCAACAGTGCTGCAGAGTCAAACAAGTGTATGCAAAGCCTCACGTTTGTGGAAACAAAGTGTTCTCATCCTCAAACAACTTTCCAATCATGTAAATACAGTCCTCTGTGTTTTTAAATCCCTCTGTAAACCTGCCCGAGGTGTCTTCAAGGATCTCTTTCTGCTTCTCCCACGCTTCTGCCGAAGGAGAATTTCAAGCAACTCACAAGTTAAAGTTCCTCGAAAGTGTTTCTCCACATTTTTCTCTAACACGATTTGTTTCTTTCTCGTTAGTTTGAGAAATAATGATGCTACTGGATTTTTGTGAAGTTTGTCCTCATCTGCTTGCATAAGAGAACTTAAAAGAAGACCAAGACATGCAACTATAACAGGCCAGATCCTCAATGTGTGGTTCTAATAATGTACCTGTGGTGAAGCAGGGTTATGAATTCCTAAACTCCGCTCAAATTATTCTCCATCTTACTCAGTTGTTCTGGATATGACACAGAAAATGATGTCATAAGCCCATGTGGTTTTAGGTTTACAGTGCACTTGACAAACTACACCACGACCAAGGTCTCCTCAAGAAGGAAATACACTGCAGACATAACCTCCAGCTCTGCTTAAAATTGACATATGATTATATCGATTCTTAGTTTCAAATAGTCATTTGGTTTTTACTTGTATTTCAAAAACTGTCAAGTGCTTATTAACAATAACTTCTGTATGTGTGTTTTTTCAAGGAGGTAAATGGGGTCTCAAAAATTCAGTGTCTGCACATACATTGCAAAAAAAAAAAAAAAGCCAGTTTAGAGAACAATGTAGGCATGTGTTTTTAAACTACTGTTCGTGCAGTCTGGTCAGGACTGTGTGACACAGTATACAGTGTTTTGTCATCCAAGGAATGTCTTTGATCAAGAGTTTATGCAAGAAGGAAAAAAAAGCCATGAAACCCTAATCCGTTCCCACAGTCCAGTAAACGTGAGCTGGACAAACAGTGGACAATAGCAGTAAAGCTTGCTGCTGGAACAATAGCTGCAACTAAAAAAATTAAAGGGTTGCTGACTCACAGTTCCTACAATCAAGAAAGATTCCATGTGGTGCTGATTACTCCCCAGAATCCTGAAGATGCTTAAGGTTAAAAATTGTAATTATTATTACATTGAGATAAAGCAGCAAAATAGGCTGCTAAACAATCAAAACTGAAAGACAGTGACAAACAGCGATGTTGATTCTGTCTAGTGCAGAGTCAGGATGCACAGACCAAATAATCAATCTTCTTTCTGCCTAAACACTTTGCTAAAAGTAAACTCTGTATTTTTATTATAAACAAGCGTCAGTTTAATTCTTTCGGCCGGTATACCACTATTTCAGATACCACCCATATAAATTCTGCACAACTAAAACCAAGCTTTCTAATTTTTCAAGACAAAAGCTATACACTACTTCTTACACCTATTCAGAAATCTTCTGTAGGTAATTTTGCCATGCCAAAACCAGATACAGAGGATGACACATTATCGGTTAATTCCTTATGCGTATGAAATACCATAGAACAATTAAAAACATTGTATAGCAAGCCACTTCCAAACCAACTGGCGCTTACTAGGGCTGTTTGTTTTTTACCTTTCATATATTTCATGAGAATGAACAGGTACTACTTTACGTTAATAAAGATTTCCAAAGTCTCCTATGTTGGCTATGTTTCAGATAAGATACTGACCATGTTTCCTTCCACAGGGCATTACATCATTTGGTAGAGCTATGTATGTGTTCAGGAGTTGCAAAGTACTTAAAGAATCTTAGGATGAAAAATGCTGCAAGAATGTAATTATTACACTTTGGGAATAAACAGCCCTGTGATTAAGGTAGGAATACTCAGTGTGATGCCAAAGAGATATTCAAGTTAGCTACAAATGAACTAACTGTATAAGCAATGTTAAAACAGAGCTTATTTTGATATTTAACTGCACTGTATGTCAGGCAGATCAGTACTCTGTTCTAACGCAGGGATACTCTTTCTGCTGCATTAAGCTGGTTTTAATTTTAGCCCAGATCTCACCCCACTGCACAATGTAGTCTAAACAATCCCAAAGAATTCAAAAGCTCCAAGATCTCTTCTTATCTATGCTAAGGAAACCATTATTTTCAAGTGGGAGTGCATGGAGTTATATACCTAGAAGACTGCTTTCAAAACAGCGCACAAAGCTTTTTTATTATCATTTTTAATGTCAATAGAGCCTGAGCTGGTTCTGCAATCCAAAACACTGAGACACACTGAAGCGCTTCAGTACCAGATTGCTCTAGTTGGCGTTTATATGTCAATCCTAGAGAGCAAAACTTGCAACTGGAAACTTGCCACAGAACTTATTTCACACCTCCCAAATCTCCATTTTCTCTGGTGATACATACATTTCTGTGGTAATGTGTACTGTCATAATTTTATCCATTAAAAAAACAACTCTGGCAGACTGTAAAATGAGAATCTTCATGGTTACTTGGCAAACTGTGAAAGTTGAAGTTTTAGGCTGTAATTAGACCAGAACCCATTGCCATAAGGAGTTGCAAAGGGCAGTACTCAAGACACTAACATTCGTACTGAGTAGCACCAAGGATATGAAGAACTATAACATTAGTAGAAATATTAAACCTTCTGTTTCAAACCAAAGCCTTTCTCTTTAAGATCAGGATGAGATATAGTATCACACACACATTGCTCCATCTGCCTGATCCAGCTTTGTTATAATCTTCTCTGAAGTGCTCTGAAAAAACTCCCATCAGAAATAAAGATTTTAATCCAGAGGGACTTCAGATAATTCTAATATTCCAGCAGATTTCAAACGATATCCTTAAAATCATTAGGCACACCAACACCAGCAATTTGTCAAAAACGCACAGTGCTTCACGCCGCTATCATTGCAGAAATTGTTTAAGAAAGCAATTAGTGTGACAAGGAGTCTTAGCCTCATCTTGCATACCCACACCTTTATCTCCAGAAAATGACATTTGTTAATATCATCAGCATTCCCTTTCAAGCACGTAACACTGCCAAGTAATTACAGGACATTTTAAAAAAAAGCCTACAAATGTTCAAACAAGCAACCCAGGGAGAAGTCGCCCACTAGAAAAGAATCTAAGATTAGTAAATCAAATCTTGAAACAGAAGGCTGTATCTAATAAAATATACAACTTTGGCAGCTTGTTAGTAAATAAATAAATATTAGGTCCAGGCCTGTAGTTGCATGATTTTTATAAATAAAATAATTTTATAAATAAAATAATTCCATTTTAATGCTCTTTTCTTGTAATACCTTAATGTGGAGATAGGCATTAAAACTTTACATTCAAAAAGGACTCGAAAAGGGATGGAGATGCATACAGAACAAAAAGATGTCAACAGAACAAGATTTATGCATTTAAAACCTAAAAAATTCAGATTATTTGATCTCCTGTGGGGTAAGTCATATATCTTAAAAGGGTACCAGTTCTTACTTTAAAGCACTGTGGAGTATTAGGGTGCAGGTAGACTTTTGACAGACAGATCTCCCTTTGTTCCAGTAAAGGAAGTTGTGTTTACAGCCAAAGTGTAAACAAGCATTCATAAATACATCACAGGGCTCAAACTCTCTCTTGCATCCCTTCAAAGGACAAAACTTATATAAACTTTGGAATGGATCTACTGAAAAATTAAAAGTAAATTTTAACTTAAAGTAATCTATTTAAAATGTGCTACATTGCTGGAAATCCTAAAGCGACAGACCAAAATGTGTACTTTACTCACCAAAAATAATCCTACAAAACCAGAGTGTTTAAACCAGTCTTTATTTCCTTCCTCTAAATGGCATATGTCCAGAAAGCTAGTAGCATGAGTTTGCACAGGTTCTGTGAGCATACTAGAATACAGTATCGCTTATATATTTCATACCTCAATAGCAATCCTATCAAGAAGTCACATAACCAAACAAGGCATGCCAAACTGTGAAGCCAGAGTTTCCTTACACATCCACATGTAAATTATCATAACCTTGTTTCAGAAAAACAATAGGATTTGAAGGAGCCAGACTGCTTCTACAGGGTTGATTTTTAAGCAAACAATTGCATACCCAGATTTTTTTCTGATTTATTTCACCCATTTCTGTTGATTCCAGATGTTCATTCAAAGCTGAAATTGACCCCCTTCACATTACAGTTTACAACAAATGGAAAGAAAATATGCTGTGTAACAAAGATAGAACAAGTGTTTTATTAATGGATTTTACTAGGAAGCTCTAACAAATGCCATCCTACTTTTATTTTTTTTTACTGTAGTGATGTAGTACAATGACACAGATAACCTACAAAGTCAGATTTACATGTTCTAGTTGGTACTAGCAGCTGATGATCTCATGGCTGTAAGACAGCACTGAATCAGCATGCAATTCTGCAGGGAATTAAATCACTGAAGTCAGAGTTTACCTGTCTCTGCTGATGTCTCAAAACTCACTATTTCTTGTACTCATCACATATCGTAGAAAGAAAAATTACAAGTCTTCTGGACTGCAGTGACTTCAGTACACTAGAAGTAATTAGTTTTGTATCCACCTTTTAATAAAATTCTGTGTTCTACAACTTCAGCTGAGATGATCATGAAGAAACAAAACAAGACAGAACGCAGCCCAGGCAAGTCAGAAATTTGTAAGTTAAATGTTTCAAACATTCCTCCCTAACTACTGAGCAATAACTAGAGGTGGTGAATACAGCAATGTATTTTTAAGTCTTAGCAACTTCAATAACTTTTGGCAGAATTTTTCGATCTTAACTGTTCTTAACAGATCAAGTACTTCTGCAAAATTTCAAACCTGTTTGACACTACAGCACAGAGCCAAAACCTCTATGTCCCACTTTATTAATAGCCAATTATTGTCATCGATCCAGTCTTTAAATTGCACAGTCAAGCATTCAAACCAGGAAATGTCTGAATGACCGTGGTCCACAGAAGCTTTATTCAGCCTCTGTGTGCACAGATCTTCCAACACAGTTTTAATTACAGTGTAACGCTTGCTTCCACTGGATTCCTGACCATTCCAGACCCAGGATGAGTAAGCAGGGTGTGAAACTAATGAAGCCATTTATAAGAATTTGTTTTCATTTGTTACAGATTTTAGGAAGATATTAACATAACAGGGAAGGCGTTGAACAAAAAGAAACCATACACTTATATCTCACAAAACTGAATACTGGTTTTCAAAATTTCAATGGATTTTTTTCCCCAGTAGCATTCTAGCTGGTTTAAGTACACACCTTTCACAGGTGTTTGCCAACTGTAATGTTCCTCATTTTCTAGGTGACTGATCTGAGAAACACAGGCAAAAATACAAACGTGCAAAAAAGCTAGGTACTCACAGCCGCTCTTGACCCTGGCAAGAAGCACATTCTGAAGCATTCAAGTACTCAAAATGCAAAATTATTTGGAACGAGTCACATTAGACATCCCACATTGGTTAAGACAAATCAATATTCTTGACATAACCTGGGCTTTTTAACTCCTTAGCTGTAAATAAGGTATAGAAATACCCCGACAGTATGCTGTGAATATTCCACTGCTACAGCCCTGAACAGCACAGAAAACCCCACAGCTCTGTTGCAGAAAACAGTTTATAAAGTTGGCACCGAAGAAAGTATACAACTACATACCCAACAGAATTTTTAACCATACCTCATTTAATAAACACCATCAGGCCCGTACAAGACATGAGACAGAAGATATTCAGAAAAATACAGACTCATGGAATAAGAGACTCCATCAGTATGTACATGAATATGGAGCTAAATTAAAGACCTAATAAGCAACCCTAAACCTGGCATATCCCAATTTGAAGTCCTGGTTGCTATGATCTTTATAGTTAAATATGTGTATATATATGTATATAAATAATTTATTCTAATAAATTTAATTGTTAAAAATAGAATTAAAGCAATACAGGAAAATTAGCCACCAAACCAATTTTCAAAATAACAGTCATTAACCACTTGATCTGCAAAGATCCTTTCTCTCCTTAGTCGAACAAAAATAATTTTGTTTTTGATACAATCTCTAGAGTAGCACTTTGCATATAACTTACATATTATACACTTCTAGTAATCAAATACTTCACAGATACTTTGAGCTCCCACATCCCTTCCCTTGCTTTTACCTTGTAAACCAGGTACAAAGATTCCAAAAAAGGCCACATTTTAAAATGTGAATATTTAGACCTCCAGCATTTACTTATCTTTGTACTATCATTCAGAAGAACAACAATAAAAAAAAGCCTTTTTTTAGACCAAGAACCAGGGGGAGTTTATTTAAAGAATAATTCATGGATTTCAACAAAAAATACTTTGAGTCAAAGTTAATCACAGATTAATATCTAGTACTTTTCATTACTTTGAAGTAAACAGGTAAAATACTTTGATTTGCAAAAATAAACTGGTTTGTGGATGCAGAGACAACTTTTTCAAATTTGGACTTCTCTGAAGTAATAAAAAGTCAAACTAGCTTTCTTTTCTCTAGTACATGATCTTTTTGTTCTGTGTCTATCTATGTACTGAGATTACAGGGTGCGCTACTTTATTTTGCTTCTATTTTCAGGTACTTGCAGTTTGGCGCTTGTTCTGGTTCCCAGGGGCTTAGCTGTACAACAATTGAAAGCCAGCTGTACTCAGGAAGAGCTGTATCATGCGTACCTATCTTCCGTACTATATTTTAACAACTTTTATCTATATAAATATTTGTGAACTCTTACAATCTATTTCTTACACAATAGAATGACCTCCTCCACTAGATGGCCCTGACACTCAGTACGTGTATCAAAGCTGTTTGAACCCTTACACATGTAAGACAATTAAACAAAGTGTACCAGCAAGCAGTTATTAAGAAAAGCCTCTGATATTGGCATACTTGCATACTCAGGAAACAGACAAAAAGTAAAAGCTAATTTGAAATAAATTGATATATATATATATATACACAACTCCCTCAATATAGTCAGCAAAACTGCTTTATCTTCAGAGCCAAAAATCCAAAAATTTTAGTGGAATGCATGTCCATCGTGTCCCAGATGTGAATAGGTAATGAACATTTTAAAAATGCAAGTTGCTCATTTTCTTGTGTAATAAAAAAGCTGTACAAGTAAAAGAGAACTGAGGTCTAGATTGCACAAAGTAGCGCTGTTCAAGGATGTGGCCATATTAAAAGATGTCCTTTGCCTGAGATAGTTTATCCTGCATATAGCTTCTGATACCCATGGTAGTCAAACCCCTCTTTATGAGGCCACACTGTGCCATGCAGACTTTGTCAGACATGCATATGTTACAACTGATGAAAGGTCTTCTAGAATTCACTACATAACTGCACTGCAAATGGTACGCAAAGACACCTAACAGCCCAACCTAAAATATCTTTCGGGTAATATAATGGACTGTACTTCTCTTAAACTAACATAATTGAATACATTTAGCTGACGGCATCCATTTTTTTGAATGAGACTAAAGAGTATGTTATAAAAACTGGAAAATAAAAAGCTATTCCTTGCTAAATCTACTAATAAATAATAAATTAGTATCACAGTTCTTCTGGTAGTCATGTTTCTCTCACCGATCACTTTTAAGTGCTAGCTTTTAGGGTTTTGGTTTTGGGGGGTTTGGTGGGTTTTTTCCCCCACACTGGATCAGTCTGCAGAACTAGTGGAAAGTTCAAATGTCATGTTCTGAGCTGCAGCTACTTTATGAACAGGAATCTTAATCTTTCTTCTTCGCATTCTGACTTCATTTGTCATTCTACCCTTTTTACCCACAAAAATGTTTCCTACTGCCAAGTCTGCAGGCAATTGATTACATTTTACTTCACCTACAATACCTACACATTGTGTAAACTGAATGATCTGCATACACAGATTTTTAAATAACATACACCCTTTAAATACGGAAATTTTGCAAATGCGTATGTTTTGCTTTTGAGGAACCTGTCTATCAGTGCAAGGCTAGTGAGGAATTGAACCAAATATTTCTATTGAACAGGTTTGCACACTGGTGGTTCTGTGATCCTAAATAAAACCTGGAGATAATAGATGTTAAATAACACATGAGAAGTACTACTGCGAGTTCAATGCTTTTCCCTTTAATATTTAGCACCTCTTCACTGTTTTGATTTTGTTTAAAATAAGAGTAGATAAACACTTTTCCAGTTATCTGGGGTTTTTTAATGTTTCTTCTTTGGTCATCCATGTTTATCTTCATCTGTTATATTCAAAATGTTAGTGAAGATCTTTCAGTACCGATTCTAAAATCAGACTGAATATTTAGCATTGAACAAACCTAAAAAAGAATACATGAAAGTGTTTCAAAGCACCTGTTTAAGAATGTTCAACAAAACTCCCAATTCCTTCATTTCTCTTCTTCTGGTCCCACTTGTAATTCATTGTCAAATAGTATTTTCAATTTTCATTTAAAGAGCATTTTTCTTTTATTTTGCATTTGCTATCGGTTGGGGAATTTTCAGCTATCAAGTATTTTCACTTAATTCACTTCATTTAGAGTATTTTTACTATGATTGCAAAAGGAAAACAATAATTGCTCTGCACAAATTCTGTGTTTGTGAGCAGGTTTAGAGACTAAGTATTTTCAGAAAGTAATACCATTTTGTGCTAAAAGAACAACTTAATCCTACAAACCTGCTTAAATTTTCCTCTGATTTTTTCCAGATCTTCTTGCAGCTTATCATAAGTGGGGTCTTCATATGGGAATTTCTGAATCATCCTTATTAATGAATCCAGAGCCCTTATCTTTTTGCTAAAACAAAAACAAAAAAACAATAAGCCTACTACAGAAGCTTTTTTCAATCTGTCAGTATGAAAATTATCCTCCTTTTTCATTCAACTTCTCCCATTTAGCTCACTGAGAGCACGTATCTGATACATACTTAAGCCATAATCAGAAATTAAGCTGTAGCACAACTGAAAAAAGTCAGGTTTTCCCTTTTAACTTACCTGCCAAAAGTTGAGAAATATTCAAGAATCTTCAGAAATATTGATTAGATGACTGAGCAAAATAAAGAAATGCAATAAAAAAGGCTCACCAGAACACATATCAAAATGGTTGATGGTACGGTGGCAATTCTGTCAGATAAATTAATCAAAAGTGGACAGAAAAAAACTCCTGGAGAATGAAAGTCATAGAAAAATGTAGGTTGGAAAGGACAGCTGGAGGTCACCTAGCCCACCTTCTGCGGAAGCTGGACTAACTTCAAAGCTAAATAAGGTTGCTCAGGGCCATCTGCAACCAGATTTTGAAAATCTACAAAGATGGAGCTTCTAGAGTCTCTCTGGACAACTTGTCCCAGTGCTTATGTGCTTCCACAGGTGAGGACCTTCTCCTTAGGCCCCATTAGAACTTAACTTGTTTCTAATTCTGAAAGTTGCCTATTGTCCTTTCGCTGTGCACTTCTGCAAGGAATAAGTCTCCACCTTATCTAGAACTTCCCCTAGGTACCTCCCTTGCCTTCTCTTCTCCAGGCTGAAAAAAAACAAGTTCCCTTATCCTCTTTTCAGTATCACAAGATCCAGCATATGATACCACCCTAGTGGCCCTCTACTCACCTTTCTTCTATTTTTCACTATTTCTTTTGTACTGGGGAAGAGGCAAAACTGGACACCATAATTTGAAACTGTATTAGAGGAACAGTAATATTTTTTTTACCTTACCTGCTCTTTTCATCCATGCATTTCTGAAGCAGACACTGCCACGTCAGTGCAAACCCAAGGTAGCAGCCAATCTGCGAATTTATCAGAATATCATGGGGAAAAAAACCCCAAACATATAGTATATATAGTAAAAAAAAAAATTAAGCACTACATTGCATTCTGTTCTTCAGGAAACAAATTACTGGATATACAAATACATTTCTACACTGGAAAGTTCAGTAAATTAGGGTAGGATATAGGAGGGCTATGTTACACAGTACAAGAGTCAGAAAACTTCTTGTAAGAATCTGTTTAGCATGAGAGGACAAAATATTTAAAATGAGGCGTAAAAAGCAATTTTGCAAAACACTAGCCATACTTTACACTTTGAACCCTAAAATTTATTTAAGTGTGGTAGCACGGAGACAGTTAGAAAACAACCTATTTAAGATGTTTTGGTAAGTATTCGTTCTTGCAGCACTGTCAGTTTAAGCTGCCCACGTATAGCTCTACAAAAAGGCCTACCAGCTGGACTGAGGGAGCTACCAAGGAAACCAAAGAGGAAACCACACTTTCTTCTGACTTAATATGCAAACAATTTTACCAGCCTAACCCAAGGTAGAATGGAATCAGAAAGCAGCATGAGGAGCTGACTAAGCTAGCCTTGCTGCCAGAACTTTTCATTACAACTTTGGACACCAAATGAAATAGGAATATAGGTAAGTTCTTCAATGCACCAACTATATAAGTCAGCTGGAGTCCCCTTCACAAGTGACTTAACGTTCACAGAAAAAAATGCAGACAGTTGAAACAAAAGTTAGCTGACTTTGAGAAATAAAGTCCAAAATCACAGCCTAATTCCACTTCGGGCCATACGTGTGCATGTGCGTACACCTGTCAACTAAACTTACAAAACACTGTTGGATTTGTAAGCTCCTGTGGCCTGCAAACAACTTCAGAGTAGAGTGGGAGTGTCTGGTGGTTCCAGTCTTCTGTTAGTTATGTTTGTTAAAGTACACAGTGGAGTTTTTTTTTTTTTTTTAAGGTCCAAACATGGCTTTCAGACTTAACATCCCATTAAGTGCTCAAGCATATTTGAAGTGAGGCTTCCAATTAATCTTTTGTTGACAAAAATTTAATTTGCATGCCCCAAAACTGCTTAGAGACCCAAGGTAAAAGGAAACAACTGACAGATATAGCAATTACCACTGCTATAACACAAGATACTACGATAAAACACACCTGGCCCCTGGACACTTAGCTGCAGATTTCTCAGCTTAATTAGCACTGCCCTACCACAGGGGAGCAGTGCCAATCTTCTGCTTGAGCCCAAGCAGATACTGTTTCTAAGCCTGCCTGAGGAACGTACCCGAAAACAGACATACTTTAATTATAATATCTTACTTTAATTCTCTACCAAGCAAGGCAATTATCAGATAAGTATCATAATTTTACCCAAGACACAAAATAGGCTGACAGGTCTAAGACTACACAAGTCACTCTTTCTCTCTTTTACTGTGACTGTCTATAATCCTACCATACTCTGAAGCTTCCTTAATATAAGTACATTAGAGCACTTCTCTATTATGGTCTGTCTAGGATCATTTTATATAAAACTATCCAGCTTTGGAGGCTGCTGTTTAACATTCTCATCTTGAAATTACATACTTGTAGTGTAAGTAGCAAAATATTCCATCGTTGTACATCTCTGTATCACACCCAAGTGCAACCCAAAATTTTACAGTAACCATCTTTTCAGAATTTAACAGTTTACCTTTTTCATTTCAAAATGGATTAATGCCATTGCTACCATTCTTTCTGTATGCAATTAAATTTCTGAAATGTGAAAATATCAACAGGGCAAATTGCCAAATTACCCAAAGGTCTTCAAAAGGTTGAACAGATTTAGAAATGTAGTGCTGTACTTGAAATAAGGCATGCCACAAATCCTGTAGTACAGCCTCCCATCAAAGCTGAAAAAATCCAGTTCAAGTTGAAAAATACTGCAACTACACTGTACAGCACTGAACACACTCCATGTTACCAGAAACTTGAGCTGGACACACGAGAGAAGTCAAGGTGCCTCACCATCACCCTCTGGTCCTTTTTTCCTTTTATTTCCAGAAAAACTTATTGATTCAGGCATGCCGTTGTGTGGCAATATACAGAACTGACCGCCTCTATTAAAGAATAATTTTGCCCCAACCCAGTATTAGAAACAAAAAAAGAGTGCAACAGAGACACGTAGAATTGCCCCTTTATGGTTCTCCATCCAAGATGTCTTAACATTCCATGCTTTTCCCTAATGCTGAGCAAGCTTGTTCGATTTTGTCTCTTTTTATCCTCCCTTTCAAAAAAAAATTAACCAAAACCTCACAGAGCAAATAACCTCAGAAAACACCAAACCATCTATTTAACTGTTCAAATCAAAATACCACCTTTAGACTAGTTCTATGTGTCCTCTTGGACACGTACAAAACAGTGTAACATAGCAAGCCTCAGACTACCAATATATAGAGCTTTGCCCAACAGTTTCTGTATTGTAATAATGTTCTGATGACAAAAAACATTGTGATTTTGAAGTATTTTCCCATTTACCTCAGACCCAATCTGGGCACCGTGGAGCGACCCGTACCTCCTTCCCTCAACAACTCCAACGTGACTGCCTTCAGCATACCCCTCCTGATACCCCTCACCATGAAACCTGTAAAGACAGAAGTACAATCTTTATCAACTATTCTCATTTCATATCAAACTCACATTGCACACAAGGAACTCACACAAACAAAATGCATTATCTTTGACATGCAATTATCCGTATTTAGAAATATCACATAACGCTGATTTAAATTAAGATGCAATCATACACACTGCGATCTTTTCGAACAAGTTTATAGTAACTTCCCAAAAACAATGCACTCGGTGATCCAGCTCAGTACTTTCACCAGAATAACACCGCTAACTACAAGCTCACAACTCCGGGTCGAGTTTCCACACACTGTAGAAGCGCAGAAATCGAGCGGTTCGGTCGCTCAGCAAGAGCAAAGAGGAGAACTTCCCCCACCCTTCTGCATCCTCGCCCCTTCCCCCGGCTCATTACTCGCCTTTCGCCCCTCACTTTTTCCTTCTCCGCTCCTACTGCCGACTGTTGAGGCCCAGGCCCAGGCCCAGGCCCAGGCCCAGGCCCGGAGATCCCCTCCCTCCCCCTAGGCCGACCCGTTACCCGCAGCAA
>VZSZ01006909.1:748218-778702 GCA_013398815.1 Ibidorhyncha struthersii | reverse complement strand
ACAGGACACATCAAATAACAATTAAGCAAAATGTAACCCCACGCCCCCAGAAACTTCTCTCAAACAACAGTTTAGATCCGCTTCTACATGATGTTTTTATATTTCCTACCTGTTTACTTTCATCCTTTTGTCTGTACACTCGAATTTCCCTCCTGCAAACACACAAATAACTTTTCTTTATGAGCAATCTTAGCTCAGTGAGGCTGTGCACATAGACGAGGTCATACAGGAATACGGGGTCTTGTAGGATGGTGGTCTGCACGTGTATAAATGCTTACACTTACTACCGTGTGTAGCTTACGGTACCAAAGTTAATCACATCAGTCAATCGGTATTTGAATGATGAGGGTCTTGCATCGAAAGCTCCCTGGAGCAAGGGATTGTATGTCACCAACCATTTCAAAAGCAGCTATTGATTATGACTACCTTTGGCTTTTTTTGATGGTCAGCTTGAGACACACAAGGAGGAGCCCAGTTTTCTCTGCATAGCTGATGAATAATTAATAAAAAGCAGCACCACTTCACTTTCAGGTGTCTTCTGCTGCATCCTTCAAGTCACGGGCTGATTTGAGAAATTCTGGCCTTTCAAACATCACACAAGTTCACACTATTATAAATCCAGTAAATAATACTAAGGCATCCGAGACCCTAATTTTTTTTCCTCTACAGAGTTCTGCAATGTTATTAGATGACTGCTACAAAGGCGGTTCACTGCCCTGCAGCCCTGGGCCCCACAGCAGTTGTGCATGTAACTCATCCTGGCTACATATGCATTCTTCAAGGTACCGAGCACCCATCACTCACACACAGAGGTTATGGTCTGAAATTAATCTGAAAGGCTTTTTTAGTTCATTTTGTTGTGCATCTCAGTGAAGAGAAGCTATTTTAGCATTACTATTGCTGCTATACTACAGTGTGAATAATATTCACCATCGTAAGTCTTCATTTTCTTCATCAAGAATTCAAATTTCTTTCAAGTGGTGAGGAATTGATGCTTGCAACCTGCTTATTCATTTTGACAGCATTATTATTCCCTTGAGAAGATCAAAAATGGAGGCAGAAAGGGCAAAACATTTGCACTAAATGATATTTCAAATTAGTGAAAGAGCCGGCTACAAACGAGGATTTCCTAACAATTGGTGGAGAGCTTTTAAAAATTATTTTCATTGTCACTGTTGCTAATGTTACATGGACTGATGTTTAAAGGTTTAAATGTATAATCAAATCAAAATGAAAATGAAGCACTTAGCTAGTTTTTTGGAATGGCCTCTCTTGTTATAGGAAGCTTTCAATCTAAATCGTTTGCCCAAGTTCCTCTGCAGTCAGTGACAGAGGTAAGTGCTTCCAAGTCTTTATCTGGACTGAATAGTATCAATCCTATCTTAAAACAGCTGTTTAAGAGATAGGGGTTAAATAAATTCTGGAAGTGCCTATTTCTTGATAGGCTCTGGAAAAAAAACCCTAGATGATTAATGCGGCTTACGTACCTTATTTTTAGCTAGAGCTAAATGAGCTAATGAATCTCACTGTTTTCAAAATATAGCTGCAACCTGCGAGTTTCCTTTCAGTTCCTATCAGTGTCACTGAACTTTACCGTTTACTGGCATCTTTTTACCAAAGTTCAACAGAAAGATACATGTCTTTACATGTTTCTACAAACGTATTGCATAAAAAAATTGTTTGCAGAACAAATGTATTATAGGGTGAATCACACCATCACTTCCAGCGCTGGACCTGCTCCCTGCATAAACAGAGCCTTCAACAAGGAAACCTGGTGGTGTAGGACTTTTTGCTTTTATGGGGATAGGAAAAAAAAAAAAAAAAAAAACAGGAGGAAAGTCTTGTAGAATAAAAATACCTCCTGACCAAATAGTACACAACTGCAAAAGCATTTTCACCTGTTGTAATGAATCATTTATTTCCACTGCACTTTTCAATGTCCCAGTGTAATTTCTGCAGAACAAGGACTTCAGCTTTCTGTAACACTAAGGCTGAACAGAGCGTGTTTTGGAAGAACATAACTACCTATATTTAAAACTCAAACATCCAGAGATCCTGAAACATGCCGAAAAGATAACAGAGGGCTTGTGCCTAACTGGGCAATAATGTCATTGGAACCAACTGAAATGAAACCAAGGAAGATTGCCACAAATAATGATCAGAAATAGGGCATGAATCCACCCATGAGTAGAAGGGGGTCGTAGCAGGCTGCCTCGTGGTGGAGATCGAAGGAAAAATTACATAGGTGAGTCACTCAAGGCTGAGTGACAGACGAAATGCGTTTAGGATGAAGAGACATCTGCTGAAAAGTAGAATAACTTCAGAATGTCTACAGAACATCATGGTGAAAACTTTGGATATATGTCATTGCAGAAAGAGGAAAACGGTACAGAAACTTTAAAGACATTTTACTTCTTTTGGGGTCTCTTTGGGATCTCCTGCAGATTTAGGAGTAGGCATTACATGAATGTGATTCAATATTAACTTTTGAGAAGAGATTCGTAAGTCTTTTCCCCTTTGCTCTGAAGTCGGAAGTGAGAGAATTAGAGAGGCCGTAAATACTCTGAGGGAAGCAAGGTCCCAAGCGGAGCTGGAGATGTTAGTGCTAATTCCTTTGGTTTCTGATTTCTGCTGTAGTTCCTGCATGTCATCCCAGCAGCGACAGCAAAAAGAAAGCCTTTATTTTCCCCGTGGCAGAGGGCCAGCAGAACAGCCCAGTCCTTTCTCTTGCTTCTGGTGGAGACGAGTATGTCAGGCAAATGAGGGAAGGCAGAAGTGAAGACATAGTACACTGCGATATGCGGTTATTCGAGCACGGGGTTGTTCTATAAAGAGCCTTATCAGCACAGCGCAAGTTAAAAAACCTGCCTAAGAAGGAGAGGTTACTCCACCATATGTCAAGGACTGCTCTGCTTCCCAGCTGCTTCTGCAATCCAAGAGGCATAAAGGTGACAATATTTCTCCCTGGGCTGTGAACGAGCGCAGAATTGAGATTCCACAGCTCCCGCTGCGTGCGCCCACTGACAGGATGTCATACGACAGGACGAGCATTCGCGGATGCTCTCCCCAGATAATAATATAGTATAATAGTCCTCAGTGAATTAGTAGGATCCAAATGCATCAGATACTTAAAGATTTTTCAAACGATCAGCTTCCGGAGGGGTTCCTCTTCTAAAACTGCTCTACTAAAGAAGGTCAACGCGCTGGAGAGATCGTTGCTACTGTAATTCGTAGTTGCATGTGTTATTGCTGGTTCTTTCCAACGAACACAGCCAGACAACTAATTTCAAATATCTCTCACCATTCTGTTATCTAATGCTGTCTTAACTATTGCTATCAGTCAATGCGTTCCTGAGAGCAATGCTTAGCCTGGAATTGACTTGAAGCTTTCACGGTCAAATCATATCTTCTGATTAAGTCTATTCTAAAGCTCACAAAAGTCTCATCAGCCTCAAATGGCCCAAATGCATTTTTTCCTCACTTTAAGTCATTATTTCATCCTTTGGAAATGCTTAATCCACCCCATCTTTTCTGTGTGCTCTGAAATCCTTTGTAATTCTGGTATAGAAGAAGCCTTATTGATTTTCTGGGAACTTATTTGGTACAGTAGCTCTCCAGCACCTTATTCACACTAAATAAACAAAAGTTTGAAAATGTAGGCATATCGTCTAAACATTTAATTAGATTAAAATATTTAAGTACCCAAGGCAATTGTAATCTGGCCTCTTTCTGAAGGCTGAGATCTGCATTTTTTCTTTCTTTTGTTTTGGACTTACCTTAACACAGAAACGTGTGATGTTGCTGGATTATGACGGATGGCGATTTCTTCTTTAAAATGACCTTGCACCGTGGCTATTTTTTGAGCAAACCCGCATCCCACAGCAGAAATGAATAATTGCAAGTTTCCTTGCCAGTAGGTTACATTTGCATTTCTAGCTTAACCTAGGGAGTAACGCCCCCGGGCTTTGTTTATGCAATGTGTTTGTGAGAAGCATGAGGAAAGTCTCTCGCTTCTTCAGAAAAGAGTGATTCCAGAGCAGCAGCTTCTCAGTCTAAAGAGATATCCATAGAGCATTTACCTGCGCTCTTTCATTGTCAGTGGCTCAATAATGACTTGTCAGCCACTTGTCAGTGGCTCTATGACAAGTTCCAACTCCATTGGAAACGTTTTTCCTTTAATAGAGAGAGACTGGGCCACTAGAAAAAGATGATACACTACAAAAAGAAGGAAACAGATTCGCTACCAAAGTTTTGCTTCAAACTCACAAGAGTGCATACTCAGAGCTGTGGCCCTGTTCAAACGCATCCAAAGCCCTGGGGAGACAGAATTAATCGGGTGATCCTATTCAGTCTGATACAGTGACAATTCCCACAAAATCAGTCCTGAAGAGCATGGTAGGAAGGCGGGATGTGCAAGGACTTCAGCAACGAGACCAATACAGGCACATTAAACCGAATCTCACCCTGGAGCAATTTCCCTGAGCTGTATCTGGGATGAATTTGTTCCATAAAGATCTAACTTCATTTCACTGGAGGCGCAAAATTGTTTTCTTTGTTAACAAGGACACTGAGCCAGGGCCTCTCGGGTGGTGATTTTTTGAGAGTCAGAAGTAAGAAGGAGGGGGACGAAGGGGGTTTAGCTATGTCTGAATGTTTGGTGAGGCACCGAATCCCCCCCTTCTCTTGACGTCAGGCCTCCTGTAAGTCTGGGAATGTGATTACAACTCTGCTTAAAGGCAGACATTTTCTCAAAAGCACCTACGATAATAATCCTGATTTGTTGTAAAATTGATACAACACAATGATGATGATAATAAATTATATCACTAATAGTATTTGGTAGGCTTACGGCCATCTAAGTGGTATTTTAGCTAGAATCAATTAGGCTTGACTGAGAACCTATGGGACAATTGTTACGGCTTATGTTGAGGATCAGACTACCCTATAGTTGTCCCTGATGGCCCCTGAAGGTAAGATGCCTTTGAGATGTTCATCTGAGGCTTTACAGCATGTAAAATTTACACGCTGCAGCTGTCTCAGGAGGATGATCCCACACAACGGAGTCACGGAGTCAGTGGAACAAACATACGTGTAAGCAGTTGTGCTAACGAAGAGCCAGGTTTCCTCATAGCTGCTGTCAGCTCAAACTACTCGCTAGACTTGCCTTTGTGCTCTCTTAGGGAAGGTTTGAGGGGTCTGAACTGCTGCAGAACAAGAGATCTCCATTCTTTATTTGCTATTGAATCACCATTGTATTCTGCTAAGAGTTGTGGAAGGTTTCTAGTCCAGCCATGGTTTGATGAAGCTGGCACTGCTTTTTTTTTTTTTTTTTAAATGAGAATCCTACGCTTGCCAATATATACATAAGATCTGCAGATACTTGGCACAGTGAGTCTCTCGGAGGACAGAGGTGGAGAAGTGCCTGGCTTCAGGCTGTCCCTGTACAGGTTAGTTCCAGATTGCTCAGTCCTGTTAAAACTGAGGGATACGAAAAGTAAGAATTATACATGTCTGGGGAACTTCTGCTTATATTCCACTGTAGATAGCTGTGAGGGTTTTGGATCTGGCTTCAAACACTTGACCAAGATCAGACAAAAAGGAGTCTGAGGTCTGTGCTGAACACATTACAACAATTTACCATGTTGTGGAGTAAAAGAAGTAGAAAGGGAGTTAAGGAAACCAGCTAAGACTCTCAGTTTTCTTGCTGCCTATTATTTCGTGCTACGCTCTGCTGCTTATCATTACTAGGAACTGCAAGTCACCAGCAGAACTGGACAAACTGTTGGAGAGATGTAAATGATTAGTGAATGCAGGTGAACGTTGTGTCAAAGCATCAATCCAGTCCACAAGTGCTTATTCACCTACTGTCATCACTTTTGATTGTTACGATATTGCAGGAAGAACTCTAACTGAAACATCGAAGGCCCGTATGAAACAGTTCTGAACAAATGTAAAGTTAAAAACGTACAAAGTTTCCCAATGGCATCATTTAAGGTTGTTAAGAGTATTTCACACACAGCCACATCCTCAGCTTCTGGAAAGTAATGTGAGTCAGCTGAATCAATAGAAGTCTACCTTTCACCCTAACCCATATCCTGGGCCTAAACCCAAGGAGAAATATCTCAGAAGAAGTAAAATTCTTGTGCAACTCCTCCAAAATCTGTTTAGTAGATGGAGTTACTTCACTTGGATTTTAAAAAGTGTGATGATACCTTGCCTCCCTCTTCACAAGGCACCCAGACTCAATCCTCAATATAGCTAACAGCCATGCAGAAAGCTTTTACAGCAGCTTTGCTCAAAAGGCAAGAAATGAAGATTATTAATAACTGTTCTTCCACTCAGAGGTCAGAGGAAATAATCTTCTGCTGAAAGGAAGCCTACGTTACAACTGTGGAGTAGCTGCACGATTTGCCATGAGTCGGGAAACCGAGTAACTTTCTCCGATGTTCCTTATTGCAGCTTCTTAACTAGTCCCGTTTGCTACCACGAAACATGGCTATGGGACATTTGGGGTCAAGAATTGAAGGGCAAAGGTTACTGAAGCATCCTGCCAACGCGGCTAAAAGTGACCTTTACTTGACAAAGCAGAAGTAACGCGGGATCTAAAAGAACAGTATTCAAATAGCTAGTCCATTCACAACATTGCATTTGGATTGATCCTAATCAGCCATAATTTCCTAGTTTAATGGCCAATTAAAAGGCCATTTGAAAGTAAGAGAAGCAGAACAAATCAACATGGAAAAAGCCTGGATGGTCTTTAGGAAGTAATTCAAGTTTACTTAAGTTTTACACATCTGACTAGTGAAAAAATGAGTAGGTAACCGATGTCTTACTCCAAAAGTTATTCAGATTCATTAAATAACTGGTTTCAATATGAGATAAAACCTGAAGCATCACTGAAAAGTGAAGTGAAATACCTGCATTCAAACAAGAGTTTTATCCATCTAAACATTGCAGCAAATATTAAATGGAGTGTAAAATTCCCCAGTCTATTGCATATGTTATGTACCTTGATGTGTATGTTATGTATCTTGACCCGATGTAAGAAGCAGAATTAAACTCAGTATTTATTTTATGTGTATTTACAAGTGTGATCAGACATAGAATGGTCAGAAGGATTCTAATTTACCATCTTTAACCCCCAAATTTTTATGTTAAATGCATCTTCAAATTTTTAAATTTTCCTGGAATCAAAGTTCCTTGAACATTATGGGCCAAAAGTGAGAGTCAAATTACCTCTGGTTCTTTCATGGCTGGAGGTCCCAGAAAGATTGTTGCACGCCAAGAGGCAGGGACACCTCAGTTCTTGAAGTGAGCAAAGCAGACCGGTGTGCTGAGGATGAAAAAGTGGAGTCATGGTATCTCTCTCATATGGATCCGTCTCCGGTTCATATACTCTTGAATATTGATCTATTGATTTAGGCACTCATTTTTCAAAGGGAATTGTAAAGATCCTCCCCTCCCCCAGTTAATTCCAAATTCAACCAATTTCAGAAGATGGCCAGAGTGGGGCAGGAGTCCTTCTCATCGCTCTATGTGGGGCACTGAGGTTTCATTCAATAGTGAAGGCTTCCTGAGACCTGTATATTACTCTTTATCAGAGGTCTTTAGCAGATAAAGCCTGCAACAAAACAGCTACCGATCTCTGTTACGGTAGCCTCACTCTGCAGAAGGTCTGCTATTGCTAAGCAATAGATGTCCCTTTTTCCATTTTCTGGACTAACAGGTCACGTATTGCCATCAGCATGATTTGGATTCAGTTAGGCAGATGTGTCATTGATTGTATAATATTGCATAATTAATAATATTGTAATTATAATATAGCATATTTGTATAATATTGCTGAAGGAACTAGACAATACTAATGAAATAAAGAGCAACAGAACTATAAATGGACCCCACACAAACCCTTCCTATTCATGGCTCCACAGGCAATGCCAGTATCCCATTCTCAAAAGGCAGTAATCCCCAAATTTACTTTTTCCTCCAACATGCACAGAAACAGTAATGACACCCCT
The DNA here is from genome assembly GCA_013398815.1 of Ibidorhyncha struthersii. Lineage (NCBI taxonomy): Eukaryota > Metazoa > Chordata > Aves > Charadriiformes > Charadriidae > Ibidorhyncha > Ibidorhyncha struthersii. The sequence goes on along the minus strand of VZSZ01006909.1, from coordinate 770,684 downwards.
TTGCACCATCATTGGCAAATGACATAAAAACTCATTGATTCACGTACCTGACTTACATTTCCTTTAGAATTGCATTTTAACTCTCAGCTTCCTTAGAAAAGTAGTGACAGATGTATCAGCTGCAGCTTTGGCTGGTAATTTATACGTCTTGCTACCTAAGTTCCTTCTGCACTGTCATTAGGTCAGATTTTCCAGTTATGATGTCTAGTCACCACTTTGCACTGAAATAAATCTTATGATTTGGTTAATGCAGTGGTTGGTCATGGGTGGTTTGTATTTCAGTCTGACTACACCATATGGTACTGAATAATAATAATAACAATAATAATAACAATAATCATCATCAATCATCATCAGCAGCAGTTAGTACCCAGAACAATATTGTTAATACTTTGTTAAGAAAAGGAGCTGAGGCCCAATTCTGCCTTCCATGGAAAAAACTCACTTACTTCAGTGGCAAGTCAGACATTTGGCAACAATTCTTGGTAGTAAATTATTAAAGTATCAATTAATATTTATAGTCTAGGCCTGTTAAGGCCTCATAAGAATGAAGGTTCCATTTTGACTCACATTTTATGTACGTGCACAAATAAGCAACGATGTCATGTTTTCCCTTCTGCTTCCCAGCACAATGATGCACAGATGACGAGTGGATTTTATAGTCTCCCAGCCTGTACATTTACTCCTAGAGAGTTTTGCTGGTGTTACAGATGTGGACATGCACGGCTACAGCTTTTCCAATTTTAGATCAATGAGCCACACAGCAAAGAGCATCGAGCTGGCATGTCCTCCGCATTCATCTGAATGAAATGAAAGGGAGCTCAGTTCTTGGCTCCAGTTTTCTGTCACTCCATTGTCATTCAACAAAACCCACCAAAGAGAAAAGCGATCAATCCATAAACTCGTGAAGCCTCAGTCTCCAGCTGTCATCAGCTTTGAGCTCCTTCCACTGATCTTATCTGTTGCAGAGTGATTGAAAGTAATTTGTTTTGGTTGAAAGTAATTTGTTTTGGAGAGTAATTAGATTATCTCTTGGGGGGCTTCCTACCTGGTGACCCAGTGTTTCTCCTTGGCTTGCTGCTCATTAACATCAATTACCATAGAGACACTCATCAAAGGAAGGCTTGCACTGCCCAGGGTGGGGAACCTATTAAGAAATATGCTTCTCATTCCCGCTAGGAGATAATAAACCTTCTGATGTCAAACAATTATTTGTGGGTCAGACACATATGATCCCACTGGGGCTTAAGCCTTTCATTTGCCATCCAGTGTGAAATGCTTAGTAATTAGGAAATGAGCTAGACCTTTCTATAATGGTGTACATTAGCATGAATATAGCAGGCTCAAGCAAACTGCTATGTAATATTTGTGAGCGTTTACCAACACTGCCGAAGCAGTGAGGTGGACTGCTAGGCAGGCTGTGCTGGAAAAATACAAGGACGCATATTCCTCACTTGCAGAGGTACTGGGACAACAAACAAAATACATCTCTGCAGGGGAAAGCGCAGAGAAGCTCAAAAGTTCATGCGTTGACTCTTGTCCCCAGAATCAACTCTTTTTAACTGAAACAATTAATATGGTTATGTATATGACACAGCACTGATAAGCATCATAATAACACCAGTATCGATTTTTTTCTGTAATCATGTGAGCTCTAAAAGAGTCATTGCCTGACTGTGACATTTACTGGTAGTGATTACATCATTACTACTATGCCATCCTCCAGAACATCACAAAATAAACAAGCACCATAATGATCCACCTTTTGAACCACGTCTCTTTTTCAGACACAGCAAATCTGAACAGTAAATCATCCCAGTTATGAATCAATTTACAAACATTCAGTCTATAATTTTCCCTTGATGCATCTTATCTTTGTGCTGCTCGGAGAGTAGAAAAAGGTTATAGAAGGAGCAGAAATGGCCCTTAAAGGTAAGGTTTGGCTGTCGGGGCTTCCTTGGTTGTGTAGAGGTCCTAGTGTCACCCAAAGCCCCTGCGCCAGCCCTGGGCAGGTGGGATGAGCTGGGGTTGACCACAGGGAAGCTGGGGGAGAAAAATGGTGAAAATGTCCTTGTTCTGCAGCTGTTGATGGCTACCCGCAGCTGTCCTGGTCCCTCCGGAGGGGAATGTAAGTCAGAGCAGCCCACACAAAAAGGGACTCCTCACCAGTGCTTGTAGGCACCAAAACCCACCCTGTTGGGTGGTACTGGCTCTCACCTTTTAAATACATGGTACAAGTCCTTTAAATCTCTTTCCTGAAGAGCTGCTAAATGCTAACATCTGAAGTAAATAACTGCCTTTTTTTTTTTTGTTTGTCTTGTTGGAGTAATTAGGTCGTTATATCTGAAAGTGATTGTTTTATGTGTGCCAAGAGCGAATAATGAAGACCTTTGATGAATCCAGTGAGCAGCATGTAAATGTGGGGAAGGAATGCAGAGGCAAATAAATGACCTTTCTGAAAGAGAATTTCTCCCTGCGCCACCATTTTTTATCCACATTAAAGCCAGTTAGTGCGTTTACTTTTTCCTGCTGTGTATATTCTAGCTGATTCCTCAGTGCTTCCTTTTCTTAATAAAATGCACATTGTCCAAAGTGTTTGCAACGTTCTTTAAATAGGCTACCGTGGGCCTGTTTATGAGCCAGCCAGCGGCTGCTGCCATAGAGCTAAACATTTCCTCTTCCCATAGTTTTCCAAGGAGTGCTTAGAACTTAAATATTTTTTCAGACTGCCTTTATATAATGCTGATATTAATGCTGAGCTATGGATGGTCTTTAGCCATCTCCCCAGCCCCTAAAAATTAAGTTAAATGAAAGTAAACTTGTTTTATTGCCCACGATGGTGTTAGTTAAAAAATAAAAGACAAGGACTGAACAAGCAATGGAAAATAAATAACCTTTTTTTTTCTCAGGACTGATCCTCACAGGAAAGGGCAGATCAACTGCTTCCACTTAGCTGCTCGTATGAGCAAGTATAGGACCTTACTCTACAGCCCGGTGAAACCAGATCAACTCTGTGACACATTATAAATCAAACTGAGTAAAGCAAGGAAACTGGAAATATCATGAGAAGACTGGCAATGATTTTGTTTTGAAGGCCTTTCCTTTGAGCCTACGGTGGGAGGAGAGCTGCTTGTGCCTGGGAGCATCTTCACCAGCGTGCGCTCATGCCGGTGCGAGAGTACTCGGCGGAGGCAGGGTGCCCTGACCCTCACGATGTGGCCGGTGACCTTGTAATCCTGTCTCACATCTGCTGGCTGCCAGTGGGAAATAAAATTCTGTCCTTCAACAGCACGGCTGGTTGTGAGAGTGAGGGTGCCACAGGAAAATTAAGGTGTCTTGAAGAGGGAAGCAAACGTGGCTGCCTTGCTCTGGAAGGCTTCGTGGTAGGGGAGAGGAGCAGGTGGCTGAATGCGTTTCATCTGACCTGTGTACTTCGCAGGTGTACTTTCTGCTTGCAGGTGCACGTATCTGTACGCACTACTTTCCGTTAACTGGCTCTGGCAATTTAGATGAAAATGAGTTCAAATCACTAGATTTTTTTTTTGGGTGCGCAGTATGTCTGTGGAAAAAGGGTCTGTTTATAGCAGCATTTTGGCTTAAGTCAGAATAAATGGTTTGAAGAAAAACAGATTTCCCTCCTTGCTGAGCTTCAGTTTGCTTTTTGGAGTAAATGGTATCAGAGCACGTGGACTGAACTCACTTTGGATTAAACTAAACCTGAATATGTGCTCAGTGAAGTCCCCTGACATGCTGATGACTGATAATAGCCGTTCAGTCCATGGGACCAGATTAGACCTTGCCTGAAGCAACCCCCTTGAACTGTGTCCAGTGTGGATGTTAGGTACTCAGCAACGAACGACATTTGTAACATCTTTTTTTTCTTAAATAAACACATTTTTTATGTGCATGACAAACAACCAGTCCAGTAATTCCAAATCTTGATATGGCATCTGATAAATGCTACTGTAGATTTCATTTATTTGCTCAGCGGAAAACATGGTGATGTCTTATTATACACTTTACTTGCTTTGACTCTGTCCTTTGTATCCCAATTCACTATCCTGCCAGCTTACACTAATGAAGTGAAGAGTGTGAACCAAACTGCGGTGAATTCTTGCACTTGAGCTTTTATATCAGTCTGCCTGTTCTTGGTGTGGGCTGATGTCTGTTTACAAGGTGATTTCTAGCTCTTTGTTCTCGGGTTTCTGAAGCGTAGGTCTAAGGAATTATGGAAGGGATTATCATCGACTTCTTATTTACTTGTGGGAAAGCTACCAAGGTAGCTATGCAAGGCAGGCTGCTAGATTAAAAAAAAAAAAAAAGTGAATCAAAAAGGATGAAGTCTGTGGCAAACCCCCTGCATTTCATCTTGGGAAAATGCCAGTTTTCCCAGTGAGAAAATTGCAAATTGCAAGAAGTCATAATAGGGAAACGAGGCAGCTCACGTATCTTCAGAAATATTGTGGGCAGATGCTCCTGTTTACAGCTGTCTTACAGTTTTGAGATTTTTTCTGGGACTAAAGAAGATGATAGAATCAAAGTTTAAAGAATGAACCTGCTATCTGGAATGCAATACAGCAGGTAGGAGCTAATTCTGAAATGAGTTTTTCATCCATGGGGGCCACAGGTTAAGGTACTTCCTTAATGGTTTTGTTAAACAGTGTGACCCATGTGGGTCTTAAATCTCCTGTCTACAGAAAATGTATGTCCCTTCTTGATTCTTTGCCACCGTAGTGTAAGAGAGGAAAAGATGGATCAAGTGACAAAGAGGTATCCATTCGTACTTTTTTAACCACTGAATTATTGAATGTTATGAAAGTAATTGCCAAATTAATCATTTTCTGTTAAGACTATGGAGGAAAAATATTGTTCGTTTGGATGGTTGATCAGGAACACTTTAGAAGCACAACCCTGAGTAATTTTTAAATGCGCAGGTTACTCACCCAAGGCGCAGAAATTCCAGGGTACGAACTAGGGAGACGCTCCCCCAGAAGCGCAGGAAATACCATGCGTGTGCACATCCTAAATACAGAAAGTTCGACAACTTTTCTCTTTGAAATGGGTACCGATCACAATCCTAGATTCATATTTGAAAGTTTCCACTGGCTACTGTTTGTATAAGCAATCACAGGTTAATTTATTAACAAAAGTAATCAAGTCTCTCTGGGCAATTTACAAAGTCCCCATTGTCACTGTCACGGCACATTCAACCGTCCTGAGCTACGAGGTGATTTCTTATGTCCCAGAAAGCAAAGTAACCAAATTACAAAATACCAAATGCGGTTGCGAGGGGTTTATCAGCTCATGTTTCCCCTTATCCTGAGATTTGAGTGCTGGCCTTCTTCCAACATTTCCAGTTTATGACCACAGGTTTTGCCCACCGTACCCCTTGATGGCTTTGCTGAGTCTGTCTTTTCCCATCTGATGCTGCTGTATAATCCCATTCGGTCCCCCGCATGAACAGCAGGGCTGTGAGGGGTCCTAGGGGCATGAGCAACTCCTAGTAGAAGAAAATGAAATGCCAGTACTCTCTTTATTTGTCTGACACAATGATCCTGTACTGCTGGATCATTAAAGGGATGTTGCAAGATAGTGATTACAGGGAAGGTTCAGCTGGTTTCCCTTTGAAATACATAAAGGTGGTGTTCAGGTAATGGTTTTGAATGTTAGTGCTTTTGATGTCTGCAGGCTTTACACTTACACATCTGGAAGCCTGCACACCTAGCTATAAACAGACATCGCAGCTATGTTTCACAGCTGGCTTTACAAAAGGTCAGCGGGATGCACATCACTTACAAATGCCACTCATTTCTTTTCCTTTAGCTCGCTTGAAATTGTATGTTGTTAACTTGTTACTTGCTTTGGTGATTGTTTTATTCATTTTCTTTTTACTCACCTTCAAAGAAGCAATCTGGCCCCACAGACTTTGCCATGTTGCCATAGGAATAGCCGGGGCTGGGGACCGGCATTTGTTCTCAGAAGCCGATTCAAGACCTGCTGAGGAGCGCGTGAAGGCTTTGCTCTGGTGCGGAGTGCCCCCAGCCTGCTGTGAAAGAGCTGAGGATATCCTGCCAATCAAAGGAGACACAGTGGGGTCAGATAGGACACAAATCTTATTAATTTCAGTCTCTCTAGCCTCATATTTAATTACCTTTTTCTTCTAGATTTAACTTCAGTCTGTACAAGGAGTGACAAAACGTCATTATCATTCAAAAACTGCTTTATGGAAGCAATGTCTATGGATGACTTCTCAGTGTCACAGCTCAAAAGCAGTATGCATGTTGTTACCCAGAAATGGGAGTTCCCATCATTACATTTTGAAACACTAGGCAAAAACATGCCATTGCATTTGAGAGAGTGATTTAGAGAGTTGGCCGTGTCTTCCCAGGTAAGTGCTGTACTGGTCACGCTGCCTGGTGCCAGCTACCTACCTCACGAATAGGCAGGTTTGGGGCTTTAAGATTGCTATGTTAAACATAAGAGTTTGCCGTTTAGGACATAAGACCAAGGGTTTTCCAGGTTCAGCTTCCCTGCTTTCCAATTGGGTCTCATGTTGAGCTATTGGAGTTAGGGATTGGACAAATCCAGAACCGTGGTGTTAACATCCTTCAAATGTTTTGTTATAACTGGAAGAGTATGTTGGGACAGGCTTGCAATGACATAAGCATGGCTGGAACGAGTCAGATCGAAGATGAGTCTAGTCCAGGATCCTGCCAATTTGGTAGTGGTTGGCTACAGATGTCTACAGAATGACAAGATAAAAAGGACCACATAGAGTCATTCTTCCACCTCTGGCAATATTTGTTAGAGGGACTTTATGAAATGAAGGTTATAATCTAGATTATTGTACTCAACAGCTTATAACGGAAGCAACATTTTATTTGATGACCGCTGATTTCAGCTCTGGTATTTTAAGGGAATAGGAGTTCCAAGACATCCCTCTTATCGCACGGCAGCCCTGGGCAGGGGGACTGGTCCAGAACGACAGAGTTGAGGTGTAACTTTCTTCTGTAAAATCTTTGTGGCATCCTGCCCACCCTTTTGTCTTTAACCTTGTGGCTGCTAATACTTTTTCATTATTGTTTCAAACGAGGCGCCCAGTGCAAATTATTTACCGACTTGTAGATTTATTGGTCTTCCCTTGAGCCCTTTTGAAAGCAAACATCGCATTTGCCATCTTTCCTTCCTCTGGTACTAAGGCTGTAAGCAGTAAGTTTCATATCCCCGTCAGCAGTTCAATGAGTTCATATCTGAGCTCATTTAAACTCTAATACCCTCTGGTGAATAACACAGGTAAATGTCCTGTGGTTAATTGCCCTGTCATATTTACCCCAGGAGAAAATTTGAAAGAAAATACAATGGATGGACGCTTACACAATTAAAGCATTATTTATAGAGAGCTTTTAGACCAAACTGGCAAAATGTGTAGCAGCAATTCATCAGCTCACCTCTCTGTGGTACTCAGTTTGGTCTAAAACCTCCATGTAAATAATGCTTTTACTACACCAGTGCCCACCTATTGCATTATTTCTTTCTCAAATAAACACAGAAAGGAAAGAACCTCCCATTTTATTCTCGAATTTCTAAGAAGTGGAGAACAAGAAAGTGCTGTATCTTAGACAAGACAGGTTTTCAAACAGCCAGTTCCCACCCAAGTCCATCAGTCCCCCCTCCCCTTCTCCTCCCCAGGAGCACATTCCTGCAAAACTTTAGTTGAAATCGCTTTGTTATTTTCAGTGTGCTCTGCCAGTTTGCAGCCCATGCCATGACACAGCATTCCTCCCGCTTTGTTTGGGCTGCTCCGATTTTGAGCTGACATTTAGCAAAGCTGCATTAATGTCTCCCTAATACAGGACTCCTTGTTGAATGCAGCCAGCTGAAGTTGCAAGTTTTAGGCACGAGCACGAGTGGGGCGTGCAGCCACGAATCCCAAAAGGGAATTCCCCTCTTCCTTGGGGCTGTAGGGCTTGTCGTGCCACAGAGATCAGATCGCCTTGGACATGGGTTGCGGGCCAGAGACAGCTGGAGGGGACAAAACCCTTCCAGGGAGCACCATTTACTTTGGGATTTCAGGGGGTGGGCAGTGCGGGGAAGACTTTTCCGGACCCTATAAAGACACCGTGTACCTGCATGAGGCTGAGCGCAGATTGTTTCGGATGGATTATTTTGATACACATATCAGGGGGGACATGCTGGGTATATTTCCTTTCCAGCATTTGATTTGGGGCTTGACTTCACTGAAGTCACTAGAAGCTTCCCTGCTCACTGCTGTAGACCCGAATCAGGGCTGCGATATAAAGTATACTGCAACTAGCAAGTATATAACTGTAAATGTATGTTTGTTACTTAGTCAGTGCTGGTACATCTTTAAACCAGCAGCAAATGCTCTTTTAAAGCCATCACAGTCAAAGTTTTTTCACAACAAACCATCCACTCTGCCAAAGGGGGCAGCTTTTGCTAATAGAGGCTTCTAAGTGTTAGCTGGATGGGTGAACTAAATAGTAAATGTTTGCTTTCTACTTAGCGAATGTCTGTCATAGCCCTGCTAAGTAGCCAGAAACAAATTATGTGTGAAACTCCGCATCCCGCTCCCTCTCTCTCTTTCTCTCCTGTGATTGGTATTTGCTTATGCAGCCCAAGTCCTTAATTTAATTAACAGGAATATGCTTATTTTACAAATGATAACCTTGTAATCTCCTTAGCAGGAGAAAAAAGAACGTTTTACCCCAAGCTATTCTTTGTTGCACGTCATTTTATTACCAACATTGTTGTGTCCCTCTATTTATTAAAAACTAGATTAGTCTTTCTGATTATTTCCACTAACTTACAAGTGGATTTGATTTACAGAAAATAGATGGGAAAGCCACAGAAGTATCCTGAAGCTGCGTGTCATTAAACAGGCTTCTAGAGTAGCTTAATGTTTTAAGTGCTTGTGTCAATTATAAAATGAATTAGCATGGACTTTTTAATATTATCTCTAATGGAATAATTGAGTGGATTCTCCCCCAGCGTCACCGTTTTGAACAAGGCTGTGAACTGTCCACCTTGGTGAAATTTCATAGATCCCCATGAAAGGTAAAAAATTAATAGATATTGATAGCTAGCAGAGGTATTTTTAAGCATGTACATCTATGTTTATATCTATAGACACATTCATAAAGCTGTGGCTGTTGTATTTTTTCTGATCCTTCGGCACAGCATCTAAAGAACCCATGCTGGTTCTGCCTTAAATGTGAATTTATGATCGCCAAGTCATGCACTTTTCCCTTTTATCAGGAATATATCCTTTAGTGCGCCCCCACCACCAACATAAAGAAATATTTTTACTGAAGGTCACATGTAAAGGCAATTCTGTTAATGCAGCAACTTGTATAGGTGAGTGCCCGATTGTGTCCCTGGGAAATCGGTAGACATCTGTAAAGCTGGTGGAGCATTGTGCAGAATGCAGAGGACAGCAGGTTTGATGCTGCTATGAATAGAATCAGCACAAATTGGCAAGCAGATGCATATTTGCTTCCGTATTTTTCTTAATTAACTTTTTGAGAGTGTAAACAATGAACAAATGCAGATTTATACTGCACCATCTTCCAAAACTCTAATGGAAAGAAACCTCAGATTTATTTCAGGAGAAGTAAACACGATAAATGTCAACCTGCAGCTGTGGTACCTACATGAACACATACAACTTTTTTTTATGCGCATATATATTCCTCTTTTCTGTGTCTGTTCCCCTTTCTGTAAGAGTCAGAACAAGCAGAATATCTTCGTGACCATTGATCTCTCATTCAGCGTGGGTCATCCGAGGGCTGCACTCGTAGCCGTATTTATTTTCTATCATCATTCTGCAGAAGAGCAAGAACATTTGTTTAAACACTGAACTTTAAACTAAGAATGTAGAATATGCTTCCCAGCACATGCATTCCCTCATTCCGCTAGGTCACTAATTCACACTCACCTGACTTGCACGCAGAAAGTATCAGGAGATCCTTTTTCCACCAGTTAAAACCTGACGATGTATTCGTAATTTTTTAGCCTTTATTCACAAAATCTTTTAACTTATCTATTTTTCCATTGTTAGTTTTGCTGGGTGCCTGTGACTACCAGTAAGCTGAGGCAGAAAGGGTCCAAATAAGTCCTAATGATATGTGCTAATTATTCTACAAAGGCCACTCAGGAATGCATAGGAGGACTTTGTTTAGAAACATGGTAATTACTATCAGATTTCTAGTGTGAACATTGCCATCATGATATTTATTTGATAATATAAAGCGTAAAAGCCCCAGACTGAAAACAAATGTCTCAATTTTTAACTTCGGGAAGTATTTTGATAGACTTTCAACACATTAACCATTGTGATTGCGTTTACCCTTTTATTCCATGTTTTGGACTAAGAAGAAATTCCAGAATTATAACATTTACTGAACAAGCTCCAGTCTAGTACGGCCTGAGCAACAATCATGAGAAGTATCTGATTCCATGAAGTCACATTCTTTGCTGTTTACTAACAATTAGTCCAAATTATTAACTTCAGGAGTTATTCACCAAGGCATGAAGTAAAATGGTATTTTATGGCTACAGTACCTATTCTATAATTAAGATTACATGTCTATATATTTAAATAAGCACAATATATAACAAGAATTAATTTAAAACAAGTGACTATCTTGGATGTGACTAGTATTACTAGAATAAAGGTTTGCGGAAGATGCTAAATTTCTGATCTTCGAGGTCAAGGACTTACAATTTATCTTACTATTTCATTTCTTAGGTTTCCATTTATAAAAGTGACTTCAGCAGTGTTTCTGCATTCCAAATCTTTAAAATAAAATCGGTAACACAAAGCGATGTGTAGAGATGGCCATCTATATAGATATCTTTCTGCCTAAAATACACTTTGCTTTAATTATTCCATCAGGGCGTACCTTCTTTGCATGGCATAAGGCTATCATAGGTATATTTATAACTTACGTAGTCCTATAAATACATAAGTGCTTTTCCTTGACCACACTAAGCATGCTGAAGAACCCTGCACTGAATTGCCCACACTGTGATTGCCAAAACAGATATGAACCAGTGAATCACATCTGATAACATATCAGGGAACACAAAAGGACCTGGGTTTTATGCTTTTCTGGCTGGTAAACGGACACTTGATGGTCTAATTCTGCTTCCGTGACAGCTTGTGGCTAATATACCTTGCTCTTCAGACGGATGCGTGTGTTGAACTCTTCACCGCTGTAGCTAGGCCATCGCTCGCTGAAAGCTGGTTTGATTACCTCTGCAACCCTCAGACACCGGGGAGAGAAACTGCAAAGGACTGAGGGAAGGGAGATACGTGGGTAAAAATAAAATATAGGCAAGTGAGAAGTTCTGTGCTAACCTGACGGCCTAAACCACGATGCCTGAAAAGGAGCTTGAACTTAATGCAGAGGATGAAAACCGAGGGCAGATACCAACCAGAGCAGTAAGAATGAGTTTTAAAGTAAAAGAGGGTAGAGTCAGACTAGATACAAAGAAGAAATGTTTTACGCTGAGGGTGATGAAACACTGGCCCAGGTTGCCCAGAGAGGTGGGAGATGCCCCATCCCTGGAAACATTCCAAGTCGGGTTGACCGGAGCTCTGAGCAACCCGCTCTGGCTGAAGATGTCCCTGCTCATTGCAGGGGGGTTGGACTAGATGACCTTTAAAAGGTCCCTTCCAACCCAAACCATTCTACGACTCTATGAAAATAAACCCACCCTGACAAGAGTGTAGCAGACAGTCTGTGCATATTAACGTCTGCGGGAACAAACCTGAGTCACAGGGTCGGATACAGACACGAGTCGCTCCCGTGTTGGCAGAGTTTGCATCATTGCTGACTGGCTGCAGCAGGCAGGCCCAGGTGCACGTTTGGTTAAAGCTTTTTGGCCTTAACGTGACTAATAAGCTCTCAAGAATAATATCTAACGAAAGATCTCAGGGAAAGAGAAAGAGTAGAAAAAGGCAGGAGAGGAAGGGAGGGTGCTTGGAGGTAACACAACTAAGAAATACAAGAAAAGGGAAGTAGAAAATCAAAGCAGGAGTATGAGGGAAAAGGACAAATGGCAAAACAAGAGAAAAAGTTTTCAAGACAGGATGGCGTGGAAGAAGGGAGGTGTGCTGGGCTGAATGGGGGATGTTTCTGGGCAGAAGTGGCCGCCTGTGTGCGAGGAGGAAGCCGGGCCCGGGCAGGGCTGCTGGGGAAAGGCAGTGCCAGTCACCCGGCCCCGGCGGAGGAAGGTCAAAAACAAGGGAAAAAGCAACTGAGGTAATTGTCTTTCGGCGCTGTGGAAAAGCTGTAATAAATTGCAGCCAAAGTTATGGCCGTTGGCAAGTTGGACCTGCCTAGCCGCGCGGGCACGGCCACTCCCGGAGCAACCACCGCAGGAGACCTGAGGTCATCGCATCGCAGTAACCTCCTGCCTGGGGAAATCAGCCCGCTTATCTCAAACCTCATTTGAAGGAAAGGCACTGAGGAAAAGACACTCTGGCTCCAGAGCGAGACCACACAGGTGAGATAGCAACCTTAACTGCCTGGGTTAATGTGTAACTCCTCATGGACGAGCTCCCGCTCACAGTAGCGTCAGGGTTTCTTGGAGTGGGATTCGGCACGGAAGGTGAGCGCCGGGGAGCTTTGCCTCTCCCTTTTCCCACCAGGTAATATGGAGCCACTCTGCTGTTTAGTGTTAGGTGGGAGGGAGAGGAGAGGAGAGGAGAGGGGTGTCAAGGCCTGGCAGAGCGGTGGTCCTCACCCCAGATGGTGCCTGGTGGAGGAGCCAAGGGTCTCGCTGGTCTTTCCTGGCTCAGGGGGGCTGCCCTGGCACAGGGCTTACAGATGGGGAGCGGCCGTGGCGATGCTGGGTTTCAGTGTTGATGGTGGGTATGGGGAGGCACTGGAGCAGCCTTGGCTTAGTGATGTGGAGACCATCCGTCCTGCTGCGCTGTTCAGGCACGAGCCACTGTGAGCCAGCCCAGGGCAATCCCCCCCTAGACAGGGGATCAGAGCAGGGACTCAGTTACCACCTGGCCAAGTGAAAGAGTTTATAAAAGAGGTTTACTCAACAAGAGCTCCAAAACGTTCCTTGCGGATGAGCCCTCAAGCTTGCCAAGTGGCTGTCAGTCAGAGGTGTACGGCCCGGCATGTCTTCTAAACATCTTTGACAAGATCCCCACAAGGTTGGGGTCTCTTCCGTCTCTAATGGATGCTGGGCCCACAGGTGGCACTCCCTTTCTTCTCGCAAGCACCCTTAACCTTGATGACATTAAGCAGCTGTATTGGCCCCAGCTAGCATTACAAACGCTTTTCTTGAAGGCACTGGAAGCAAACAGATGTAACTGTGGAGATAATGAAAAGGGATGTAAATAGTAGCTCCCCAGAAACCACAGAGTTTTACCAAGTGGCTTTGACACTTGCCAGATACCTTTAAGCTGATAAAGATCTGATTTGTACTTCAGAGGTAACCTGATTAGCAACCAGTTTGAGTCTGGAATATGTTAATTGGTACAAACATCACTAAATCGCTTTCTTTAACCTATATGAAGTAGTGTGAATGAACGATAGTGAAGGTCAGCACAGCCTGGGGAGTCATAGAGAATGAATACTTCGTATCTACCCACAATAAAATAGTATGATTAGTAATAAAATGTAATTGCATGTACACACACAGAATGACACTAGAAGGTACACAAGGTCAATCCAGCAGTCAGAATTTAAGAAAAACTTAATTAAACCTGCCCACGCAACTAAAATCTGGTCACGCACCACCTTTTTTGCCAGGAGTCCTACCCCATTCAGTGGTCAGTACAGATGGTGTTCAGTAAAGGAGCATCCGTGCCTCATTTTATTTTGCTCAGTCACAAGCTGTACGCCTTACTGACCCCACGCTCTCACAAACTCAGTATCTGTGTGTCTCACAAACTTTAATATATTAATGGGTATATTTTGACCACTGTTTAATGACAGCTTGGAAACAGGGAGCACAGAGATATTAGCGTCAAAAAGGTGCAGTATTATAAACTGCCCAGGTTGAAACTTTCCCAGCATGATATTTCGCAGTGCTTGTCATTACCCAAGGCATCATTTACATCCACAACACAGCTGTAGCTCAGTTAAGTTTCAGGTGCTCACCATCTTCTCCACACTTCATGGTGTCACGTCGGGCATTCAGAAAGGAAAGGCTGGACCACTTGTTGCACGACATTGCTGGCATCACACGTTACCCGGTGGCAGAGGTGACACTAACACCTGATTCTCCAGTGTTGCACCAAACCGTTTTCTCCTTGAAAACCTTCCATTCGCTATATAATTTCTGCTTCTTTAACAAAGCATATAGGGAACCTATTAGCAACTGTTTTCATTTTATTTACTTGCTTCACTCCCAGCGCAGGACCCTCCAGGCTGCAGGTCCATTAGCAGCATGAGATTTTGCTAAGAAATGGTTCTCAAAATTCTGTCGGTCTTTAGTGTGGACAAGATGTTGTACCTTCTAATATTGTTCTCAAAAGGGATTGCAGCATTTTTGGATGTGCTTGCAAAAAGGAAAAACCAATCATCCTCAGTTTTCAGGAACATTTGTCTGAATTTTATACATTTTAAAATATCAATAAATAGTCTTAAAAATGAAAAAAACCCAATTAATGTGTTTATAAACAGCACCAACCAGCTTTTTAATGAGTAATGAAACTTATGATATAAAAAATGGTCATTGTTTTACATTAAGTAATTGCCTTAAGTGACTGGCTGTAGACATTTCTTAGCACAACAGGAAGCTATATTTTTTAAGTAATCAATTTTAAAAACAAACAGTTCAGCGTAATATTTCTTGTTTGAAGTCACGGCTGGTGCTCAGCCTCCCTTTTGCATGTTGTATTGCGTGAAAGCAGCTAGGTATTACAGTTTTGCACCATCCCATCCATGTTTAGATTACTTGGTAGAAGAAGAACTGTGGTTTGTTTTTTTTTTTTGTCATTTTGGGGTTTTTTTTTAGCTTCAGACTGGGTTTTATACATTAAAAATTTGTTTTCATCTGTGCTTGGCAAACAACAATACTCTATGTCATATAAAGGGACCTGCAGTCTTTCAGGGAATTCCTTTTAACTTTCTTGCTGAAGTACTTGTTGGTGTTTATCAAAAGACTCCTCACCCCTTAACGGACTCTCTTTAATTGGCCACTTGCATGGTCAGTTAATATACTGCGGTGGAAACCAAGTGGTAAAGTGTGAACAACCGAATCTGGCACTATAAACTCGGTGACCACTCTGAAACCTGTGGCTATTTATATACAAGGCAGTGTTTTGTCATGATGATTTTTATTAGCACGGATTAGATACAGACAACTTGGTAGATGTCACAGATGAGTCAGAAAATGTTAAGCACGGATCATTTAAAACGTGCAAGTCTGCAAACGACCGACGGGGCTTGGAGCCTGGTCTCTGCCCTTCCCCTGGCAAGCGGGGGCACGGTGTGGGGCCAGCCTGGCACCGCTCCTCTCCTGGTCATCCTACAGGACAGGCTGGACCATCCCTGGATGGGGGGAAGTGTGCCTGGCTTACAGAAGGCGTTAATCCAACCTCAGGAAAGGTTTTCGGTTGTTCTGTGCAGAGAAATGTTTGATAGAGGATGGCGGGAGCACTGGCATGCCTGGAGCATGGCAACGCTCTCAGTGATCTCGGAAATGTTGGCACACATGATGAGCACGCCTTTCTTGGGGGGGGGTGGGAGTGGTGGTGTTAAAATTCATTTTCACCTTTATTGAGTTTCTTTTACTACTTTTTACTTTTTTTACTACTTTTTTTACTACTTTTACTTTTTTCTTTTTACTTTTCCAAAGGCAGTGTGAGGAAAGCTGGCTTAGCAATGAAGCAGAAAACAGGCGATGCCAGAGGAGGAGCATTTCTCTAGCGTTCTCTGTGACATCTCAAGCTGCTCCGTCTGTGGTGGCATCAGGGCCGTATATTTTCCTGTGGGTAGGGCCACACGTGCAGCAGTACTCTAGGGGCTGTGAACCTGCAAAGCTCCTCTGAAATCTCACCTTCCTAAGAGTCAAGGCTTAGGATTTATCTCCAATCTTAAAATTATAATTGGATGTCTCCCCAAGGCTGAAACAAATTTTTGTCCCTGGCCATAATTTTTTGTTACAATTTTGCAAAACCTGGCAGTGATAAATTTTCGTTTGTTCTTTGTTTACAAGCACTGTAAACAGCTAAGTTAAATATGAAAGATTATTATATATGTCTGTTTGCCTGTTTATTCTGGCTCTATTCATAGAGGCATTAAACACACTGCAGCTAAACTTGTCCAGTTAAAAAAAATACACCTGTGCCACATATTTACAGAGCCTATACAACTTTAGAGAGAAATAGCTCTTGCTCAGAGTGAGGGCACTGGACGTTCCCAGCTCCTCTATTGCCTTCCCCTTTCTAGGAACAGGAAAAAGAGCATCACAGAGTCGAAAATGCAGAAGTCTGTATCTTGGGGTCTGGCTTTCTGTTTTATATGGCCCTCAGCTGGACAAATTCCCTTTGCCATCAAGGTGTGTAAGACCAAACCTGAATATTATCACTCTGGTTACATATCCTCCCCTAATCCTTGGAAGACGATGAGCCATGAGTAAAACTGAAAGTACAGAGATTTGACACAGTGTGTGCGTGTGTGCACAAGTGCATATGTGTCACTATTTATAAATAAAAGTTGTGCAGAAGAATCTTGCCGCAAGGTATGCTACAAAGCACTTCATATTTCTATGCGCTTGTATGAGTATAATCACTAATTGCAAAAAGAGACAGTCAAACAAGTAATCCTGCAATGTCTGGCAATCAATGTAGTCCTACTGCACGGAGAGAGCATGAGCAGCACTCACTAAAGCCAAGAAAAAGGCAGTCGGGTTTCATTTGTAACGTTAACATCCAGCAACATAAATGCCAGAAGTGGTTTGTGTCTCTGATCATTAATATTAGATGCTGTACGAAAAGCTGCCGTTGTTAATAAGCACCCAAATAGCACGAGTGAGAATAGTAGCGCGTGGCAGATGCAAGCGTGCGTATCTGCTACCGAGCTCGTGAAGCTGGGCTTTGCTGGACACTTTCCAGCTTTGGCAGGGTGAACTTTAGCTGAGTAAGAAATCCAGGCTGTCGTTCGTGAAGTAGCTGGCATAGGTGCAAAGACTCCCCGGTCTTTGGGAAAGTGAAATAGCACTTTTTTTTATCTTTCATTGCAGGATGCATTCCCTTCTAAAGAGTTAAAAATCAATACCAGGGTGCCATACGTTGTAAACGTTTATCATTTATTATGCATTTAAATGTGCACAGCACATACACCACAGTCTTGAACAGCACCTGTATAAAACTACAGACAGATTCTGGTAAATGGTGAACGCTCATACCATGTAACATTGTTATCGAGGTTTTATCACAATATTTCAAAGTTACAACAACTACCTCCGAGCAGATCGTGTGTGAGGCCGTCGGTTGTGGATTTAATGGAGTGAAAAGTGACAAAGAAGAATGATTCCCAGAGAAAATCTTTGTGATCTGATTTTGCTATCTGAAATCTGGAACAAAATCATCCGTTGTCAGAGGTAGTGGTGATAATTACACAATGATTACTCACATAGAGAAAACATAGAAAGTACAGAAATCCCCCAAATAATAGAAAAAAAATATTAAACATCCTTAGGCATGACATTTCCTAGGCGCTCTCTCTTCATTTGGCTTCCTTTTTATTCATTGTTATTTTTGCTTTGACAGCAGCTGGCTTAAGATCTGGTCCTGGTCTGCTCTGGTCTTACTGAACTTTGGTGAGTAGATTTTGTCTTCAAGGTCATGTGTAAGTAGGAGATACAGGCAAGTCTATACCATTACATAAGGAACAAAGGTTTTTGTGTAGGAATGTAAAGAGAAAGGAAAAAAAAAAGCTACTCAGGTTTGCATGTAGTCAGAAATAACTAGTTTAGCCTGGAAGATGATCTGTAAACATCCTCTAAAGCCATCAAACATTGTGGTTAGTCCTGGTTCCCACTTAACATACTGATGCCCCAAAGACGATGTATCTTTTAAAGAAAAGAAAGGAAGAGAAAAGGACAAATAGATCGTGTCAGTGATTCCCCCATAATCAAACCTGTCTTTTCCTTCATCGCATTAGAGACATGAGTTACACTTGCAAAATATATCAAGAAAAATATAGGGTTACTTGATGACGATACAGTACTGCAGCCTGACAGCTGTCTGCAAATATTTTCACCATGATTATCCTTACTAAAAGTAAACCACTGGGTAAAGATAGCTCAAACGTGACAAGGCTCAAATAGGATGCAACCAACTCTATCCCGCATACTTTTGGCTACATATGGAAAAAAAGAGAGATTTGGGATTACGGTTGTTCTCCCAGGCCCTCCTCCAGAACTGTAAGACCAAGCAGAAAAGCGTGTACCTTCCTTCCATGCAGATTTTGTTAGGAGACTGGCTTTGAGAGTTAGTGAGGTAGAAATTAATCAACTTAATGTCAGGGAATGAGACAGAAAAAAGCAGCATATTTCTCCTTCCAAATACTGCACCAAAAATAATAAATACTACAAAACAACCTCAATTCCTTGTAATCAATCTAAATTCTCTCTGTGGAGCTTGTGTTTTCTGCAAACCAGAATGCTTTTGCCGTCTAAAAACTTATGAGTATTACAGAGTTCCACAAACTTTGAAAAATGAATGTAGTCTCCAAATGTGAAAGGGAATTTGATTTGAATAAAATATAATGCATTCGCGGTAGCGTGTTTCACAGTGCACTCGCTGGGGGAGGGACCGACACATTTTTTTTCCAGCCTAATGCCAAGCAATTGTATATCAAATATAAGCTTCCATTCAGGGCCACAAAAGATCATATGCTCCTGTTTATCTAAATAGAAGAAAGCCCACCTCAATCCTGCTGAGTTTATGTAGGTGTTTAAGCCTCTCTACCGCCTGGCAGCTCTAAGAAGATGGACTACAGGAAAGTTCAAAGTTCAGCGCTGGCAGGTCTAAAAACAGATTTGTGGGGCAGCTCTTCAGCACCGCGCTTTCTGTACCGAGGTAAATCGATACGGTTCCAATTAAATAGCAGCGCCGCACAAAGGAGGTCAGGCATTGTGTGTGGCTCCGCGCTGGCATCCCACCCAGGCACCTCTGCCACCACTCCTTCTTGGAGGCCAAGAGCTTCTTTGGGAGTCAGGGGGCGTTTGGAAAACACGCAGAGGAGAACAAAGCCACTGTAACAAACACACACACACATGTACAACAACAGACACCGCACAACACACAAACAGTGCAAAACGTCGTAATAGAGGAATTGGATTTCACCCGGTTTAGGACACAGAGTAGCAGCACACCTGTGATAACTTAGAAACGAATTAAATAAACCACAAAGCAGAAGTCTTCTACTGTTGCACCATGAAATGAAATACCTTGGGTTGGAGGTTTGTTTTGTTTTGAGAAATTAAAAAAAAAAATATCGGAACTATAAATAAATTTTGTGGCAATATATACAGATTTAAATAATTAACTTAAATATCTTACACCTACTCTTGCATAAAACTCTCCAGTAAAAGTGCACCATGTTTCTTTTCCGCAAACGTGTTCTGCATCTTCCCCTGTGCTGAGGTAGGTCTGAAGGGAGATGTCTCAGATTCTAGGAAGAAAATGTGTCACTGTCATTGTGGGAGACACTTTATTGCCTTTCTTTGTTCTTCCATTTTTGCTGAGGGCTATGTACATCCCGGGATAAATCCTGGATTCATAAGCATTGTAGTTGTTTGGCAGGAGAATCTCTTTGAATTTGCACTCGTCATTGAAATGGGTCTGAAATGAAAAGGGAAGAATGAGAGGGAAGGAATTTTAAACATCAGGTGTGGAAATATTCTTGCTGCCAGGTGTAGAAGGTGTGCTGTAGGGAAATGTGCAGCTGACTCCCCCTCCCCTTAGTAATCTTTTGAAGTGGTCACTCAAACGAAGCTTCAAACAGGACTCAGGAGTCAGAGGATCATTAAGGATGCTGCATCCAGGCCAGGCATGTACACCTAAAGGTGGGAAGGACACCCGTGGCCACATCTGCACTCTGGAGGGAGAGGAGGGACACATTTGAACAGAGCTGCAGTGGGGTGAGGCCCAAGCCCAATTCTGCTGCCTTGCTCATCTCATTGCTCGGGGGTTGTCCTACCAGCAATAAATTGCCTGAGAGGCTTCAGAAAAATCTGAATGCTGGCACTTTCTCACGTCACTTGAGGAGAGAGAGGCATTTTAGAGACACTCAGTGTGGACAACGTTTTCTGCTTCTTTAGTTTTAAAATCGAAGGAAGGGTTTGGGTTCACTTATGTTAATGGATGAGGAAAACAGAGCTGACAAAAGGCACACTTCCAGTGAAGAGGTTTCATTTGCAAGTAAGTACAAAGAGGGGCAGGTGTTACAAGTGTGTTGTTATCTGGAGAGTAACAAATGAACTCATCTCTTAGTATTGGGCCAAAGCCTGGGGTTTTATAAGAGAGGTCTCAGCCTGCCAAGATGAACACTGCACTGGTAGTTACTTTATCCAGGACATCAAAGCAACAGCCTTCATAAGAAATGATGCAAAGGGGGCTCTTGCACTTTGGTGACCGATTCTGCCAGGCTTTTATATGTCAAAATCCTCTGTAACAGGACTGATGCCCCAGAAAACAATTCTGGATGCTTCGTGTCTTCATGTGAAAGTGCCCTGGCTAACTTTGTCATAGTTTGGCTTTGATGTAGTTTGGCTCTTCCCCAGCCCAAGTTTCTTCAAAGCATACTTGAGAAACATGAAATAGAAAAGCCATGGATAAGGAAGGAGACCCAGGAACGTGGTTTCAAAATAATGCTGATCACAGTAACTTATAGAGAGATGACCTCAAAAGCTGGAGGACACCTCAACATGGGTGAAGATATGCATTTTATTGTCTACCCCAAGTGTATTTTTTAAGATTCCTCTATCTCTTCCAAAGATTCAAAGTAAAAAAAATCTGTATTGTCTCCTAGTAGATCTGCTGCCTTAAAAATATAAGACCAAACCTTGAGGGTGCTGAACTGTCATGGGAACAGACCCTCTGATCAAGAGCATTAACAAAGAGTGATCCATGGTTCTGTGACACGCACTGATTCATCTCATCAAAAAGGATCGTTTGTGGGGTCCTGGCTCATCACAAGTTCAAGTGCACTCTGAGAAATGGAGTGAGAGATTGCCGTACCCACTTAAGGCTGTTTGTACTTAAATACAAGAAGGATATGGACTAAGGCTAGCTTGAGGTCTTGCCACACAAATGACTACTCTGTTAGTCTATGTGGCAGGCAAGATGGGTAGCCGTGGTTGGGTGACTATAGTTTTTATGGGGGAACCAAGGAAGCATAATGCAGAAGAGTGGGTTTTATTTCAAAAGCTCAGTAAGCAGCATGCATGGGCAGCACCCTTCCTGTTGGCAAGGCAGCAAGGGCTGCTCTGTGTTGGAGGGGCAAGGATGGGGCTTGGGCAGCTTGTGGCACCATGCACACCTCTCACGCCAGCTGACCATGGTCCCCTCCCCGAGCACACAACTGGTGGCTACTTACAGATCCATAGAGTTTGCCTTTGCTATTCATGGCCACGAAGAGTCCACTTCTAACACCAAATATGCTCACCACTCCTCTTTCCACAGGGGAGATTTCCAGCAGACCTACAGAGGAGGCACAGGAATCAGGGGGGAAAACGGCTGTGACCTGAAGGAGTGCTTGGTGTCAGCGCTGCACTCACCCAGCGGCTCCCATCCCCAGTGTGGTGCGGATCCCCATGCCCCAGCACTGCTGTGGGTGGCCTCAGAACCCCAGCCTCGTGCTGCCCCACGCCCCATGCCCTCTCTTCTTTTAGCTAAGTATCTATTTTTACTTCACCCCCAGGCATCCTTCTGTGTAGCCGAGGTTAAAATAAGCCAGAGTGTGCTTGGGGCGAATGAAACATTTGTCATCATGCAGCTTATATCCCCCCACCACCACACACACACGGGATCTTATTGTTTCAGTTGGATATCAGAGTCATGGGGCCACAGGGTTAAGTCCCCAGCAGATGCTTTTCAAGTTTGGGGGAGAGCTGGGCTCTTCCCGGCCCCTGCTCAGAGTGGGCGGCTCACTGACTGCGGACCCTCCAGATGTTGAGGCAACCCCGACACCTGATGCCTGCCGGCGGCGAGGGCACAGCACGGCTCTGAGCGGCGCCGACGAGCTCCGCCGGAGCGCTCCATGAGCTCCGCCGCCGCCCCTCTACGCCCGGCGCCCGCCGCCCTCGGGGGAACCGAGGCGGGCAGCACCGCGGTGCCGTGGGCGGGCGGACTTTTTAGGGGAGTTAGAGGTCTGCCATGCGCCCACCCTCCCTTTGGCGCATACCGCTCTCCGGGGCAGGTGAGGCGCTCCGCGGGCGCGGAACCGCCCCTGAGGGCGGTTCCG
>VZSZ01006909.1:711193-747840 GCA_013398815.1 Ibidorhyncha struthersii | reverse complement strand
GAGCCCCGCGCTCAGTCCCCCGAGGATCTGCGGTTTCCCTGGGCTGGCTGCATGGAGAGGAAATCCCGGGAGCAAGAGCTTCTGAACTTGATCTCAACTCCAGGAGTCTTGTCTGAAGTGCTGATCTTCTTCTATAGCTGCTCAGCCATAGCGCTTTAGTCCTAGCCACGATATTTATATATCCATGTGCGTTGGTACCTATTACATCACCACCTACTGCTGTCTGCTGCAGCCCTCCGGTTTAGCTGAAAGTCAAATTATCACCCCTAGATGCTTAACAACTCCGAAGCGTCTTGAAGGGAAAGGGTGAGCAGCACTGGTGCTAAACAAGAGGGACAGCACAAACTTTTAAAAAGAAAAGGTCATATTTTGCGTTCATCACAGCAGCTTCCTCTTCTCTCTCTCTCTCTTCTTTCTTTCTTTTCTTTCTTTTCCTTCTTTTCTCTGTCTCTTTCTTCTTTCTCTCTCTCCTTTTCCTTCTTTCTTCCTTTCTTTCTTTCTTTTTTTCCTCTTCCTATTTTCTTTCTTTCTCTTTTCTTTCGCTTTTTCTCTTTTCTTTCGCTTTTTCTCTTTCCTAAGTGCTTACAAATGCTAATGCAGGACACAAAAATCAAAGAATGCTCAGCACACTTTCCACCCAACACAATGTATGACTTTGTGGAAATCTGTGGAATTTCGGCTTTTGCTGTATCCAAGCGACATGGTTTACAGTTTGCTGGATGCAGAAAAACTCCCTTCATTAAAAGCCAAAATAGTTGTTGCATGGGAGGTTTAAGAAATGAAAAATGAAAGAACTTGCAAAAAAAAAAAAAAAGAATTAACAAAGGGCCAAGGCTTTAATAAATACAAAAACATTTAAAGAGGCAGCATGTTCTCAAAAGTGGTAATAATGTTTTTGATTCTAAATATCCCTTTAAGAAATGAGAAAGCACAGCATTGCTCTGGAGTACAAGACTGCGTGGAGCTCCCTCTTGGTCACTGTACTGATAGGGGCTGTAGTGACACCGGTTTATTCCTGAGCTTTAGAGGCTGCCCATTCATGCAAGCGTTGCTGTGCTTTTTCATGGTATGATTATTTTCTAATCTTTGCTATGCATGCACTCACTTAGATGTTGCTGTGGTGTCTTAATGATGTAGTTGTTCTTAGGTAGTTGCTTCATTTGGTTTAGGTTTACGACAAGGAAGCTCAGTATTTAAAAGCAGGAGATGTTTTGACCCTATCAGTCTGGAATCGCTTTGTTTAGAGCAAATCCCATATGTTTTTTCACCTCCCTTAGATTAAGCCTCGGCCCTCAACAGGTTTTCAGAACCAACAGGTGAGGAGATATTAGGACAATTTTAGAAGGTCCTGAGTTAATACAAAAGTGTGTGTGTGTGGGGAAGTGGTTTGTGACTCAAGTCCTTTATAGCCTGAGGACAGTTTAGTCTTTCACGCCAGTAAAGCTCTCCTGCTGTTCCAGCAAAGGATGCGAGAGAAAAGAGAATTGCCCCAAGCCAGATGACAGCTCACCTAGGTGCGAAAATCTCTGACCTTCGCTAAACCTAAGCAAACTTAGATGATGTGCTTTTATTTCTTCTTGTGAGGTGCGTATACGCAGTGTGTGTGTGTGTGTGTGTGTGTGTGTCTTTCTCCTGCCACACCTCTCAGGATGGAGAAGAGACTGCTGCTGCTTTGTGGGTGATTGCAAGCTGGTGCTCTAGAGGTAAAAGACTCCTTGGTGTGGCTTTGTCAAACGAGTTTATTTCTGTGTGTGTGTTTATAGGCGGCAGAACTTAGATTTTCCTCTGTGGAGGTTTGCGGGCTGGTAAATCCATTGAGTTCAAATGCACAGACATTTACTACATTTCTGTTTGGTCCATCCAGCCCCCTCTTACACCTGACAAGCCCGGTGGATCAGTTCGGGATGAAAGAGCTGTGCGTCAGGCAAAGGCCAGCTGCTCACAGGTTTGGAAACTGCCCTGCTCTGCAGGGGCTGCGCCGGACACATTGTCCTTCCCCAGTGGCCTAAGAACAGCGTGATCCCACCTCACTTCCAAATCGGAATTATTTGCTGTTAGCAAACAGCAGAGGATGAATTTGGGATTAAGTTTGTTTACCCTCTGAAGGATAAGGCCGAGGAGTGGTGCTTCTGCCAACACACCCACCCAGCAGCTCCCCTCCTGCCGCAGAAGTATAGTCCCACGCCCGCAGCTAATGGGTCAGGGCTGCTCGGTCTTACTGCCACTGACAGCGATTGTCCCTGACCCAAAAAAGCATGAACTCTGAGGCCTTAGCCCTGTGAATGTGAAAGCACGTTAGAACTTGAAGGTAGGGATGTGCACTGGAGGCCCAGCGGGCTGTGGTACCTTCATCCATTTGGGATATGTCCAAATGGGTCTGAAAATGCCTTGACAGGCTTTGAGGCCATATGTTTGCAAGGTCAGGTCCTAAATGATTACACAGAGCACCCAGAACATCAAATCATGTTGTCACAATATCACTGATTAATAAGGGACACTTCTACAAGTTCATTCTTAAACTTGTTACAGAATTAAATGGCACTCTTTCCATAAAGGCTTCAAATGAACCTTTCTGGGAGGAAAAGCGACAAGTTTTCAGCTAAGAATGAAACTATGAGGTTCTGGTTTGCTTTCAAATTTTATATATTCATGTATGTGTGAGCTTGTGCACAGTCTGTGTATGAAACACTGATGCTTCAAAGCCCGCTGGTCGCTGAGTTGCTAGTACCTGTGAAAAAAACATAGGGGTGAAAGCAAAGCAGAACTGCAGCATTTCCAATTTGCACCAGGTGGAAACTGCTGACATCTGGGGTCTTTATGCTGTACCGCCGACATTGTCAGTTGGAAATTAATGTCACAGGGAACCACTAAAGCAGCATGTTCCCCATGGAAGCCAATGAAACTGTGTCGTCTCCAGGGCAGAGCCAGGAACTGACTCTCCAACAGCTTTTGCGCATTGAAGGGGAGTTGGGTGTCTCCAGATCATCCCATAATTAATTCTTCTGAATCTTCCATATCATGCCATGCTCCACTGCTGTGTGCCCCCTACACCTTGTGTCACACACTCTTTCACAGCAATAATTTAAATATTAAAACAGGTAAAATGTCTTCATCTTCGTATTGGCTCTGTTCCCTAAGAAGCATATGGGGATGTCACAGTTCAGACAGCTCTGCTTTCCAAATTCCTCTGGGCTTAAAGTATAAAAAAGAAGAAAGGATTCACAGAATTCAGGTCCACACCCAGCTTCAAGCCCCATATCCTGTATTCTGAAGGAAAAAGGGAAAAGGTGAAGGAATCTGGAATACTTTTACAACCTTTATGCAAATTTTTCTGCAATTGCACTGGCACAGTGGTCATCCAAACTTGGCTCTGTGTCGATGTCTCTAAAGGGGTCTAGGTCCACACTTTAAAAATCAATTTACATATTTATTAGCCCCAGTAAATAGATGTAAATGACCCTGAAAGATATTGCTTATGAGCTTTTCTGTTGAAGGCAAATATTGTACTGAGATCCTTTGATCTGGAAGGATGGGGAGTGGACTGGAAGGGGCATGGAGAAGTATATTGTTAGGAAAAAAATCCCTTTCACCATGTTTGCATGCTATGAAGACATGGTAAAAAAGCAAGCCCATACCCCAGCTCCCCCTTTGCGCACACCCCTTTTAATTATGATTATTTTGGAAGACAACTACCCGGCGATCTGCAGAAGGGACTCGCCTGAGAAAGCTTTCTCACGTTCACGTCTGGCTGCCTCTCTGTGTGAGCAGGGGCAGTGGGCCCGGGAGAGGAGGCAGGCTGGAATGCAGCGCGGTGCTGGGGGCCCAAGCCCCGAATGGCCGGGGTCGCTGGGAGACCTTCGCCATCCAGGCCTCTGCTGCCTGCATAACACGCATACCCACACACAAGCTAGCGAGTCATATGCACGCTTTCTTTTTTCTTTTCTTTTTTTTTTTTTCCCCCTGTTTGCAGCTGGTCTATTTGATCTCTGTGTGCCTGGGCTGTTTGCCGTTGTGAGCGTCTTGCCATGATCAAAACCTTATTATCTCGAGTGATGTTATAGTGTTATATATTGGAAAAGGGCAGTGGAGTGTAGCAGCAGGCAGCTACAATACCGGGCAGATAACAAAGGCACCAATAACCTCTCTCCAGTGTATTTGGATTGATTCAGCGAGAGAACTGAACATCACTTTGCTTGTGATGGGTATGGACTTTTTCA
Source organism: Ibidorhyncha struthersii (assembly GCA_013398815.1). Classification (NCBI taxonomy): domain Eukaryota; kingdom Metazoa; phylum Chordata; class Aves; order Charadriiformes; family Charadriidae; genus Ibidorhyncha; species Ibidorhyncha struthersii. The sequence continues at coordinate 743,623 of VZSZ01006909.1, read as the reverse complement.
ACAGCTACTCCCTCCACTGCTGTTGAACTTGCGCAGTCGTACATCTCTGTGTATCTCTGTATAAAGCAGAGATCAGAGGGGACACAACTGCGTCCATCTGTGTGGCTGCTGTAGGTCTTCAGTGCCTTAGATATTGCAATTCACGCTTCCAGCTTGTGACCGTGCTGCTCATATACACCCGCTGCTGCAGGGATAGGCGCCGAGGAGCTCCAACTGGAAGATCAAGCCACAGACATTTGACTTTCTGTGAACTACATCCAGTGTCCTAGCAGCCTTTTTCTCAGCTTCTTTGCTTGATTTGTTTGCTTTATTGCTTTTTGAGCTGTAAGGTTGCTGTTCTACAACATCAGCTCAAAGGTGAGGTGGTGGTGCGGTGATGGAGACATTCTGGGAGACCTGAGGTCGCTCTTAGCCAAGCAATCTGACGTGGTCATGACAAGCCATTTCCTTGTCGTGCTGGTCCTTGTCACTGACTGACGTATGAACATCTCTCAGGTGAAGAAACTCATCTGGACAATCTATTGTACCCTCTGCTTCTCACACTCTTTCTGCAGGTTGCAGCTTTGCTCCATGCTTTTCTTTCACTGTGCATTCCCCACAGCAAAAATTCCCAACCCTACTGTCACTGCTGCTCCATATTTCCAGCAATTTTCTTAGCTCCATTGCTTTTTGCTCTGTTATCAGCTCTTTTTGCTGCACATGCTTCCTGTTGTCCGCTACCCTCTCCCTTTTTCTGTAGCTGTTCTACTCTCTTCTCCATCCTCAGGACAAGATGACAGGCTTACAGAAACAAATGCCCTTCATGGAAGTTACATTCATGGTAAAAGATGACTAAACACCACCCAGACCTTAACTGTAGGGCTGAAGGATGTGTCCTACCTGGTGGATCTTCTGCAGTCACCTTTATGTTGCTGCTGCTTACTTGAACGTGTGAACTATGGCTGGCATGAAAATGAGCTTTGGGGAGCGGTGTCACGAGAACCAGCTAAGGAGGAACTCTTAGCAGCCTTAAGTGGGATTTCTCTCTGGTGTTGTGATTAGTGTCAGTTCCTGAAGCCTGAGATGCTTTTCTGTGGGGTGGTGGGACGAGTGGAGAACATGGAGGATCTGAGGACTCCTCAGGAGTATCACCGGCGTTTGTATTACTGAAGAGCAGGACTCAGTGGGATGGGACAATGGACATGTCCTGGGAAGTCATCAGTCAAGCCAGATCATTTTTGAGGCCAATCATGTCCCGGGGTCTTGTCATAGCCTCACAGCCCTCATCCTTGTGAATTTTTAACCAAAGTTTGGAGAGGAAGTTTGCTGAGAACCTAGATGGAGAACTATGTTCAGAGGGCTGCAGTTGTTAATGTAGGTCTTTTTTAGAAAACTCAGTTCCCAGTCAGGCTCATTCTTATGCTAAAACTCACATGCTTATACTTTCATATGCACTACTGAGATTTCTGCATGTGCTATTTTGTTCTTCCTTGTCCTGTATTCTTTTTACTTATTGAAATTATAAACACTTTTAAACTAAAAATATACATTTTTTCCTTTTGTCAGATTATGGCACACATACTTTTGCTGATACATTACTTGACATTCTGCCAAACAAAACTGGTAAAAGGACACATAACAGAAAATGAGTTTTGAGAATCAGGGTAAGTGTTTGTTAAGCTTATTTTTATTATTATTATTGTGGGAAATAGTAGCTTAAGTTAACTTTTTGTGTGAGAATGTTTTAGCTGACTTTGAATGTAGCATAATTGGTTTACACTAGTCTGTTCAACATGTGGCCTCTCTCGTATGAATCATTTTTTACCGGTGGCTAATGCGAAGAAAACTGGCTGTTGTAAGCAAATGACGTGTATTGCTGAATTTTAAAACTTCCCAGCAAAGCACCACTTAAAATCTGTCAGAACATATATGGACATAGCTGTACAATGCGTAACCTCCCCGAGCATGTAGGAGACTAGCTTTTCCAGTTGACCTTTAGTGTCACAACAGTGAAACAAACGGATGTCTCTTTTCCTTATTTACTCTTGGACTTTTCGCAGTACTCATCACTGCGAGGTCTGAGTCCTCCGAGGAGGTAGTGGTCGTATCCTCAGAATACCTCCATGAGCTGGGTGTTGCTCTTCTCCTTCCTAGCCCATTGCTCACCGAGGCAGTGAGGGACAGCTACGCTGCCATCAGATGAGGGGACTTGACATACATCTGGGGCGGCAGAGGAGGAATCAAGACTTGGTTGTGGAAGATCTGGGTGATCTGCTGGGGTTGATGAACTACTGTGGTAGAGGTTCTCAAAGCCTGGTCTAGGCGAGTTGCTTTCCCAACCTGGCACAGTGTGCAGAGAACCTACGATGCTGACTTCAACCCCAAGGACAGAACAGCTACATGGGTCCAGCAGGACCGCGGTGTTCACCTGCACCAGGAGACACAGCTGGGCTCCTTTGATTTTGGACAAGCTCTGTACCTTATGGGCTGTGTGGGGTGGGGACCGGAACACACCTCTCCAAATACTCTTCTTTCCTAATAACCACCAGTGGTATTGGCAATGGCTAAAACTTTATCTTGCACTCTGGCACACAAAAACCCCTGAAAACAGTTATAAAAACAGTTTAAGAGGGAGTTTGCTCAGAAAAGTATCCTGTTCAGCACTACATTACTCCCGATGAGGTCAGCCTGGAGACAGAGAACAGCCAGAATCAACTGTATGGATTGCTGGGTGAGTTTTTGAAAAGTAAACTGCGAAGATAACAGATAACAGCTGTTACACAGATAACAGCTCTAGAGCTTGAAGACCAACCAGCATGGAGGTTACCCATCAAATTCTGTGTTGCTTGAAGGTAATAACAGCAATAATAATTAGGTAAAACTTAACTTCTTCCACTTCAAGGCATTTGGAAACAAAAGGTAAGAAGCCAGATATATAGCTAAGAAACATATTGCACAAGTGTGTAAAACAGGTTATCTGTCAACAGATGCATCAGTCATCTGTCATCAGACATGTCTAGAGGATTTGTCTTAGATTTTGGCGCATTCATTGTTTACTCTCTCAGGCCTCATAGATTACAATGGGAGCCAGCTCTCACTCCAGGTTTGGATCACACAAGATATAAGTAAATAAGTTTTGGATGAATGATCCTTGCCCAGAAAAATCCCCTTGACACCAAGAAACCTGCAGAGACGACTAACTGCGCTGCATGATTTTTGACTCAATCATTTAATTCCTCTTGTCATTCAAGGCCCAGAGCAACTTCATTCTAGTCAACCATTTTAATATTACCTCTGTTTCTCCTCCATCTTTCTCACTTCACTAATAAAGCTACAAGAGCTGCAGTGACATCAACATTACAGGAACTAATACACGCAGGTTAAAAAATAAACAAGCAAAAGAAAAAAAGAGAGATTGCTTATCTCCTTTTGGACAATTTCTAGTGCGATAGTCCTGCTCTGAGAGTAGATTTCTCACAGGGTCTACTTTTGTTCCCTCAGATGAAAGGAGGAACAGGGTTAGACTCTAAGTCAGTTTCTCCAATGAAGCCACACAGTCCCCTTAGCTCTCAGCAATGAACATTCAGTTTATGATTTTTTTTTCCATTTCAAAATATGCTTATATTTGGACCAAGAGAATGTGGAGAATCCATACTGCTAATGTGCTCTGCAGGAACAGATCCCCAGAAAATTAGCTTGGAAACTTACTTTGCTTAGGACTGCTTTTTGGTTTTAAGATGTGGAATGAGTTCAATGCAAACTTGAAATGACCATTTTAAAGACTGCCTTGAGAAATAAACAGGCTTAAACCAAGCAGACAACAACAGAATGAAAACTTTGGTAATCTTAATAGTTTCCCAGGACTAACCCATCATTCCCTCCATGGGTGGATTGGAAGCCACTTGGAACTCAGCCAGGTCTCCTTCCTGAATATGTGTGTCCTGCGAATGTTGAGTGTAATAGTGTGGTCATCTAAAACCCGTTAGCTGTCACATGCAAGCGGAACGTGTCCCACAACTCCAACACTTTCACTTTGCTACTACCCAGCTGGAATAATGGGTAAATTATTGCATGAAAGACAATGAGCTAAACTCTATTCTCACTCATTTCTGTGTAACTTCCTGAGATAATGGGAAAAACGAAAGCAGCTGAGCCTACAGAAGGCCCCATCCCTACTAGAGATAGTGTTTTTATGTTCAGAGCACACCCATCCAGAATGATTATTGGGATATGAACCTCCATGTACATTATTATTTATGTTAATGGGAACAGAGGATGTACACGCGAGCTGTTGGAATCGGGACACTGGGATGGGAACGATACATAACGAAGGGAAAACTCCCTGCCCAGGGAATTCAGACAAGAGTTGTGCAGTCACTGCTATGCTATTTGCCACGTGCTATATACAGTCACAAAATATTCCACTCGGTCAGAGACATGGCCAGAAAAAGCCCTGAGAACCCCAAACTCTTACAGTCTTATAATAACCACTGAAACACTCCCTCCACCACAAAAGGAGCGCAGCAGAGCTCCCGTTGACCCGCACAGGACAAGTTGCATGCAATTTATTCCAGTATGTAAAGAACCAGGCAAAATCAGAGGGACTGGTTTCGGTACATCCATGGCCTTTTAGTGTTGCTCTGGAGCTGCAAAGCAAACGTTTTTGGCGACTTTAATGAAATTTCATAATGCCAGAATGAAGTATCATAAAATTATTTGGAGTCTTCAGAACATGCATTTAGCTCAGGGGATAAAACCCCTAGATTTGGGTACCAGTACTTGTGTGAAAAAGGATTCTGTCATTAAAAAAAAACAAACAAACTTTCAAAATTATCTCTCTTTTTCTCCCTCCTTCTTCCACTTTTCAATTTGCAAACTTATATTCCTGAGAGTTGGTGGACCAGCATACTAGGAGGCCACTTGTCACTTGAAGTTCAAATGCAGGAACTCGGAAAAATAATAGGCATTGGAGTCTTTATGAGTCCTTCTTGGATTGGAAGACAAAGGAACAAAATGATGACACAATAGTCCTTACTGTAAAATGCCATTCCCATTGTCCACAACACTGTACATATTCTCATTCCCATTATTATTTTTCTGAGCAAAAAATATAAAATCAGTCTAAGGCTTCAGTTACAATCAAACCGCCAACAGGACAAAACGGCAAACACAGTCAGCTGCTGACTGACTTGTATTCCAAAATGCCCAGGCAGCTGCTAGTTTTCAATAGTGTTTATATATGCTGTAATTACAAATTACTGCAGTCAGGTCGGTTTTGTTTGGCCTTTATTGGCCAACACCAGCATAGCAATAGACCTATCTATTTCTCTACTGGTTTTAAGAAGAGGATGGGGCAGGTCATGTCTTGTCCCACACAAAAAGAGCAGCTGCAGAAGGAGGGAAGCTGAAGCCGGTCAAGACATTACACCAGGATTAGAGCACCATGTCAAACCAGAGCCACCTTTGGAGAGACGGGACCAGTCCTGAAGATCCTGTCAACCGAGGGAGCCCAGGGAAGGCGAGCGTTTGTTGGTGCTGACTCTGCCCTGCACTAAGAGGGTAGATGGACAGCCCGGCCCAGTAGCCCTTTTCATGGAGTGCCGGACTGTGAGCCCCGTAAAAAAACCACTGGCTGGTGACTGGAAGGTGTTGGAGGGAGCAAGAGCCAGGGAGACCTAAAAGTTACCCTATTTGTTTGCCTGGAAGTCCCCACTGAACAGGATTTAATGCTTTTTGTAGGCTCAGCTGCTTTCGTTTTTCCCATATCTCAGGAAGTTACACAGAAATGAGCGAGAACAGAGTTTAGCTCAGTGTCTTTCATGCAATAGTTTACCCATTATTCCAACTGATAAGAACGTTATTAAGAATGTTATTTTTGGTGGTAGTGACAGTTTTCACTATCAGTATTTGAAGAGGCAAGCAGTATCATCCATAACAAATGTGTTACACCTGCAGTCAGATCTCCTCTTCCCCTTTCCCTCTAGAACTCCCCAGCTCTTTCTGCCACAGCAAGGGGTTTACCTGGGGCCGCTGCTGGCGAGTTGGGAGCACAAAGGAGATGAGGGAAAAGAATTGTGCTGGCAAGGGGTGTTCCACCTTGGATTTTTGCAAAGCTTCGAAAGTTTCTCTCCCCTCCTCCCTCTGTCACCACAGTAGTTTATCTAAACTGCAGCAGGAAAATTACAGAGTGTAAATAAAAAAGCTACCCCAGAGCTCCCTCCTGCAGCAGCTTTGGTGCAAGGGCAATCATAATTCAGAATCATGGGAACAAACCTCGTACACAGTTGTCATTTATTATTTAACAGCAGCAAATTGCCTTTTTTTTTTTTTTTACTGAGCTCGAGGGGTGGTTTGCAACCTATTCTCATGCTTCCTCATGCTTTCAACTCAAAATGAACACAGGCCGCAGAATTAGCTCCCAAATACTTTGGTTCATGATTTGACAGTGCTGGTGAAGTGGCTTCAGGAACTCTTCCCTTTTGGGGCTGCAATGGTTTGTGCTCAATGCCCTGCTGTGGTACTACTGCTCCTTCAGGGTGTTCAGCACGTCCATCGCCAACACCGTACTCATTTATGACAAAGTTGCATACTACTATAAACTATATAAACTTCTGTGATGCTTTGGAATAAGGGAAAGACATTTCCATTAGCTGCAGAGGGGAACATACAGAACGCCTTTGCTCATGGATTAATCCTATGTTGCTGGAGGAGCTGCAGTACCTCAGCAGAGACCTTATAAGAAATCAGCCAGACATGTTTAAACAGCAATTTGGAATTACCAAATACTAGCCAAATATATCTCGCTGTTGTTATAGCATAAATATAACCATTGCTATTATTAGTAGCAGCAATAGTTACTATTACCGGTTATTATTAGGCATAATTTTTACTGTGGTACCACTTAGGAATTCCCTTAGTCGACCAGAGTGCCATTGCAATATGCACTGTAACGCTGTTACCATGACGATTTTTCTCTGTTTGCCAGTGTGTTTTGGCTAGAGAGCCAGCTGTTGAGTAGCTGTGCTCCAAGTTGCCGAGCAATAAATCCCAAACCAAATTCATGACCAGATTTCTGCTCCAAGTCTCAATCTTGTGACTTGCCACGTAGGATGCTTTGCGACTCCACCTGACTTTGTCAAGTCACTCTGCAAAAACACCACCCTGTCCCCAAAAACGAGAGGCTCCTAAGTCAAATTTTTGAAAACATGCGTTGCATACTCATTCGTACAGGTAAGCATAGGAGATGCTGCTGGTGAGGTTGACAATGCAGAAAGTATTTGTGAAAGGCTCTGAGGAAACAAGGGAAGATGAGAACGATTTCTATGCAATGCAAGAGAAAAAGCTTTTAGAAGCACAGTGTATTAAGAAAAAGGCATTTAACTAAGCAGGACAAGACAAACTTAGCGAGATATCAATGATTTCTTAAAGATGAGGAGATCTCCCTGGCAGATTATCAGGCTTGAGAGGTCCAGAAGCTATTGGCCTAGCTTTTGGCTTAATGTTGAACATATTAATGTCGTTAATTCTCCCGAGATGATATGGTCATTTGACTTTTTTTTTCCTCCTTGTAACAACAGTGAAATTGGTCACTGTGCATAGAGAATGAATTTCACTGTGGGGTTCACTGACAAATGATGTTCCACTTAAAACATTCATAGCCTTCTGGACAGAGGTATGTGTGATGAACTGAGCAAAAAGCACAGAGATGTGTTGGGAGTCCTCAGCTGCTCACAAAGACCCCAGTGATTTGGCTGCCCCAGGACCGCTGGAGTGATGCAACCCTGCTGTCACCAGGCCTGCAAGCCATTAGCATCTAAGGGCTGTTGGGTAAAGCCACGGTATGTGAGCTAATGGTCCCAAACCATTACCTACCGAGTTGAAAACCTTATCGCAAAAGCACTATGGTTGTGATTTGCATCTCTCCAATGTGTGGGTTCAGTAACTTTTCCATCTGTCATTACCAGTAATCTCTCTCTGTAATCTCCCTGGTACCTCTGTGTCACCAGTATCCCCACTATAGGTGTTGTGTTTTCTAATGGTCCACTTAGCACATTCAGAAGCCTTCCATGCTCACACGATTGTTTGATTATGTCTTTTAGGGTTAAGATCTGATCAGTCTATGTACACCCTCTTCTGAAGCTAAAGTGACTTTCCTTAAGCCTACTATTCAACTGTGCCTGCTTGCTTGTTCACAGGCACTCAAGCAAATGTATTCTCAAACACAGCAAACAAGCTAATGCCTCTTGAGTTTTATATTCCTTCCTGCCACCTCCTTTTCTTTTCTTCAGCTTGCTGTAATCACATCTGAATCTCAGGGACAAGTCCTTCCGAAGCTTTCAAAAGCGCTGGGAGTACCTAATGCTGTCCCATGGGTGACACCTTTGTTGTCAGCACAGTCAGGAGGATGCGATACTTCGGAACAGTTGTCTGCGTGTCACACTGAGGATCCAAGGAGCAACGACATCTGTGGGGCCACTGTGCTCTCCCTGATGGCTTTCAGCCTTGATCCTTGCGGCTGTGCTGGGTACCCACGTTGATTAATCTTTTAAATGTCCCAACATAGATTACCAATACTCTTTTCAACAATTTTCCACTCTCCCTTCTAGCTTCTCACCTGAAGTCCTTAATTTTCTTGTCTCCCTCTCCAGTATGATAAACTTTTGAGAGATGAGCCATTCCAACACATTCCGGACTCTGTCCATGTGGAGGTGTGGGGCCATGTGAGGTTGCGACTTACTGTGTTTGTCTCTCACCTTGCAAAGCACAGCTTCAGAGATATGTCTCTGAAAGGATCTATTTAGAAATATTGATGAATTAAAAGTGCACCTGGAACTTGGTATTAGGTCCTAATTTAACACATACCCAGCCTTTATTCCGGCTAATCATAAAACTGATCTGTCTTTTCACGCTAAACTCTTCATGTTAGGGGGATTTTGTTCTTTGTCAGAGCTTATCTGATGAAACACTGATAAAGGTGTACCATGATACAGGCAGGGTAAATACTGCATTTAAAAAGAAGATGAGCATTCAGACTTACTTGTTGTGATCAAATCGAAATAGTAAGCCTTAGTTTCCTCCTTTGGGCATTTTGGCGATAGCTTGCGGAGAACTCTCTCCACCGCTGACAAAAGGCTCTCAAAACTTACAGATGTATTGGCCAATCTCCAGACAGAGGCTGAAATTAAGTTAGGTCCTGTTGAACCAAATGTCCAGTCACTTCTTGCCATATATGCCAGCGTTACCGGTACTACAAAAAAATAAAACAATATTTGTTTTCCTCGTTATCTTAATTCTCTTACGTTTCTGTATTGTTTAAATGCTGCAAACATCATTGTGTGAGGCGTCACACAAATGTGCGGTGTAAGATGCTGAGCAGCTCGTTCGCTTGGTTAGTGGCAATGTAAAGTAACCATATTGCTCATTTACAACAGAAAGTAGTACTACTTGCGATAAAAGCAAAATCCATTATAAATACAAAGTCCAAAATTTATTTACGCCAGTCGAAAAGCAGTCATAACAGTATTTGTGCCTTGGCATTTTAGAGATCAGATCTGTATTTTGTAAAAACAAAAAACAAACAAAACACCCAAAAAATATCACTAATAAGGGATTGGTATCATGTTTGGTAAAAATATCCCAGGATCATGAGGAAAATCTGTGACGTTTTATTTCTGCTAGAAATCGATGTAACGATTAGAGCGTCCAGCTCAGGTTCCAGGGAGACATCTTTCTCCCATTGCATTTTTCTCCGTTCCTTCTGTGCCAACTCTTATAAAACAAGATACCACAGGATTTAATTCTAAAAATCTAATATTACTGCCTTGTGGTGAACTGAATACTACAGATTCCTTCTTGATAATACTGTCTCATGGGATTCCTGTGTGGTAACAGAATCTCCTGGGATTCCTGCCTGGTAACCATATCTCACTGGACTTTGGTAGTATTTCTCCCATTGGATAACCCCAGCCCCACCAAATAAGCAGTCGTAAACCTTGCACTCTCATTATTTTACATGACATTATTTTACTAGTGTCAGATCCTGCACTGTTTAAATCAGTGGGTTATTTTTTCCTCGCTGATTTTCACCAAGTTAGACTCTGGGCTCCAAGAGAAAAGAATATTATGGAATATTTTATTTGTTTTACAAGAACAACATGAATAAATACTTTTAAAGTAGCCATAATGCCACCTTCATTATTGAAGGGTGCAGTGTCTGCTGCAACGGGGTCCTGATATTTCAGTGAGCCTTTTGGGTATAATGGAAACCAGCAGAATAATAGGTGATTTGTGGCTGTTGGTTTCTCTCTTTTGAAAATATTTAGCTGTGATTTCTCTCACTGGCATGAAGAGGAAGAACCGTTACAGCATCTCACTTTCAGAACAAAAATCTTTCTAGTCCATAATATTTCCTGGCTGGTTTAATTACATACATTCATTCAACTCCTGCAGGACTTGCACTTAGTCTTTAACCATACACAGACTGGAAAGCTTTTTTTCCAGGAGAAGTCTGCCCTGTGATATTTCCAGTCTCAAAACTTTTGGCTTGAGCTTTCCTTTGTCTTATCTAGTGCTTCTAATGGCCCACTTTTGAGAAGATGGTGAGATCTTTATGGTTGGGGCATCACTACTGAGCTGAGAGCCGGCTTTGCGATTTCAGAGTGTTGTCATATTGCCATCATACACCTCGTGGAGAACTCAGCCCTATCAGTGTAGGTCAAATAAAATGGTGATGGGTCCTGCAAAGAATTATTTAGTAAGCTTTGTGTCACTAAGCTCTAGATGTACCAACAGACATCAGGGCGGGTCTTGACGACCATCTTCCGAGCACAGGGGGGCTTTAGCAGAGCTCTGACCAGCTGAAGCTCTGACTCAGTAAGAGAAGGGAAGGTGGAAACCCAGACACTACTAGGGCTTGAACAACAATAAAAGCACCTGAAAAATATAAATGTAAGAGATGAAAGAAGGTAAGCAGGCAACACCTTCTACTAAAGCACTGTATCTGCTGCCACGTGTTCAGACAAAAAAAAAAAAAGACATATGCCATTTTTCTTTTTCACAGCTGTCTTTCAGTCCAAATATAACACTCAACTCCAAATATTAGGGCTGTTCTGAACCCTTTTTTGAATCCAGACCGTTCTTCAACACCAACCTTTAATTGATCTCGATCAAGTCATTAAACGTCATAGCTCTTGGAAATGTAAATGTCTGTGATAGCAATCCTACTTCGTGTTATTTTTGAGAGGATCAATAAAGTTTCTGAAGGTAAAACTATATGACTGATGCACTTGATACCAGACCTGCCAAGACACCTTTATTCCTAAACCCTTGAATTTCCATGGTGTTTAGCTGCCTGGAGTACCATTGAAATTAGCAGGCCGATAAGCAAGTGAAAGGCATTCGGGAGCTTCAGCGGCTTTGGCCCTGGCTGGCACTTTGGTACCTTCTGCGATGGCTAGAAGGGCCGCATGTTCTGGCTATTACTATAGGGCTACAGTACTATACTATAAACAGGAATGGTGTGGGATTAGGGTCTGCATCTCTGCTCTGTTGCCTTTTAGGGTACAACTTGCTGCTTGGACAAGGAATTGAGAAAACTGCGTTGGAGACTTGTGGAAACATCCGCAGGCAGCCTGGACAACGAAAACGGGAAAAACAAAACACTTCTTACCAGGGGGCTTTTGACAGCCTCTTAAGGGGGCATTCATGACTTTCTTGTGAGTCACCACCCCAAAAATACTGTAAGTGCTATTCGTTCAGCAGGGCTAACGGTGCAAGCTGGAAACAATCTAGGGAACTCTCATCTTCAGGTCAGTGGGGGCTGGCAGCACGGTCACTCTCCCTGGGAACGAGGGGCGAGACGAGAAAGAGCACGGCTTCGAAATTGCTCTCGTGCATGCTGTGGCTGAGGACTGGCACTGCAGAAAGGGAAGGGTTTATTTGCTGCCCAGAAGCAGAGCTCTGGATCCCCTTTGTAGCTCTTGTGAGAACTAGAATGAATGTGCGTGTGTTTGAGGGATGGTTATGGCTAGGAAAGATTTATGTAAAACTGGAGGAAAAAAAAAAAAAAAAGGAAAAAAGAAAAAATGTTTAGAGCTTGCGGGAGACACACGAAAATTCCTGCCATCCCACACTGCTTAGTCTTCTGCTTGGCAGGGTCAGAGAGCAACTTTGGTGTGTATCCCATCTATAGCCCACAGGACCATCTTAGGGCCTGAAGCCCTCCTGCTATAAAAATAGGGGAGAATCCATAAAAGAAGCAGCATCTCATATATAGCACAAATCTTTTCTTACAAGAAAGGCAAGAAGCTAAATGCCTTAATTAGAAGTTCACCGAGTTATTTTTTGTATGTTACAGCTAACAGCACAGAACATGGGCTCCTGATTGAATACCAAGGCAGTAAATCAATGGAGGGTCTTTGCTACCGTTCATGAAATGCTCCAGCTGTGCTCCTAANAATCACTGAGCTGAAAATAAAATGATGATGTAGGGGAGGAACACCGCAACACAGCCAAAGGAGGCAGGTGGCAAATTTCAGCAAAACCTCTAGAAATTTGAAAGTTAAGGTATTACTCCATGTTTGTTTAGTACAAATTTCACAAGTCAAATTTAATTTTTCCTAATATGTTTAGACAGTGATTAGTCACCTGATTAAGCGCTCAGCTGGTGTGACTCCTCACAGCTTTACCAAAGCCAGTACAGCAATGCCAACCAACTCCAGCCAAGAATCTGGTCCGTACTCAGAGTATGATATATATCAGGAATCCCAGGAAGCAAGACATGGATCATTTTAGACATAGGTAAATTCGTCTGGAGGCCAAATATGTTTCTGAATATCACTTGTGGTTTTGCTTCTGCTTTGGAGCATGAACAAATCAATGAAGTCTAGACTGTATTCCATCGAGCTGGATTCCTGAAAGCTATGTAAAAGGTGTAGTTTTGCCTTAGCAAAACACTTTAAGTTTCCCAGGAATCTTCTGACATTTAGCAGGTGTTCTTTTGCAGTGATTGTAATAAATCTTAACAACCCATGTGCAACCAGGCAAAAAAAAGCCAAAGACTCTCCTAATGATGACCTTGAAGTTGTTGACGAGGTCACAGTGGTAGTGTCATACTGAAGTTTGCACATGTTCTTACTTTTTTATTCCCATAGGAATCAGCTGCTGCCAAAGTACACATGATACAAACTAGAATCTTGATTATCCAAAGCTCAGTCATAGTCTCTGTTTCCTATAATACAGTTCTATCCCTGGTATTTATTGCTTACATTGAAAAGTATCTCAGTTATTCAAAACCTTGGTTACTCAAATTCAGTAATTGGACGCATTAAATCAATTTGCAATTAATTCAGCTAACCCAAGACTATTTCCCCTCTCATAACTGTACTGAAGCTATGCAAAAGTTTTCCAAAACTATTCAAAAAGGGAACACCTAGCTTTACTTTGAATACTTTTTTTGAAAGCAAAAGGGAGGAAGAGATCTCAGAGCCCTAATATTCCTGGAACTTTGGGCAGCCTTATCTCTTTGCAGGAGCAAAAAACCTGGCCATCCTTCCTCTGAAATGTAGCATAAATTGAAAATGCTGCTTTTCACTAGCACCAAGGTTGAACAGTAGCCCAATTACAATGGGGTGGGAGAGTTGAGCTGAGTTCCTGAAACGTAATACTAATTCCTACTGCACCAGCTCTTGCAAAGTCACAATACCCACCGAGGATGGTAGCAGCCTCTTTCCTGGCTTGGCATTTTGTTTATTTTGCTTCCCCACCATCACACATGAAGCCTGTGCAGGACTGCACCACCTCATGCTCCCTCTACCATCTGCAGGACTCATGCCCACAGCCACCACGATGGGTGAGTGATCAGTGTTAGACTCTCCAACAGCCTTCATGCACGAGTCTCTTCTCATTTCCTCGCATAACATGAACTTCTCTTCTCATGAGGTCTCCAAGTACAAGTACATGCGTGCCACCACAGTTGAATACACAATATTACAACTGATAAATGTATTACTGGTTTGCCATCAAAGAGCAAGTATGAGTTTTTCAGAAATAAGTTAACTTGAAGCATCACATCTGCAAGTAAATGATGCCATTGGTGTGAAAATGCACTTTATCTGAGACAAAGAAAATGAGTTTTATTCCTGGAAACGTGTGCAGAATAAAAACCCACAGGCTTTCACCTGGCAAGGTTCTCCAGGACAGTTTTCTAAACAGATTCTGTTTCTTTGTTTGTTTCTTTTCCTCTGTCAATCTCATAGAGGGAGCAGCACCACAACAGCAGCTCAAGGTGTAAAAGTGTTTTTCTTATCTCTCTTTGATAGCATTTTAATGGGGCCATGTTTCTTTTCCAAGGACCTGTTTTATCAAGGTCACATGGAAGAGAGGCACAAAGCATCCTTCAGTCTTACCACAGCTTTTTGATCAAATACTTCATTATTTTCTAAAAAAAAAAAAAAAAAAGCTCTTCCTTTGTTTAGCCATACATGTTCCTTGCATGGGCCATAACCTAGATTTGCTCCAGAACTTACCAAGAAAGCAAACTCTTGCCTATTTTTCTAATTCACCTCCAAAATTGGAATCTTGTTCCAATATTCAAACACCAGAACATTCCACACATGGACTTAATAAATTGTATTATTTTATAAGGGTTTATTTGCTTTATAAGACTCTTGTTGTTCCATAAATTTAGTTTTTCATCTCACTGCAGATGCCACAGGCAATTAACACAAAAACACGGCAGCACAAATAAGAATTTTTTTTTTAAGTTTAAGCTTCTGTGAAGAAGATATTGGATGGAATGTTTGGCTTATACCAGGAGACACCACCATGGCAAAAAAAAAATAAAAATCATAAGCTTTTTATATGTTTTTTTTTAAAATCAGAAAAGCTTTCTTATTTTTTGTTCTTGGTAGAGAAGCTAACATTTGCTAGAACTTAAAACAAAAAGCAGCATTAAGCTTACATTAAAGTAATCTTACCTTACACTGAGCTATGGGGCAGGACTCCATCCTCATCCTTTAGGGAAAGGCATTAAAAGAAAGCTGGATTGAGTTCCTAACCCTTAGGAGGTGCTCAAGCTACTATTACACCTGATCAAATTCCACTGCCTCATTGTCCTACCCCCAAAATATCTCTGCACAGTCACAAACCCAAATAGCTACAAAATAAAAGCTAGGCCCTGAGCTCAAGCACTGTTAGCTCTCTTTCCAGCAGCTGAAGCCTTGCATTCGCCTGCACATCTGGCTTCAGCTGCAATTAAGCTGCAGAGCTTATTGCAGCCCCTTGGGGAAGCACCACAAGCAGAGGTAGCCACATCTTTTATGCAGATTAATGAGGAAGAAGCTGATTCTGGCCAGAGGATGATCAACAGCTGCCTTCCTTGGGCACACATGTAGGGAATTAATGAACCCGTGCCCTCCACAAGCTCCAGAAGTGTGTTGCAGCAGCTGGGGTTTTCTTTTGGCTCAGGGGGCTCTTTCTGCAGGGTGGTGGGGTTTCTTTGAGACCATTCCGGGGTTGGATCACCAGGTTACATGTGTGCTTTTAGGATTTCTGGAAGGAGGCTGTTCTTACTTTATCTATGTAGGTATTCTATCTACGTAGAGCAGAGGAGAGAAAAAGTTAAGAAGAGATTGTCTTCTCTGAAAACATATACAGAAATATTGAACCAGAAGTAAAAACATGGGCCTACGGGGAGGGAAGTTGCAGGGGAGAAGGCTTTGGCTTGTTTTTACTAATGCTGGGAAAATGCTTAGAGAAGTAGACTGCAGAAAGGGATGATATACAGAAGAGAGTGAATTTGGTCTGTGCAATACAGATGTAAGAGGAAACAACATTGCGTTCTCTAAGAAAAAGCAAACAATATGTAGGTTCACCATTTAGATTAGGAAATTTAGGTTTTTTTTTTTTAAAAAAGGAAAAACTCAGTTCTGATGAGCTTTGTTTTACCATCCTGGTCCCCCTCTGGGAAGATCTTAGAGCATCTCAATTTCCTATAGCTATTTCCTAATGCATTTGCAGTAAAGCACTGGAAATGCAATGTGCTCTTCATTCAGAACTGGGGAGAGAAAGAGTTAATCTGATTCAGAGTGTTTTCTTTCCATACGCACTACTGAATATGGCTACCAGATCCTCGGAGCAGACAGACTATGGGACACAAATAAACTCCGTTTCTGGGGGTAGTTTTAGACCCATGTTGCCATGGAAAAATGTCTAAGGATTTAAGAATAATTTTCAGTTGGTTTCATGGTCTGAGCAACACATGCCTGTGACTCCAACGTCTGCAGTGTAAACCAAGCATGTACGATCATATTGTAACTATGCTGTGCTGGGTACTGTATGTCACCTATCTTCTAGTGCCACTGTCTCAGAGATTGCTAGCAGACTTCTTTCAGACTAGTTCATTTCTGGCTGCATAAAGTACCACTTGTGTGACTTTTCCAAGTAGGAACATAAAGGGAAGGTGGAGCCTTAATCTACTGTCAAATTTTTGGGAGAGCCATATTTGATGGAGTATCTAAAGACACTGAATTCTAGTCGTACTTTATGAATGAGCCCATTTCTCCCTCCAAAGTCCACGCAAGGAATTATTTCAACAGATAAAAACTGATTTAAGACAAATTATTGTCTTTTGGGGGTGGTCATCACAGGTCATCACATATGATGTTTTACCAGACAGTATAATCAAACTTACATGAAGTACTTCCAGAAAAGGTTATTTCTAAATTAAAAAGACATGCCATTCAAAAACATCTCAGTGTGAGATCTTGTGATATTTTTACACTATCGGACCTAGTTTCCTTTGCTTCAGGACAAAAGTTTGCAAAATCAAGCAGCTGGTGCCAGAGATATTTCCGAGTCAGTAGAACTGCACATCCCATCACGGCTGGATCCTTCAAGAGCTCTGCAGCCAGCCCTGCTTCTTTCTTACTTTTGCATTAACGTCAGGATGTCTTTAAATTCTCCTCACAGAGAAATAACTGTTCTTCATATCCAGACATTTCAGACTGCAATAAAGACACTACAGTGTTTAGGATTGTTACGGTAGGAAAGCATAGCATTTTCTTTAATATGCGAAGTGAAGAAAGTGAGCTTGTTTTTGTTGTTAGAAAGGGGATGTACCCTGGATTTCAGAAAGGCTTCTCTTCTGCTATGCGGTGGTGGCATCTAAACTATTGCAGAACTAAAATGGGACAGAGTTCTCTTTAACCATCTAAATTTGGAGGTGGCCCAAGAATGCTAACAAAGGAGGACAGTTACCATCAACTGTTCTTTAATTATAGATCTGCTTGTTCACCTTCCCAAATCCTTCAAACCTTCCAAAAGGAAACAGGAGACATTTGAACTTGAGCGCCACTGCAGACTTCAAAGGCACTGTTTAAGATAGCTTAAAAAATAATCGATCAGTTCAATGCATTTTCTCCCTATGCAAAGCATTTTACCACTTAAAATCCAAGAAGGAGGAGCATAAATCTTCTTTCATAGAAGAGGAAGAAGGTATGCGAACTAAAGAAACTGC
Source organism: Ibidorhyncha struthersii (assembly GCA_013398815.1). Lineage (NCBI taxonomy): Eukaryota > Metazoa > Chordata > Aves > Charadriiformes > Charadriidae > Ibidorhyncha > Ibidorhyncha struthersii. The sequence goes on along the minus strand of VZSZ01006909.1, from coordinate 726,129 downwards.
TACCTTATCCAAGCTGTCCAATGTTTTTATAGTCTTTAGTTCTCACAGGGGTACAAGTTTCCCAAATTTCCGTGGGGATTTATACATATTCTCAGTCTCTTTCTGGTTTGCTGGTTCATGCTGCTGAAATAAACCTTCCCAACACCACGGTTATGGGTGGTGCTCTCACCTGAGGAACAGTACATCCAAAAAGCAAGACACCTTTCACTTACAGATAAATAACTATTTTATTCATATGTGCCCCTGACCTGTTTACTGCACACATTTACGAAAGGCGCAGAGTACTCCAAAATCTTGTTTAAGCTTTCACGATGTTGTAATGTCAGGTGGAAAATGACTCGAGTCCACTGAGCGTAATAGAATAAGTCCCACCAGCTGTGGTGGGAACCAGACTGTGCTGAAGTCAAACCAAGAAATTATAACTGAAAAGATGAACTTCGCGGTATCAGTTGGTTCAAATCACTCCAAGAGTGAATTCTTTTGTGTACATTCTGCCCAATAACTTCCCTGAAGATAGTAAGAAGAATGAAATTTGGCCTCAAAGTGCAGAAAAATACGCCAAATTCAAGTAAAAATTTTTACACCTAGTTACTTATGTGTCTGGTTTTATTAGTGTCGTATTTCGGGTCTCTCATACTTCAGAAGCTGGTCACTTCTTTTTGCTGTCACTTTAATGGCCACAAAATGTGTAAAGCAATATTTGCAGCTGCAAATCTTTCCTTCACTGGGTCCGTTTTTCTCTCAGGGTTGTGTCCATGACACCGTTTCCCACTACAGGTGCGTTCTTAGCCTAGACACCAGCAAGTAAAGAACATGAAAAACAACCACAAAGGAGGGAACCTCCCTCACATTGCTCATCTCCACACTTGCAGCTAAGCTTTTCTGTGGACAAACCAAGGAACTCACTATTTGGAAAAATGGCTATAGCATCAGGTAGGAATCCACGGTCAGTTTCAAAATGCCATTACCAGAAGAAAGGAAAAATAAAAATTCTTCAGTCCCCAAAGACTTGTACAGCTGTGGTGACATGCCAAGGAGATCAGAAGCAACCAAGGGGTGATGGAAGACATCTCACATTGACTTCTTAAGCTCTAGAAGATGCAGTAATATCCATCAGGATCTGCTTCATCAGCAGACACTCTTCACAGTCTCCTGGTTTTGACATGTTAGCGTCCCTCCCCGGTGCTTTACCTACCCACAGAGAAGATGGAGACTGGTGAGACTGTCGGCAACCGCAGCTGTATTCTATGTTGTGACGCAGGTGGGTCATGAGTGCTTGCATCCTAGAGTCAGGAAAATAAAGTGAAATATGGAGATGGCCTCCATTTCATCCCAGGCCCCCCACATCAGCATGCAGAGCTGGGGCAAAGCCCAGGCTGCTCATCCGTGTCCTGTGCTTGGGCCACAGGGGCAAAGCTTGAAGCCCAAACTCCAGTGTCAGTCTCGTGGCTGTGAAGTCTGAAGGGCTTGATGTTTAGCTTGTTTGTAAATCCTATCAGATATAGCTGACATTATGTAAATGCTAAATGACTGATATTGCACAGAATTTTCTAACGATGGATTTGAATTAGTGGGAGTTAATGCATTTCATCCCACCATATGTTGTTTCACTTGTTTGTTTCTTTGTTGGTGTATTTTCCTGGTAAAATATAATTCTTTTGTGATACTTCTAAATGCTATATTTATTACCCATAAAAATAGTTTGCATGCCAAAACGAGAAAAGGAAGAGCTGTCAGTAAGGTCCTTCTGTGCACAGATTATTGTTTTGATAAGACAGATCACAGCAGTTCCTATCGAGATATTTTTGACAGAGTGTCATGCTGATCTCCTTGCAAACGTTTGGTTCTTAGAAAACAATTCTGCACATAAACAACGCATAAACAGTTGTCCTAACTGAATGCCCCTTTTTACAAGGCCTTCAGCACGTTACTGGTAATCAAAATTGAAATGTTTCAATTCCAGGAATATAAAAATGCATAGAATCTTGTTTGCTTTGGGCTCACAGACGTAATAGTGTTTGCTGTATGTATATGACATTCATAATTTCATGATGACTGAACTTAGAAAGGTTTGGCTTAATTTGTTTTAATATGTTTTCAGAGAGGTACATTGTAAACTACTCTCTTTTAGTACTCTCCCTTAGTTTTTGAGGCCAGAAAAAGTATTCCTCATTTTTGATGCAACTGATTATACACTTTCCTGAGGAAAATTCCATATAACTATGCAATGCATGTACATATAAATATAAAGAATCTTATGCTTTATATCAAATACAAATAAGCACTAAGATTCAAAGTTGTCAGTGTCATCGTTAACAGCTTTATTTTCTGAGGTTATTGTTTAGGTCTGAGAGGGAGATTCTGGACTTCAATGTGGCAGGGTGCTCAGGGGAAAGGTTTTCTCTGTAACTCAAAGAGACTTTTCAATGGCATTGTTTTATGATGTCTTATATTGCCCTGCCTGGCTATGACTTTAAATATATTTATTTGTCTGCTCCTCTGAGTGCATATTTACTGATGAGGCTGTGAATCAAATCGTTGACGAATATCAGTGTATTATAACAGCTTTGCTGTCTAGATTTTCTTCAGCCTGAACTGTTCTAGATGGGACTAAACCTTCTGAAAGCTGGGGGAGTAACCACATCCTCAATTCAGACAATTATAAGAAACAGTCAAGCCTTGTCGACTGAAGGGTTGAACTAATACCAGCCCCATTCCAAAACCAGGTCCGTGCAATGACTCAAAGTAAAGGCATATGTGGTCAAAAGGATTTCTTTGCCTATTGTTTTGCAGAAGGTTATACATCTGCAAAGAAAAGCAGAGAAGAAAGAGGAAACATCAGGAAGTAAAGCAGGAAATCCAGGAGCTCACAAAAGGACTTGAAAGAGAGTGGGTTTGGGGCTAGGTACTGCTATTAAAAAGTATGAACAAAAAATCCCCTCTAGCATTATTTCATGCTTGTGGTGACTGAGGAAAAGAGATTTTATACATTCTTTGTAATTAAAAAAGATTACCTTGAGAAATGTCACCAGTCTCTCTTCTAAATGCTGAGGGTACGAGTGTCAGGCAGTTTCCAAACACAAATGGGGTGCACTGCTGTTCTTGCTGAAGCAAATGGGTAACGGTAGCAGGGCTTGTAGAGACGAGTATCAGACCTATAGCAAGTGGTGAAAAAAAGTCAGAAATACCACAGAATTACTGAAATATAATCTCAGGGTGGCAGAGTAATGACCCTCAAAGAGAGGGAAAATCCATGCTGAGAGAGTGGAGAAAATGTGTGAGTAAATTGGGGAACCATTTATGCTTTGTAACTTAGTTGTTCAACATGGGGTAACTATTTATGTTTCGTGCACACCTCTTGCTTGTGATGAACAGACAACCATAAAAGTACGAATACAATCACCAAAGACCAGAATATTTTACATGAAGTTTTGAACAGCTTGGAATATAAGAGCTATGATGGGCTAAAGCAAGGATTAAAGGAAATAAAAAAATCTGCTTCAGATATAAATCATGAAGTCGTGGATCAGGCTGCACGTCTTCGGTCCGGAAGCAAGTGGATGAAAACTCTTTGCCAAAACCTCTTGATAGACTCTTCTCTGCCTCATACCCATGAAAGAAAATGACATGCAAGTCAAGTAATGTATGAGTGACTGGGAAAATAACACAATATTTGTATAATTTGCACAGTTTCTACAGAACAATTTTTTTTTTTTTTTAAAAAGCGCAAAACTTGAAGGAAACAGTTCTATACAGTCCTAGAAATGGCACCAACAGGAAGACTTTTATGACTGGGAGGAGGTGAAGGAGATGAAGAGCATGTGAAGATTAATGAATTGTGGAGTTCGAGAAAGAGCTGGTGCAGGACAGCAAGCTGAGAAGGTAGCTCTTAGAGGTACACACACCAGCCGCTCAATTTTTGTTTGTATCTGGCAATTGAATGGCGATACTGAATGTGCAATAGGTGATTTTAAGGGAAAGAACAGACAGGTAGTACACCAGACTGTTAAAATGGGCCAGAGAACAACTGATCCAAAACTGCACAGCATGCTTGGTTTCAGATGAAGTTTGTGAATGGAGAGAAATCTGAGGGGTTGGGACAGGGAGCCGGACCCTGAAATGCACAGCATGAGTCTGAATATCCAAAGGTGAGGGCAAACTAATAACCAGTTTGAATTCAGTACAAGTAATAATTGAATAACTGAATCACAGAAAGGTTAAGGTTGGACGGGACCTCTGGAGGGCATCTGGTCCAACCCCTCTTCAAGCAGGGCCACCTAGAGCAGGTTGCCTGGGAATAGGCAATTGGTGTGTGGTGACCATGCTCTCCTGGCACCAGAAGGAGAACAGCAATAGTTTTGTGCTCTGGTAACTGACTTGCCACCCAGGATGGAGAGGGTTGAAGTCATGGTCTCAAGATCTGGTTTCTGCCCCAGAAGGAAACAGTTTCAGGGTATGAATGAGGGGATCTCACACAGTGTGCATCTACACCAGCATGTGGTTCAAATCAGGAGCATGCTTTTGAGCACGGTCTCCTGATAGTTGGAATAATGTCAACATTTGCTGAGCGCATGAAATGGATTCCTTCTTGGTGACACTCAACCCAAAGGGCCTCTCAGAGTGGTTCACTTGCCAAAGGGCTCCCTGTCCATAGGGCCAGACTGGAAGTCATCCAAAGTAACCCTCCTACCCACTCCCAAAATGTGCAGAGTGTGGACACTGGCTACTTGACATCAAAGATTTCTCTCTGCAGATCTGTTGCTGTAGGTCTGCGCTACATGCTAACGTGGATGTAACCATCAAATGCTGCTGGTGGCCCCAAGATGGACTCTGAAACACAAAAAAATGAAAATTGACCTGGTATATAACCAAAACGCTGCAGCAGATGAGCTCTTTACCAGCTCTGGCTTCCATGAATGACCCTTTCTATGGTCTCTGGTTTGTGACGAATTTAAGGGTGCCAGTGAACTTCTGGAGTGCATGAAGTTTGCAGAAAATCTACAATAAAAAATGGGTAAAGTTTACATCTTCCTCAAAAAAAAAAAAAAGAAAAGAAAAAAGTCTGATAATAACCTGTACGATGGAAAGGTATAACATCACTCAAGAAACTTTTAAAAGAGGAGAAACATCTTGACCTTACAATCCTAAGGAAAAAGTAACAGTAACTCAAATCTGCTGCCTCTTGTAAGGTATCCCGTAAGGATCTGGTCCAAATAAATAAAATGGGGTAGAGGATACAACTGGGATGATTACCCTGAATAGGATTTCAGCCTGTCAGTATCTGGGAACTGTGGAATTGAAGGTTGCTAAAAGTATATTAAGTAATGAATGTCTGTAATGAAAAGTATTTCAACAAGAGCATTAATATTTCTTAAAAGATAAAAAAAAAAGACAAATCCGAAAGCCATCTCCTTTGAGTTGCTGCAATGAGACTGAGCAAAGAAAAATTCTAAGAATGTCAGTAAAATTGTTTTAGGTTGATGTGAAAATCATCACTTACCAACAGTAGTTAGAATGCCATTGTGTCCAATCAGTTAATTATTTTTTCTTTTGTTCCCCCCCTCCTTTTTTTTTTCCGTGACAGTATTTTAAACTTTGTTGGGATGAAAACTGAAACTGAAATAAGGATATAGTTCATGTGTTAAGCTAAACATCATTGCAATTTCCTATGAGAAGGTGGTTAAAACTACACTCCTACAACAAGCATGCAATACAGCTCAAAACAAAGACAGGAGTAAGCAGGTGTTTTGTAATTAGTGATATTCCTATAATGCCTATATTAATTACCTTCTGCTGCGTTATGGCAGGTAGTTTGACCGTCTGTAAAAGAGAAGTAGGAGGAGAAAAGAATGAGAGGGAAATTTGATAAAGACAGAGACAGAAAAGCAAGGGATATAGTCAGCACAAGCACTTGCCCTTGAGAAAAGCTAAGAGTAAAGACTAAATGTCTGATAGGAAATGGACTTGGAGCTGCTGTGAAGATGCCGTCTTTGTGTCACGGGAAACAGGAGTTTGTCCATTTTCTTTAGACAATCAGGATTTTATCAAAAATACCTGACACAGTCATCAGTCATTAGCTTTACAACAACAATTTTTAGGGGAGGGATAGCTAAGAATGGATCTTGTTTTCCTTACATGTTGAGGTGAAGTAGATCTGAAAGCAGCCACGATAAATATGGCCCAGAAATCAGACATGAAGAAAAACAGCCTTCTTAATCTTCAGCTGCAGGTGATCTTTCCCTGCCAGTTGGGCTTACTGACACCTTCCTTCCCTTGCATTCTGTTCTTGAAGCTTGAGAGACGTGAGGACTCCCTGCGCCCCTCTCTTTCCTGCCCAGTCAAATTGTTGAGCCCCCACCAGCAGCCTGAAGGGAAATACAGAGCTGAGCTAGGGTAGCTGGTGTAGTCAACGTGTCCCCAAAACACCCCGGATGCCCAGGATGCAAAACTTAATTTTCTTCACTGATACAACCAACTTTCAAAAAACACCTTGAATTCTGCAGTAGTTTGGACCTTGTGTGGTTCACAGGAGAATAAACAAAACAGAAAATCTGAATTCTTCTGTTTCTTTTTTGGTCTCTATGTTTCTTCTTTACACGGCTTTTTCAGCGGCTCCTGACATGATACTGCCTGATTACTTCCGTGAAGATCCCATCATTATTTTCAGTTATTTTGTAAAAGCAAGAAAATTTGGGAACATGATCCATGGTTTTCTGTACCCTTTTTTAAACCTAGGTCTGTTCTGCGTGCTCCACATTGCACTATTTAATGTACATCATTTAAGGGTCTTTTTACATTATTTCAGTATAAAGGAAAGCAGAAATCAAAGAATTTTGACTTTCTTATTCAAACACAGTTTCTTTCTTTGTTAGAACATTACAGAAAAGATGTGAAGGTGGAAGGAATGCGGCATAGTTTTTGATATAAAGACATCTTCCTGTTTTTACCTTTACAGGGATGTAAGCTGTGCTAAATCTATAACTACGAGGCTTAGTAAACTCATTCTGTGGACTCATTTTACTTCTCTCTCTCACAGATTTCACCCCTTAGTGATGGAAAATTTTCACTGCCTAGTTTTAAATGATCACACTGTTATTCAGTGGGTAGCCCACAAGAAGAGCTTTGTGTCAGTATGGCCGGGAATGGGATTTGCACCTGTCTGTTTCTATGTAATGTCATATTTAACTTACAGATCTTGTGTTAAATTCCGACTGAATGTTTATTTCAGTGCAGTCTCTCTTTTCTCCAGCTGTGCTGTATCAGGGCCTAATTCTAGAGCACAAGGCCACATCTCATTGAAATGACCATTATTTGTGCTTGTCAAGCACATCCTAATCTTTGTACTGCTCTATCATCTCCTGGATGTCAAGAGAAATTTTTAAAGCTTAATCCCTTGCTCAAAATTAAACTTGTGATGTGGACTCCTCTCAACTTTGTAAAAGTTAACTTCCAGAATCAGAGTAGAAAAAATTATATAAACATGTTTTTATATGGATTGAACCAAAACTCAGGATCATTAAACCCTTTCTGGATTTGCAGCTTTCAGTTTAGGCCTACCTTGTGAAAATAACAAGCATTTGAAAAGAAAGGAAAATCAGAACATAGCAGCTACCTTAAATTAGTGAGTTGCTAAGTTTTTGTGTGCCCAATGCGACCGTTATTTTTTCCCCCAAATAGGTAAAACATATTTAACCTAAAACTAGGATGTCCTGTAGAAAACTTAGGCAAACAAAAGTACCTGACAAAGATTCTCATCCCCAGTGCTGAATTTTCCTATATCGCAAGTTCAGTCCACACCACAAACTCAGCTTTCACATCATATTTGGGTCCTATTTTAGGAAAGGATTCATCAATTGGTAAACAGCTATATATTGCTAAAGCTTGATCAATGCAAATGCCACTTTACCAACATTCATTTATTTGAATGACAAGGTCAGGTGTCTTGGGTTTTTAATTAAACAAATTCACGAATAATCTAGTAATGTGTAGGTCTGTTGAGATGTTTGAAGTAGCTTACAATTTTACTCTTCTTGGACAGTCTAGGAAAAAGTATAGTTGATACTGGCTGACCATAAAATAAAAATAAATATATGTAAGTTAAAAAATAAAGCAGTTTTTCTAACTCCTGTATTCCATAAAAATAGGAATGTAGCTTTTTATGAAGAACTGCCAAAAGAGCCATGAAAGTGCTATTCCTTCTCTGTCGACACAAAACTGGTAGGTGTAAAATATTCATATGCTCTGGGAGCACAGGGTCACTGAGATAATACCCTATGGCAAGTTAGAATGAAAATACTGGTGATGAAAGTGATTTTTTTTTTTTTAGAAAAGAAAATGTGTAACTCATTGACAAAATTATTACATCCAACTAATTTACATTTGAATGGGCCTTAGTTTATCTCACATCTCTTTTACCACAGATAATAATTCTACAATAGCTAAAAGTAAGTGATGTGACTTTCAGTTATATCATACAGTGTACAAAAAATGTCCATGTTAATGCCTGTCATACAATCACAGCTGTTAGTTTTTTTAGTAGTATTTTGATGACTCTCAGTCACTGTCAGGCCCCACACAAGTCCCCCCCTCCACCCCCATCAGCGTCCTCTCCTTCTTCGCTGGTTCTTGCTTGGGGGCTTCAGGAGACTCTCTCGGTATTTCACGTTTGTGTGGAACAGTCGGACCATTTCATGGTCTTTGTTATCCAATACTCTGGGCAGAAAGAGAGACGATTTCTGTGTCCTGCGAGTTTTAAAGCCCCTTCTGGGTCGTCCTTTCCCATTGATCGAGACGTACCAGAGTCTCTCTGCACTGGCTTTGCGCTTGGTGCCGGCTCTGTTAGGTACAGTTCGGTAGAGACGGGACGCGTAGGTGTTATAACCCAGTTCATGGATCCTCTCCACAAACTCACACTCTGCATTGTAATTTTCCTGTAAAGCAAACATGATGAAGTTTAAGAAAGACTATATGGGCCATAGCTGTCTTCTACCTTTACAAGACTCGACTAAAGTCTTACGAAAGACTCTACTCAGTTTTAGGATAAAGACAGCAACATGTGTGGCAAGAAAAATGCAGACTGGTGCTACAAAAGGCGAGCAGAAGAGAAGCACTGAGCCTGAACAACTGTGCAGCAAGGTGCTGGCAGCAGTGTGAGCATACTCTGTGGGTCAGAGACAGAAAGAGGCCAAAAACCAATCTGAAAACAAAAAACTACACGTGAAAAGGAATGAATAGCTCTGTTGATTGTTCAGCTGTAAATTTAATTTTTTTGTGCTTAAGGATCTAAATATACCTGTGAACTGGATAGATTATTTAACTGCTGCTTATCAACCTCTGACATCTATTAAAAAGGTAAAATACTACAGTTTAATGTTAAATGTGGCTCTTTATTGGTGCAGCATTAGTTAGATACATCTGTAGTCTATTACACCCAGTTTGTTACAGATATTTGAGCAGTAAACAACACCTTTATAAAGCTTCTTCGGTTGCTTCAGCATAACAAAATGAGTGTACACCCTCCCCACCAGCGTGTTCCTCTGAAACGCTAGGCTGCTCCTTTATCACAAACTGTAAGGGAGAACACACACCCATCCTGGGTTCTCACATTTTACATCATCTGCCAAAATTCACCCCTTTTCATCTGGTCCTCAACTGAGAGAAAACAGTATGCAGAAGCCTGGCAAGAGGAACCCCATCCTCCTCCCTGGGAGCAGTGGAAAAGGTGCAAATAAAGGACCTCCCACACTGTACATCTTTTCTTAACTACAAAATCATCTTTGCAGTACCTGTGTGATTAAGACTTCAGTATCTAACATGTGTAAAGCACAGAGGCAGAGGGGAACTGCTACCATGGTCCTTACAGAGGTTTTTTTTATTTAGCGTTGCCTCTGCGGACCTGGAAAGGGCACGGGTAGGCAGGCTGGGGCCAGAAAAGCCATAGGCTCCATTAACAGCATGTCTTTAATGCTGTTCACTCACCAGAAATGCTGATAGGCATTTAACAAGATTTTAAAAGACTCCACATGTCTCAGCTTCACAGCTGTAAAACGGAAGTGCCCTTCCTTGCAAGGACAAGGTTTTCATATGCTGTGGTGCTGGAGCCCACGCAACTACCATATGTAGGTTGATTTGTCCTGCTGTCTGCCTCAGTTCTGGTTGTAGAGGGTTTGTCACAGAGGATAAACCGAGAGGATTATCACAATCTGCTAAGGACACAAAGGAATTCTGCAGACTCAACAAATTAATTTTATTGACATGGGAAAATTGGCGATCCAAGGGAAAATGGAGTTATTTCAATACCATTTCATAAGGTGCTCCCTGTATAATTACCCCCAAAGAAGTCAGTCTTATTCAAAATAGGAGCCTTGCACAGGTTCTGGGCACAGTAACATCAACGAACCCATCGGTCAGTTTTTTCTAGGCAAGCAAAGCCAGGAAGCTTCTCCTGAGCTGAGCCCTCAGCCTTTGCTGCTTCTGTGAAAAAACCTGGAGTGGAATAGCTTTTCCTGGACTGTCCCCCCCAGCTCTGAAACAGTCTCTCTCAAACTTGAGCTTGAATAGCACAATTTATATTTTCTAGTTGTACAGAAACCATTCATGGCTGATATTCCTTGGCATGTGACAGCTGAACAAACTTCAGGATGGCCTGATGCGCCTCACACTAGAAAGAGAAGTCCAGGAGAAGACGACTCTCTGGGCTACCCTGCTCTAGGCTTTTCTCCAGTCTAAGAGAGGAGCTTTTTTGAATTTATTTAGTCTTATTTTAATTCAGTTTAATTAATCTAGGGGAAAGACATACCTATTTTGAACAGGAAAGAGAGAAAGATGAGAAAGAACTTGACATTTCATCCTCCCCATTGATTTATTTGGGGCAGATGCTGGCTCTGAGCTGATGGAGGAGCTCTATTGACAAATATGCCCATTTAAATCAGAATATTAACTGGCAGCATAGATGTGGCCAGCCTTAGCTCTGGCATAACAGAGCTAGTATGTCCTCATGCCACTCCAGCTGCATTTTCCTTTGCCAAAATTGGTTGTGATGTGCTTCTCTGCACCAGCAAAGAAACGTCATCTTTACACACAGACCCTTTAATCAGTGCGCAACACATTACAGAAGCTGGGTCGTAAACACTATCAGAATGTTCTTGAAAAGGTGGAGTAAAATACATTAAACCAGGGAGGCAACTGAGTTGATTGTGTTACCTAGGTTGCATTCACATGGAAAAAGCTCACATTGCTCGAGGGTATATCATATTGTTCAAATAACAGGATTACATATCATGACTAGTTGGAGGAAGCAAATTTCACATAGCCATATTTTACACCCTTCGAATCTGTTTCTGTACCACAGGATTCCTGGAGAACCTGCACAGTATGGCTGATCCACAGTAAGAGATCGCAAGATTGCTAGGGATGTAATCAAAGACAACGGAAGACATTCAAGTAGGTAGATAATGTGTATAGTATACACACTGATAAAGATGCCTTAGTGTGCCCCTGAATGTGAAGATGTCTAAGCTAAAGTATTTTGTTCACCAAGGGGAAATATTGGCTGGGCTGAAAAGGCAAGGCTCCCACTAATGTCAGTAGAGCCCAGATTTTACCTCAAAGATCAGGACAAAAAAATGATTCAAGCAGTAGAATGAGGTGTTTATTTTCACCTTTATTCTCTTGCACCTTCTCATAATTCCTTTCCTTGCTATAGCCCTGCCTTTTCGTACCTATACATTCTTTCACTACCCAACCAAATGCTCTGTGCAAAGAAACTCCCATCAGTAGGCTGCTTTCCTGTAACAGAGATGCTAAATTACTTCTGAAAGTTTTTTATCTGACATGTATATCATCTGCCAGTGTCCAAGATCCACATCAAATATAAAGACGGATAATTTTGGCTGGAGGTGGACATTCTGCACTGCAAAGGCTGGCTCCTGAGTTCTTTATCAGTGCACTCAGTTGCCCAGAATCTTGGCTGTCTGAAATACCTTTGCCAAATACATTCTTCTGCCTTTGGCTGTACAGGCAAAAAAAGCAAGTAAGAACACAGCTTCTTTCCACTTTTAAAAATATACTGATTGGTTGCCTGTAGCAATTCCTGTTATAACATTACACTTTTCTCTATCAATGTTTATTTATAAGAAATCAGTGCTCCCCACTGGACCGGTTCTCCCCATAGGAAATGACAGGCACATGCCAGTCTTAAGTAAAACTTACTGATGCATAAAGTCTGCCCCTTTTGTTCATGGCCAGGTACCTGCCAGAGAACAAGCCCTTGATGGCAACGATTCCAACATCAACAGCAGTTATTTCAAGAATACCTAGAAACAGAAACAATTATGAGATACGTTGTTGCTCCTCATAATGTGTCATTTTTGAGATACATTTGAGTGACAGCTTACCTGCTGAGTATGATTTCACAGCTATCACTAGCTCACACCAAAATCATAGTGCAATCATGTGAATGAAACAAGACTATTATTTGAAACAGTATAAAATAACGGCGATGTGGGAATTGTTTGAGACAAGCTTGACAATAAATCCCTAGATGTCTGATTGAGATTGAACTCTTTCAAAAATGAAAAAGATCTGACAGTGAACTAGAGGTTCACTTAATCCTATATGTATATAAAAAAGTTTAAATCCTCTTTAATGCTTAGGAACACAAGAGCTCTTGACTTATTGAAACCAGTCACAAAGCTGTCCATTTCAGGACAAAGCCCTTGCTGAGGTCTCCAGAGGGTAAAACAGAGTGAGTCAGTTGCATTTTAGAACCATGTATATAATCATAAAAGGAACTTGTCATTTAGGAGGTCAACGTAGCCCTCCAGGCAAGGACAATATGACTGTCTGAGCCAAATTAAAAGGGAGGAGATTTTCAGGCCATCAAAAATGGAGTCTCAAACACAAGAGTGTCACAGGCCAGGCTGGCACAATACCTGCCAAAATGTTTATGTCCAGCCAAAGGTGCCATGATGGAGGCACAAATGGCTCAGGAGATGTTGTGTCATGTGTGCGGGGCTCCCTAGCTCGCTCGCTCAAATTCTGCTCTCAGCTGTCCAGCTGTTGCCCGATGGCTCGGTACTTTCTACAGGTGTTTGGAGGTGACAGGCGATCCTTGTACCCAAAGCCATTTCTGCCTTTCGGCTATGACAAAGCAGAGCGGGGGCCCGTTCCCTTTGCAGAGCTGGATTGCTGGCCTGGGAGAGTTGGGGTGGTTTTGGTACAGCTGTTTTGAATCAGGCACCGGTTCACTGCTGAAGGATGCCTCCTCCAAGCTTTGATAGCGAGGGGGTTTTCCTCTAGGAAATAGTGGTTTTCCTTTATGGACTTCAGACAGATCCCTGAGGTCTCCCTATCTCTGTGTGCCATCACCAGCCGGGATTTACGCTTCCTGGGGTGGCGGGGCCGGGCTCTGCCTACGGCCGGGGCCGGTCTGGGTACGGGGGCGCCCGGGGCTCCCCCCGAGGCAGCGGTGGCTCTGAGCCCCGCTCTCCTCCCTTCTGCCGCCCTCGCACAAACCCCCTCACTCCCGACATATCCCGTTTCATCTTAATTACTGCCGATCCCCGGCACATGTCAAAGGGGACAGATGTGATTTAGCCCGTGGAAGCTCAGGTCCCCTGCGGGAGACAAGCTGGGGCGGGACGAGGGAGGCGAGGGCAGCCTGCAGCCCGTCGAGGAGGGCACCGGCACTCGGCCCCGGGGAGGTGTGAGGCCACCGGTTGCCCAGCGGGCCGGGCAGGGCCAGGGCTGGCGTGGGGAGCCGCCGGCGAAGCGGGGGCAAGTGACAGGTCGGGCGGGGTGCGCAGGGCACGTTCCCGGTCCCCGTCGGGGGCGGCTTGGGAAGGAGCTGGGATGTGGGGGCCCTGCTCTGCCCCGCGGGGACTGAGCCCCTCCACTGACCATCGGGCCCTCTCCGGCAGTTCCCCGCCGGGAGTCCCCGGGGACGGAGCGGGAGCCGGCGGGTGCGAGGGCGCGGAACGGCGGCTGCGGGGTCCGGCGGAGCCAGCGGGGCGGCTCCCGAAACGCCGAGGCGAGGTCTCCCCGAGCCCGACGAGTGAAAGGGGTGAAAGCCCCGACAGGTGGGGGTGTCCCCCGTCCCCGCCGAGCAGCCTCAGCCGCCGGGCATCATCTCCGGCCCCGGGGCAGCGCTGGGCAGGAGGAGAGGCGGGAGCGACTTCGCCGCCGCCGCCCCGTCCGGCGCCGTCCCAGCACCCGCCGGCGCCCGCCCGTTGGTGCTGGAGCAGAACGCAATTGGTCCGAGGGAGAGACCCCCTCCCCACACGCCCCGGCCCGGGGGAAGAGGGATGGGAAAGGTGTGCCCGGTACTCACTGAAGACGCTGTTTTTCTCCAGGGTGCCGTTGATCTTGCCGTTGGGGTGGATCTGGAGATGGTACTTGGTGGCACAGTAGAGTTTCCTGCGCCTGGGCGCTCCCCCGAGGTGCTCGTAGACGCCGCCGCGGCCCCCCGCATCCCGGCGCGGCCGGGGGTCGCTCGGGGAGGCTCCGGCGGCCTCGGCCACCCCCGCGGCCCGCCCTGGGGACCACGGCTCCTGCAACAAACTCAGGAACAAGATCCAGATTATAACCATTGTGGCATGATGGCCGCAGCGCTTAGTCTGCGGGGGAGATGGAGGCTTGGAGCGAATGACACCAGGGGTCCCATTAAAGCCGTCTTGCTAGCAGCACTCCAAAGTTGCAGAGCACACACTGGTTCGAGCCGTGAAGCATCGGCAAGTTTTTATCAGCCTCGATCTGGCCCTTTTATCTGTCTCAGATTTACTTAAATCAATAGACATCAGCAAATGCGACCGAAGAGTCCCAGCTGTTTGGATTAGATGGAGCTGCCGTGATCAGCCTTCTCCTTGGGTTTCCAGCTAGACAGACGGCATGCACGAGAGACAGAGAGGCAGGAGGAGAGAGAGAGAGACGGGGAGGGG
>VZSZ01006909.1:590463-709228 GCA_013398815.1 Ibidorhyncha struthersii | reverse complement strand
ATAAACCAAAAAGACTAGTGGGTGGAAGAGTAACACGTTAATGACTTTTGCTCAAATTGCTTCCATCTTGATCACATTTTCATAATTAGCACCATCATCTACAAATCTTTCCGCCCTGGGCATCTGACACAGACAGGCTTCCCAAGCGATGTGTATTCTACTTATTAGGGAGGGGAACACTTATAGGTCTATCA
This sequence comes from Ibidorhyncha struthersii, assembly GCA_013398815.1. Lineage (NCBI taxonomy): Eukaryota > Metazoa > Chordata > Aves > Charadriiformes > Charadriidae > Ibidorhyncha > Ibidorhyncha struthersii. Next base: position 709,034 of record VZSZ01006909.1, on the reverse strand, counting down.
CTAATGGTTCCCTTTCAAATGAAATGAATACGACCTCCACGGAAATATCAAAGGGCTGTAGCTACCTTGTCTCACTTGGTGCAACACTGAATAGCAAGCCACCTTAAGTCGTTTTGCTCTAGTCAGACATCTATACAATAAAACATAAGCCCACTCTTGTATATTTTAAGTTGTCTGGTGACCATTTTTGAAAACAAAAAGGGTCCCTTTGATGTGGTCTAATTCTAACAGGGGGTGGGACGTCAGATGTGGTCTACCGATTCTTTCTGGAAATATTTTTAATTATGCCCCAAAGCTCCTCGTAGCCCCAAAGTAATAACCAGAGAGCAGTTTGAGTCTGTTACTTAATGTGGAAGGGAGAACAGGCTCTAGACCATATGTAACTAAATTAGAATTACAACCGATAATGATCTATTCATTCGCTCGAAATGTGCGACTTTGAAACGGAACATGGTAGGTGTCTATTATTCTTTGTGCTTGATCTTGCTGACAGAGTATTTCTAAGCCTTCTTTCAGGTCAGCCATAAAAACTGCATTTCTCCTGGCAAGTCATTGGGTAAAAGTGAGTATTTGAGACAGATGTGTTTATCCTTACAGCGTGCGCGCTGTAAGCACACAAAGCACTGGTATTCTTAACCATTACCCTCGGAGAAGGACCATGTATATACTCGGATACGTACGCTTAAGATCTTTATGACGAAGCAATGCATATCTGTATTTAAATATTGCATAAATGTAAGCATGGAGGAAAAAAAAGACAAAATTTTGAAAGCCCCCCCCCAACTTAAAAATACTAACTTTACCCTCTAATAAAATTTTACAAACACACATTTATGCAACGATTCAGCTCTAACGCTGCTGTGAATCAAGAGCTGATTTTACTACGCGGTCCAACGCCTCCGCTGCCGCCGCCTCCGCGCCTGTCCCTCGCTCCTCCGGTCCCCGGCGCTGATTTACGACCGGCCCGTTACTCTAACGAGAAGGAAGTTACAATTTGTAGAGCAATAAATACCGAGGCGGTGGGTGGAGCCCCCAGCAGAAAAAAAAAAAAAAAAACCCAACCCAACAAAACCAAACAAAAACACAACACAGTCAAAAAACCCGCCCTCTTTCACCAATTAAAAATCCATCCTAGCTCAAGTGTGGACCGTGGGAAGGTCTCAAAGAAAACACAGCCTCGGTGATTATTAGGTGTTTGTTTGTAATGTGCTAAATGTCGTCTTCTGAACATAACTTTCCTGCCCGATGCAGTTTGCTCACACCTGCTGACACTGGGAAGAGGTTATAAAATTCAATTGATTTTATTCAGCTATATTTTGTTTTCTTTGCGGTTTTCTAGCGGGGTTATTCTGCACCCCGTGAACAATATAATCTTGTTTAAATGACTTTCCAGACCACACAGCATCACATTACCCTGTTCTATACGTGTAGGCAATGCTGTTTGTTGTATTGTAAGCTATTAACTCCCAGAAAGCAGGATGAAGGGAGAGTGGAGGAGGAAAGCTCCGGGGAGTAAATTCATAGCTTCCAAGGTTCAGGTTGCTTTCTCAGGTGGAGAAAATAAGATTTAGAACATTTCAAATGAAAACAGATAGAAAGAATTCTCTAAAGGTAATGTTAAACGCATAACAGGCATATATCATCACTTCTCCCTTAATCCACTCATATGAACTGTTTTTCATGTTTACAGTTACTTTTTATGGTTTATAGACAAACAATCTGAGGTCTTCAGATTTAAGACGATACAGTTGATTCTATACCTGTTATGCGAGCTACTGCACGTCAGACAATAATTTAGAGTTTTTAAACTTCTGTGTTTAGGTTAAAAGCACATGTGGTTTACTGATATCTGCGAGATCTGCTAACTTCTGTGTTATATATTGTTATTGCTATTGTTATTTTATTGACATCAAGATGCAAATGCCTAAGTTCCTTACTCCAGGAAATTTCTGCTAAAATTGGCAAGAGTTTCTTTCGCTGAGGACTGAGGGATTAATCCTTCATTCAATGTCCATGGAATTCACTAAGAGCCTTTTCTTTAATGCCAGTGAATTTGGATCAGGCCCAATCTTATTACTAGAAAAATTGTTTTCCCTTGTTCTCAGATAATCTCTTAATGGTTTACTGAATGAAAATATTCAAAACAATGAATGCAGCAACATTAAACAAAAATTTCAAGTCTCTTTCTTTCCTCTGTTGCTTCTCCTTTTCAATACAAGAAACAAAGGAAACAGTAGAAGAAATGTAACACTACCGAAATACGTGCAATGGTGTAGTTTAGATGACTGTCACATGGCTTACAAAGATTTGTGGCATTCTCAAACCATGCTACAATAGGGATATTTGGACCAATACAGAACTGTAAACTGCAGCCATGAAAATAACTAAACGCAAGGGATAGGGCGATGTCTAGAAGAGGAGAGAGGGAGTGTAAAAACAATAGAAATGTAATTTGTTGATAACTTAGGGACCAAATTTGCATACCTGCTTCACACCTTTGATATCTCAATCATCACTTAATAGCCTGAGCTCTTGGAAAAATTTTGCTCCCTTTTTTTGGTAACTCAGCACGTGTTTTTGAAATCGGCTTCAAAGCATTTCTTTAGATTTACAGGGAAGTGTGGTGTACCTGAGAGAAGTATCTGGCCCATATCCATGATGTAATTGCGCTTTGTGCCTGAAGGACCTGCTATTCAGATAAATCTCTTACTACTTTTAGAATTTATCCCCCAGTTACTTTCACAATCAGAGGCTTGTTATGATCTCATTCAGCTCTGCCAATCTTTGGGAATTGGGTTACCTGAAGATAAAAGATCTCTCTTTCTTCAAGCTGTGGTTGGATCAACACTTGGCAAAATCAGATGACAGGCGCAGGGGTCAGGCCTAGGTCTGTGCGTGGGGCTGCCCAAGCGCCAGGGATAAAAACTGAAAGTAGCTGCCATGGGGAAATGCCACGCGCATGAACATCTGTCCCTGGAAGAAAAAAACTAGTTCCAGGAATTATCCACTCCAAACTGAAGATTAGTAACTTTTCTGGTTTTAGGGAAGACTCCTTCAGATCAAGGTTTACATTATATGGCTGGGATTTTCCCAGAAAATCCCATTCATGGTTATATGTTGTCCTAAGGTGGCCATGATGCAAAGTCTGTTGAAGTTCCGTGTAGATCAAGGGATAAAAAAGAGGGCTGAGTAGGCAGGAGAAGTACAGGCAAGGAAAGGTTACACAACTTTAAAATCTAAAAAGATAATGTAGAGAACAAACAGAAACACAAATTAAAATTAGTACCCTAGGTGAATTTCAATGGAATTCCTTCTTTTGCCTCAAGGTAAGAGATGTAAGTACCTGGCATTTGTCACCAGTGCACAAAGAAATGATCCCATTTGTAGTCCTCACACACATGTGCACAAACACACACTGACATCTCACACAGTAAAGGTGACAGGAAAATGTGCAGTACAAAGAAGGAACAAATTAAAAGGATCTTTCCTTCTGGTACTCCCCACATCTACCTACCAGGACCTGGATGGAAAATAAAATGGAGCAATAAATAACTCCTGAGTGTCCTAGTTACAGTTGCAAATATATCAGTTTACCTCTAGACCCAATGTCACTACGGCATCTTTGGTTACAGTTTCAGACACTGGCCATGACATCTTTATCCCATCTGTGTTTGGCAGGTAGGAGGCACTCAGGATACAGGGGTCACCCGGAGTGGTCCTGAGGAGTCCCGAGAGGCTTCAGCTGAAATCAGTGTTATTTTGCTCCCCTCCAGGTCTCTGCCGTGGTCACCCAGGAGATCTGTGGTTGAGAAGAACGTGGGACCAGGCCCTGGGGCTTACTCAAGCTAGCAGAAACGTGGCATACACTTGATACCGTGCAGGTATAGAATCATAGAATCATAGAATCGTTAAGGTTGGAAGGGACCTTTAAGATCATCGAGTATAGATCCCTCCCACAGGCTCCCTTTCTAGGGAGGGACTGAAGGGGTCTCTTGCTAGATCTGGAACTCCCTAGAGGAAACTATCTGCTGAGAAAAAACATGTATGCCCTTTCTTCATATTTTTTTCCTATTTTGTGGAAGCGGAAGTCCTACTATTTAAATCCTTCTGACCAGCAGTGCAAACAAGGAGGTATTAATATATTTTCACTGCTACGTCCCTCTCCTTTCCTTCGGGAAATTTACGCTTTTTATCTGGACACTTTAACGTTGACATTTCAAAGTAGAGTTTGCAGTATTTTTCCTGGGCAGTAGCTGGGCCTCGCAGTGCAGCTGTTATTTGAGATGCCACAACATTGAGTTCCCTTTTGCATAACATTTCAGCGTCCCTCCCTGGGGTACTCAGTGTCTGGGTATCAAACCTTCTTTGCTGGGTTCTCCTGCAGCCCCAGCAGCCCTGGCAGTCCCTGGTCCCTCGCTCCTGGTTGCCCTCTCCCCTTCGGCACCTGCTCTCCTCCAAGGCAGAAGGTTCCAGCACCAGGGTTCTCTCCTGTCACTGGTTGCCCCACATAGCTGATGGGGGCTCAGTTCCTCTGTCACTCTTCTGCAGCCTTTAACAAATTCTTTTTCATAGTAATTTAATTAATTAGGTTATTAATCAAGGGATCAATACCATGTTCTAGACATTCTATATCTAAGACAGCGTATCTAAGAAAGTATTAGATAGATCAAGACCATTTGGCTCTCCCGTTTCAACCCAATTTGACAAGTGGGTAAGGGTGTCTGAGCTGCTAGATCTGAAGGTATATTTTTCACCTGTAACATAAAGAGGGAGGTTTAATAATTTAATAGTATGTTCTCTTAGTGCACTTTCTAATCTAAGACAATCTTCTACTACTTCTTCTGTCTTGGGAAAAATTTCATAGAAGTGAAAACCCAAATTAGCAACGTGTTAACCAAATAAATAAAATATGTTCCTGAAGAATCTTAGAAGGAAGATGTACACATGATTTGTGATTGACAACAACACAGAAATGGACTGAGGACTGCCCGTGACACTGTTGGTGTCACAAAGGGGGAAGAACTAACCCCCTCCTCACTACTTGCAGCCTCTGGTTTAAATTAGTGATTATTAGCCCCAATAGAATATTTTCTCACTGAAGAGGGCTTTTTGGTAGTAAAGTGATATATTGTGATCAATAAAAGAGATCAGGGCCATTTGCTTTCCTCAAAGCAGGACATCTTTACATTGTACAACTGTGGCACTGCTGAATGCTGTAACTCAGTCTTAGATACCAGAGCTTAGATACCAGATTTCAGGTGATGCCTGAGCTAAAGGCTTGCGCAGAAGTCATTGCGTAAGCATCAGGTATGGGGACTCTTGGTATCACCAACATCCACAGCCAAATTCCGCGTGTGCTGGGAGCCACAGGTGAATTTGTAATGGATATTTTTCTCATTACTATTTTGGCAGCTGTCTCCCTTTCCTTAGAGGTTAAGTAACACAAACCCATAAACTCAGAATAGCGGAACTAGGAGCTAATGGCCAATATTATTTTATCAATCTCTAACCCTTATTGCCACGTCTCATCCCTCTTCACTGTTTTCTTTCAGAGATTTTTCTTACTGGGAAATGAATCCCATCCTTCTCTCTCCGCTAGTTGGGATGTCTGACTAGTAAGCACAGGTGATTCTTTTTTTCGTCACATCTGAATAATCCCAGCATAGGTGAGTTGCATCCCATAAACGTGGCATCTTAGATATCTTCACTGAGGCCTTTTTTTAGGTGGATATGTACAAACCAGAATTTTTCCTTTTGCTCATTTAAAAAGTATTGATGCATCTTGCAGAATTGTTTCTTTAGCGAATTACAGGAGGCTGGGTAAGTACTTATTTATATCTTGATGTCTGAGAACTGCTTTTTCCAAAGGGTATTCTTTGCTGTCATGAATCTCTCCTAGATAATACAGTTATTTGCCTTAATAGTCCATCTCAAAAGTACCAATGTCCAGAGCTGTTCCTGCATCTTCTCTTACAAAATGTGCACAGAAAATTGAGTCCAAATCAACTCCTTCAGCCATTTCTGATTTTTCTTTTGGCTCAGAGGCCTCCAAGGCTCTAACTTGGCCACAGCAGCAATCTGCAAAGTGAACAAAATCAGCCTCTGTTTTGGATACACCTGTTTTAGTCCAACTCCTCCTTTTCTGGGTTGATGGCTTTTACTCTAAGACTACAATGAGGATCTAACTGGGATTATTACACAATCCAAAACTTCAGGACAATCTAAATAAGACTACTGGAACCCCAACGGATCTCTGAAAACTCTCAGGTTTATTTTCTTGTCTGAAATACACTTGTTCTCTGATTTTAACACTTAACCACAGAAATCCAAAACACATTGTGAATTTCTGCAACAGAAGGGTATAAAACTTTTTCGGGAAAGCAGAGAATCTTACTGAAATCCTTGGAAATTATCCACCATAAACAGATCCTCCAAGAAGCAACAGCCTTTGCAGAATTTCTCAACCGGAGATGTTCACAAGAGAGTGCAATGCTATTCACAACCTCTCCTTTTCCCATCATCAGGTCTTTAGCAGACATATTCTTCCAGACTACCGTTAGCTGTTTTTCAATAGATTCTCTTCAGTTCTCAGAGCTGCAGGACTCCAAAGAAAGTCAGACACAAGTTGCAAAGAATGACCCCCAAAACAGTTTGGTAGACCAGGAAGCTGCAACACTCTGGTCTTAAGGTTATGAACACAAGTCAATTCTAATATGAAGAAGTCAGATCCCTTACATGAGGTCAAGGGCACCATTATTTGTTTGTCTCAGAAGTATCTTGTTTATTCATATATGAAGGATGTTACCTGGAGTTCTGCTGTAGCTACATCAAAGTGCAATGTTGTTCCCTAAAAACTGGTCTCTATATCAGACCTCAGTAGGCGAATCCTGGAATAGTTTTCACAGACACTTCTTCAGATAATTTGGATATTGCTAAAAGAAGCATAGTTCCGCTTCCACTTCCCCACCCTCCCCACATGGGTTTTATGCACAGCTTATCTAGGGATAACAAATCCTATTCTGTGCTTGCAAAATCTTGCACCTGGTCACAAAGATTCCCTTTTTTTTTGACTCTGACCATTTGGCTATTTCCCTGCTCTGCACTGAAAGAAATCTCAGTGTGGAGCAGGAAAAGTTTAGAGGCTTATTTACCAGCTGTACCATTTCCCCTCATGGAAGTGAAAATGTACATGTCATTTTCCGTCTACTACCCGATCCAATCCAGCCTAGTCATTAAATATCCAAAATACCTGTGTAAGAAAAAAAAACAAGGGAAGCACACAAAAGTAATAGACAGCCTCCTCTGCTCCCTGTGTGCCCTTGCCTTCTGCCACTCAGGAGGATGAAAGCAATGCCCAGCAAGGCTTGCACCTAGTCTCACTCTGTATTACCACCTTGGACTCAATCATTTGGCTATTCTAAGAACAGGAGGGTTGGTCAGCCCATGCCTTTTCCCCCTTGCTTCTCCGCTGCCTGTTGGCAGGGTGTGTGTCACAGCAAGTGTCCTCCCCTCCAGCCAGCTGTGTGTGGGCCTCCTCCTCAGATAGAGAAGATTGCCATTTCTGAAACGAGCTGGACGCAACCTATGTCACCAGCATCCTCCACCAGTTAAGGAATAGGATCATCTGTTTATAACCTAAAACAAGAGATTCTTTGCTCAATAATATTTGGAAAGTAATAATTGCTGGGAGTGATCTACAGCGGATGGCAATTCACAGAGCACCCCTGAAGTAAATCAGTGAAGTAATTGTCAGACAAACATCTGGATTAAAAGAGACCAGCGGGTTTCACAATCACCTGAATTTTATGGAAGCAGAATGCAAACAGTTATAGAGAATTGTTTATTTGCTTTTGTCTTAAGTTTTGAGTTTTCAAATATATAATTTTTTTCGAGTCACTCATTAAAATCTAATCTCTGCTTAGAAAGAAGGACACCCACTTCAGAGCAGACGCACAAACACGGACACACAGAGACACACCTGCATCCCCTAACCAAATGTAATGCCTGAACTTGCAAATTCTTTGTCATGAAAGTAATCTTTATTCACGTGAGCAAACCCACAGGACTATTCATGCAATGGAGAATTACTCACATGAGTAAAACTTTGCAGGATCAGGTCCTGGATCTAACAACAGCATTTTAATTACAGACAATCCCCAAGCAATGTGTACAAAAGAGTTTTTTTCCTGGACAATAACAAAGGTTATTAGCCTGTTCTTTTTTTCCCCTTCTTGCTCTTTGGTTTAAAAGGAGGCACCAATAATCCAAACCAAATAAAACTGACCTTTGAACCTTTTTTGCTGTACTTTTTCTCATGCCATGATTTCTTTAGTGTGTTAGTGATCTGAAGGCTCGTTCTGGGCTACAGCCACTTTCCCAGACAGGACTGCCTTTCGTCCCCTGACAAATCACTGCTGAGCCCCTTTTGTCCTGCACCACTTTGATCTCACCTGCCTGTCAGGCAAAAAAGAACTCCCGTACAGTCAGAATGCATTGCAAACAAATTGGCAACCATTTCATTCCCATACACCATTTCAGCAAAGATCAAGATAGAGATAGAGAATTTTTAACCCTTTCATTGACCTGTAGAACCGAGAAGGAATGCTCGATTATGGTGGAGTGATAAGATAATTTCTTAAGGAGTTGAAGAATCAAAAACCAAAAAACCCCAACAACACTCTGTAGATCATAATTGCACGGCATACTAGCTCTCAAATATAAAGGAGTTACCGCACAGTGGGCAGTGCTATGTTCAGATACAAGCTTTGTAGAAGATCGATTCCTTTTAATTGGACAGCTGCTTAAGCATAAACTAAAGAAACATAATAGGTATTCTCCAATGTGAATGAAATTAATCCCATTGTAAATGACCATTGGAGTATTTAATGGGCTATCTGAATCCTTTCCAATATACAAATTTAGCCATAGGTGAGTTTCTTTCCCAGTTTAATCTCAGTAATATTTTTTTATTTTTATTTTTACATTTTACGGTTCCTCATCACATAAAATTTAGAAAAGGCATTATGTCACAATCTTGAAGTGATTTCATGCTTAGCATGTCTTACCAAGATGTGTGTATTTCACTCTGTGATATTAGAGGTATCAAGTCCTTTGCTAGGTCAGTTGCAATGCAGCTGCTAGGCTGGCCCTGCTTACACTGAGTCATGTTTTGTCTATTATTTCAAAGGCAGAACTCCCTATCATCTTCGATGAACTCAGATTAGCGGGAACATAGGTGCATTTCACCTGGTTACCATTTATCTGCTCCAAACTATTATCATGTGCCAGCCTCCTGCCCTCTGTCCACAGTAGCAGCGCTGATTACCCAATAGCCTGCTTTCTATCAAAATACCCCGTGACTAAGAAAGCGCTTTCAAACCTGCTGTCATGCATACATATTAATGACTAAGTGCTATACTGCACCAAAGAAATATTTAAATTACATTTTATAGCTAAAAGTTGAAAGACTATATTTTCCTGCCGCACTTAACCAATACAAACAATAATGATTGTTTTATTAATTTCAGGATACCCCTGCAGATTTATTTGATTTAGAGTGTATAAGTTCTTATTTCAAGTGTTACTCCACTAATTCCTTCTCAAAGAAAGAGTCCTTTATTTAACAGTATATATTCTCTGAAATTAAAAGGAAAGAAGCTGTTTAAGAGCTTGTTATAAATGTTAAAAGGAAACTATTACTAAATCTCAGCTTTGTTTCATTGTGCTGATGTCCTAATAATGTTCAAATATACTAATTATTGAGGTAAAAATATTATTAACAAATTCTTTTAATCCTTGAAAATGAAGCATTAGATTATTATTTTTTTTAAACTGAGCTAAGTACAACTTCATGTTCAGAAATCCCAGTCCCCAAAGCATGAGAGCAGAATCTCGTTATCAACTGCCCTGCTGGGTTGGAAGACCAACAAGGTCTGTGTTTTCCATAGGTGACACATTCCCATCTGACTTTCCTCCAATTTGAAATGTGAAAATGGCCACGGTCGGTGGAGGAGTTGAACAACCTCCTCTGATCATACTGTATGGCTTCTTTGAGTCGGAAAATGCCTTCTTTGACTTCAAACTGGCCAGGCTTTCTGTACTTTCACCTCTCTTTGTTTCTAACTTCAAATTGCAAGTATTTTTCAGAAAGCACTGGACTATGGCACACCTTCTGACACTGAGATCCTTAGGAGGAGCTGTCAGAAAGTGTACTCCACTCATGGTTGCAGTGCTAAAGCTACTGTCAAAAACTGAGGGCTAGACAAATGATGCGAGGCTTCATCAGTCCCAGACAGGATCAGGTGCTCTTCTTCAAAAGGATCTCTCCCATCTGGTCTTGCAGGCCTACTTCAAGGGCATTTCTTGACCACCCTTTTTTTGGAGATGCTCAGTATCTCCTGACCTGAGCTCAGCCTTCAAGAAAATCTTTGAGGCTCCTTTCCTATTTGTGTAAAGCATAATTTTTGTCACAACAGCTGTTCAGCAATTAATCCTAAATTGCATGGGTTTTAACAGGAAACTGTCTGTAATGAAAATCACTAAGTAGGGTCATTTTTCAGTGAATTTCATGGGGTTCCTTGTCTTGATGTACAGCTGGGTCAGATCATCTAAACTAGCATCTAAACTAGCTCTCATCAGACCTAACAAGAATTCTGATGATGGTATATATGGTGATGCCACTGCTGGTAACCCAAATGCAACTCCAGTAGTGCAGGTACACTTAGGAGAGATAATAACTAAAGTTCTGTAAAGACATACATACAACAGCTGTGAATATAACTGCACCCGTTGCAAGGAGATGTTGCCAAAAGATGCCAGTGAGAAGTCCCTTTACCCTACTGGTCTCCAGATAACTTTACGGCTGCCTTGGACTTTTTTTCAGCCAGTATACATTAGAGTCTTTCTTACGGTGTTTTTTTCTCATGAAGGGAAACTACAGCTTCTATCTGACCCAGTGTGTGCAAAAGTCAGCTTCATGTTACCTTTTATATCAATTGTTTTGGCTAGCGTTCATCTCCATGCAACTCCACATGCTACTTCCAAGCTAGCTTTAGAAATCCCCACACACATCCCCACTTTTTTTTTTATTTTTTTAACCTGTTCCCATCGGCTATTTAAGGTGCGCTTTTTTTTTTTTTTGAGCCTGATTATTTATAATTAGCATTTTCTGTCCACATGCAATTGTGCTTTAAACTCTTTCACATTGGGTTAATTCACTGACTTTAAAATCTATTAATTGACATCCAGAGGGAAAAAAGTAAACATGTCTTTAAAGATGGCATGAATGGTTGAATCAAGATTAGGTCCCCACTCTTTTAGTCCCTGATTTTAAGGGAAGGCTGCAGTCTTCAAAAATCAATTGTCTTCAAAGCTCCAAAAAGAAATGGAATGAGCAGGGGTCAGACTCAAGAGCATCCCTTCTGTGCTGGAGTTAACATTACCTAAGTACTTTAAACGATCACTAATTAGTGCTTTCAATGGGCACTCTGAAGACCACAGGATTGAAATATCTTATTTGGGAATAAACAATTGTGTAGGGCAGGCTAGATCAACTCTCTAACAGGGGCAGCAACATAAATCTTCTCTTACAACCTGTAACCAGAGAGAGGTCCTCAAAGACCCACTAGACCAGTCACAGTTGCCCTCTTCCATTATTCCCAGGTTAAGATGGCCACAAGACTCTTGCCTATACAGGCAAGTGTGCTTCCCTGTTAAATTCAGTTTTTAATACAGCCCTTTTTGTCTTGAATCAGGAGCATGAGTGTGCCCCTTGGTATTTAGGAGACTAGGCAGTAAAAAAGGTATCCTTGCTGACCATTTCAGATGCAACTTGGAAAAATTCTTAAAATATACTTAAAAGAATCCAGTAGAGCTAGAGTTTACTATCCACAGCTGCATTTGATCAAAACTCAAGTATCTAACAGAGCAGCAAATTATAATTAAATATTGCCAGATCCTCGAGTTTCAAATCAACAACCATAAATATTTTCTAGGTGTAACAGGTATATATAAAAAAAACCTAATAAGGACAAGAAAACATACCATTTGACATACTCATCCAGTCAATTTTTAAGAGGGCAATTATAAATACTGAGTATTCTTGATGGAGGTTTTATAAATTACTTGTAAATCAAATGCAGTTTTCATGAAATATGGGAATAATGAGCATAGCAAGAACAGGGTTCTACTGTAGGAATACTGAAAATTGACACAGAAGTGCAATTTGTAAAAGTAATACTTCATAATCACTTATTTGCTATTTAAAAAATATTTACTTATTACTGTAAAGTAGAATAAGGATACATAACAGGAAATCAATAGAGATTTCAAAACAGAAGGGCAAAGCTTTGACTTGAACTTTTATCTAGAGCCTCCCATATTGCACAAATTAAATTTTCCTTTCTGGCAGCTGTCCCTTGCATAAACTGTATTGCACCTTCTTAAAGTGCAATACAAAACACATGTAATCATTAAAAAATCATCAGAAAAATGAAAGTGGAACTGTGACTGTTATGTAGAATAGTAAAATCCTCTTTATCCACCAGAAGAGAGATTTGTTATTTTTAAAAAGAAAAACAGCATGGAAGACAAAATGTTTCTGAATTTACAAAGGCTTGATGCTTTCTTTGTGGGTTTTTATTATTATTATTATTATTTAGGTTTTTGACTTAAAAAAAAATCTGTAAAGACAAAATTGTTTCCTTTTTTTTCACTGAAGACTGAAACTCTAGTTTCTATTGACCAACAAAAAAAAAAATGTCCTGGAAAAATTCTGACCAGCAATACTGAAAAGCATAATAGCATCAAAAATCTTGTAAAGTTCTGCTGTGGCTTCTTATTCTTTGCTAGACTCTGTGCCAGAAGTTAACTTCTTGTGCTTTACACCATATTTGAGTGGAGGAGCTTAGTTGTTAAGCCTCGAGGATACATAAAAAAGTTCCTAACTGATTTTTTTCTGTCAGGAGTTTGTTTCAGATTCTAATATTTAACCTGCAGCCATTAGAACACTAGCTTCTGATGTTTCCAGCAGAAGGAAACATCTTTTTTTTTTGTTGAGGAAAATGGCTTCAAAGATGCTACCAGTCCCTCCTAAGTAAATAAGACCCAGCAGAATCACATCATACAACAGAAAATGAATCCTACAGGAATATCAACTCTAAGCTTAATATAAAGTTTAATAATAAAATCTGAATTCGTCAGATTTGATGACATGACCCAGCCTTGGTATTTTCAAATAAAAAGATCATTTAGAAAAATATAAAAATTATTCTAGTAATTGCTACTGTCAGAAAAGCCCTTTTCAAACGGAAAGAAAAGCCTGTTCCTCCTTGTGGCACTACCTGAGAACTTAGTCATTAGCTTCTATCTCAAGCATTGGCACACAGAAATGAAGTTGCCTTACTTCGGGGGCTTTGTTGTGGTTAGTTTTTCAGGGCATTGTGTTTTAGCATGCCATTTTCATGGATGAATAATGGCAGGGCTGTTTGTCAGCCTGAGTGTGGCCAGGTGCTTCGGGGACACTGCTCGCACAGCACCAAGCTGCGGCTCGGGCCTTTCCAGGGCTCAGCTCTCCAGTTACCACTGGAAACCCTCTATTATGCTCCATTCTGTAGCCCAGCCACAAGAAACAAGCAATTTCTGGAAAGTTAAAGCAGGGGTCATCTCTAATTGAAACAACTCAGTGCTTAGGTCAGATTTGAAGGATCTTTAATGTGAGAGATCATGAAATAAAGAGCTTTAAGCAATTGTTGAAACATGTAATTTGAAAAGCCAGTCCCACAAAGGGAGATGCGACTTGGCCACAATGGGGAAAGCCAAGCCGCAGTTCAAGGATGATCAATAGCTGATCCATGTTGCTCTTATTCTTTGTCAAAATGAATCTTGTATATTTCTGGTTTTGGTTACTACAATTTAAAGCTTAGTTCTATAAAACTCTCCCATTCAGTGAGAGTTAAATTAAATCCCATTAAATGAATCAAATTATTTAGTTGTAAACTGCAGTCTGGATCAAGCTCTTTCCTTCTATATTCTACTATGGATGTTCAAAACTAAATTTGTCCAGACAGAATACAATAGAATTCCATCATGAAAATAAGTTTGTTGGGTTTTATATATTGGAAGGGGCAATGCCACCTGTCTTTCATTTCTAAGAACTAGATTCTCCAAGTTTAATCTATGCAGAAATGCTTAATTTATATTCTTGAATCGATAACCACTGATTTTGGAAATGTAATGTGTAAACTGGTCTGCGGTGCAATCCAACCAGCATTATTGTATTTTTGAATAGGGGACCAGAAACAGAAAATAATTAATAAGAAACTGAGAATAATTGAACTATTTTCATCGCCTATTCAAGAAAACAGGATGGTGTCACGTAAGTCTTTATTATTTTAGATGTGCAAACATCAGAATAGTTTGGATTGCAAGGTTTAAGGCTTGATCCTATAAGAAAGCAGCCCTTCCCTAAAATTTCCATTGCCACTGATTTCAGTGGGATCAAAATGTTTGAAGGTGCTAGTGTCCCTGTGTATTGTGTGTGTGTGTGGTTATTGCCAATAGAGTCCAAAGGTGGCGCAAGGGAAAAATATTCCACAGGGTTTCACATTTTCACTGCATCCCCTAGATAATGACCTGATTGTGGATCAACCCAAAATTGATCATTTCTGTTTCTTTTTCCTGAAGAAATCCAGCATTGAAAAGATTCATATAAGTACTATTTCCAGCAATGCTCTTTACAGAAAGTTCAGTGGCTGCTCTATGCTGCTAGTGCTAATTCCCTTTCTTAGCACAGTAGCCACTCAACTGATTTTGTCTTTTGGGCCTGGCTGGCATCATCCTCTTGTCACAGGAAAGGCAAGAGCAGTGTGAACTTTAAACTACTCTAGTAAGTCACTGGTCGTTTCTGGGCTATGTATAGTCCACTGAACATTTAGATCAGTAAAATACTTTTTAACTGAACTTCTCATTTCAAAAGCAGACAAAGAGGAATGGGAGGTGAGATAGTTTTCTGAAAAATGAAAGAGGGGTCCACACACCAGTATAGCATAGACAGTCTTTTGAATCATAAATCTATCAGAAAAAAAAACTGTATATGTGGAATCTGACTGCATAAGCTCAGCAAGAGCTGTGAATTAACATCATAAGCTTTGGAGTGTTTGTTTGAGAAGTCTGATACTGATTTTAGAAGGCTCATTGAAGAAAAGCTTTCACTCCGTTACCTGGCAGACTGAATGGTTAGCAAAGTCTTAAGAAGAGTTTCAAGATTTTTTTTCTTACTTGTCTGTACAAGACATCTATGCGCTATGGCCATAGGAAGCCGCTTACAGGATTAAATCAGCAGCCGATGCTTCCCCAGATATACTGTGAGCTTCCTTTGGAGGTTGGTGGGTGTGATATGAACATTGTATGCATCAAGTCCAGTGTTTGTATTAGTGCCCTGGTACCAAAGGGGTTAGTTTATAAAGGAACTTGCGTGACCAGTTGTTTTAGCTAAGTGCCAGAACCACAAAGTATTTGGGGTGCAAATTAAAGTCGCTGTACAAGATAAAGTCTTATTAAAACTAACTGTGCATTTTTGCAGCATAAATCAACAGCACACTTGGCCACAGCTTCCCAGTGACACTCTGTGACAAGGCTTCTCGCAAAGATCAGTACTCGCTGGGAGCTTTCCCCGAGGCTCACTCCAGCCATCCTTGCTGGAGGAAGGGGGTGAAAACATGGGAATGCCTGTCCCATTTCCCACATGAGAGCTTTTTGGAGCATTCTGCCTGCAGTCCTTTGCTTCTACCAGCACACAGCCATAGAGCCCACACTATGCCTCTGTCTTGCCATTCTCAGGGACTCCCCAAACTCCCCTGTACTGGTAGGATATACTACCTTTACATTTATAATACCATGTCTCCACAGTGAGCTAGATGTGGGAGCTGGAAAAAGCCCCATGTTGCCCTCTTGCTACAAAAGACAGATTTTGAAAGGCTACCACTTACTAATGGTGAGAGTTGATCAGACAGGCCAACAGGGAAAACAGCTTGTCGTGGTTTAGGCCAAATCGGCCACTGGGGTTGTGGGGAACCCCAGATGGGACCGACAGATGCTCCCCTCTACCCCTCTTCAAAAACAGAGGCAGAGGAGGGAAAAAGAGACTTAAGAGTTTAGAAGAAACTAAACTACTTTAATGAGATATTAATAATAACATACAAGGAAATAGTGAAATATATACAAAACCGTATCAAGCTCCCAAGATGCCAATCATGACACCGGCTGGCACCGGGGCAGTCCCAGGCTGGACTCAGTGGTGGACAGGAACTGGATTCCGGGTCTGCCTTCAGGATTGGGACCAAAGGCAGACGATTGAAGTGAAGAGAGCGAGAGAGTGTAAAACAGAGGAAAAAGAGAGAGAGCGACAGAGCAAGAGAGTGAGAAAAGAGGGAGACCCTTTGATCCCTCAGCTTTTAAACTAACCATGATGCAGATGCGATGGAATACCCTGTTGGTCAGTTTTGGGTCACCTGGCCTGTCCGCTCCTCCCTGCAGGTGGGACCCCACTGCACTTTTCTGCTTCTGACCCTCCAACGTGGCAAACAACCAAGTTGGTTGGCCTTGGCTATTCTAGCGATAAGTAAAAGCAAGAGCCTCTCTGCATACCATGCCTGGGCATCAGCTATAAACATTGGTTTTATCACTCTGAGAGAGTGAACATTGCCTGCACAATATGCTGTTAATTGCAGTTAGAAGAGGCCCAGCTAAGAAGCGAAGTTACTGAACAAAATTGGTCCAGTTTTACCTCAAACCAGGACACAGCTTTAAGTTAAGATTGTAAATTATGATTAATGGTTACATCACATTAGAGATCACATTAAAGGCTGCCCTGGTTTGAGGAAGCAAAGATGGAAACATCTGCTACAGTAGTGGTAACTTTAATAGCAGTGGCTCAATCCACTCTGCAAATAATGGAGGTGCTTGCCCAGTCTGCTGGTGGGGAAGGAGGAACCTCATCAGTTTTTGGGGAAAGAGTGAATAAGACATGGCAGAGGTGCAAGACTCTTAATACAACACAGCACTTGGAGAGGACAGTAATAATGAGCCTTGGTTTCCCCTCCCAAAGCCAACAAGATACGATCTCTGGCATGAAGCTTGCTGCTGTCTCAGGCAAGCCAAACTCCGCCTTGGAGTCAAGGTGTTGGGGCACAGCACAGCTCTCTGGCTGAGCTGATCCCTCCCTGGCTCAGCCAGGAAGGAGTCTCACGCAGGCTGACTTTGTGAGACAAGAAACCCTCCTGGTGCAGAGCAGGGCAAAGGCACAGGCCTTCCAGCCTTGCTACCGCCAGCCTCACCCCAGGCAAAGCACGGGCAGGGCAAGGTTTTTTGCATCTGTAACGCTCAGGACCTCCTGGCTGTTTTCAAGGGAATCCAGGATGATATCAACTGAGTTATGGATGGGGAACTAAGATGCTAATTGGCTTCTTTATATTATACAAAGAAACATATGGCAGAATACACATCAGACTTGGGGTCTCTCACAACCCCAAATGACAATGTAAGAGCCAGCTCACTCCTTCTTGTTAGACTCCCGTATGTTGCACTGTTAAATACTTCTAAATAGATGTTTAATCTGCTTCATACTGTCACACTTAATACTTTGATGTGTTGGAGCAGGGTCATTACTTATGACTTGTAAGAGGAATTATTTAATAAAATATTCTTTTTTTTTTTTTACCTTGCTCTGCCCTTATGGGAAAACCTTGGGTTTGTATTCCAGTTTTCTACATTTCCCAAGTGCGTTAGCAGCAGAGCAAAAGAAGAAACAGATTCTCCAGAAACCTCTCTACTACAGACTTTTCAACAAAAGGAGTTTTAAAATAAAAGTGAATGTCACTATGCACATAGCACAGGCAAGATAGCAGCTGCATTGCTCAAATGTGCTCTTTAGAGTTTTAATTCACCAGGAAAACCCTCTCAGAGAAATTAAATAGTACTCATGGGAAAGGATCCTTCTTTCAGCAAGTTTTTGGGGGACTTTCAGGGCCATTAACAGGCCTAATACACTGCATTACCTTTCCAGTCACTTCTTTTCCCTTTGTTGTGATACCTACTTAAAATATCAAAGCTGTGAGAAGTTCAATGAGATATTGAAAACTGAGTAACACAGGTTTTATATGACAATCCCAAATCCCTCCCTCTGTCTTTTTTTTAAGAGTTCTTTGCCAGCATCACTAGATGAAAAAGAAATAAAAAGTCCATGGGTGGGACATGAAGGACTGACAAGGTAAAGCCAGATCAAAAAGAAGCCTCCGTTAATAAATCAAAGAGGCCAAACAAAGGGCAGAACAGAAAAAAAGTATTTTGAATTCTGTAACCTAGATATAAACTGTCCTAATTCAGCATTATTTAGCACTCACAAGATTAATTCTTAGTCATTCTAACTTGAAGAAGAGGGAGGGGGGGGAAGCAATACTCCTCTGGTGCTATCAGGAAAAAATCAACATATTTTTCCTGGAGACAAGTAATGGGAAAAAGTTCCAGTTCTTGATGTTTCTGATGAAATGTTAACTTTTTATTATTATTATTATTATGCACAACTATTGGTCTAATAAAGCTAAAGAAGGAAATTGGGAAAAAAGAAGTTCAGGTGTAGCTCTGAAAGTACACCTAGATAATTTGTTAACTACCACTGGACAGAAATAAATCCCTAGAATATGAGCTGGAGGTGACAGGCCTATTGCATGTCATTTAACCTAAAGTCAGTTCTACGTTTTAAGAATTAGCTTTCCATCAGATCTTTTCCTTTAGAACTGTGTTAATCATCAGTGAGACTAAGTGTGAGATGCAACTGATAAAGCTGTCAGAACCTCATAGTGCAGAGGCAGCTATTAAAACAAAACCAGGAAGAATGTCTGGAAGAACACTTTACGATCCTGTGATACCATCCAGCACATATTCCATGCTATGCATAGGTTTGTGATCCAGCCAGTCAATTAGCTTTCACCGTCCTGGTCAAAAAATTTCTCTGTCAAGGTTTACAACATGTTCTGAATTTGGACCTAATCCTGACTTCCCGTGGTGGATGCCATACGTTGAATCAGACTGTATCCTGAGGTTTTCAGTAGCCAACCCAAGTCTGATGGGCTGAAGACAAAAAATCCAGAAATCTAACTCAAATTGCAGTATAATATGCATAAAGCTTCCAAGAGTCAAAATAGATTCACACAAGCATAAACAGTCAGAAATCTTCTGTGACTTATGATGTATAAATATGAATTACTGACTTTTTAAGAGCATATCAAATACAAAATGAATATATTTCCACCCTAAATACACATTTGGTGGAATTGTAGAAATGCATTTCCTTATGATTATATTTTTTAGAAAGAAATTAGCAAGTGTCCTCTTTCCATTGATACATTCTGACCAGTAAATTTTATTAGTGAACGTGTGAGACTTCTGCAATGGATTGCTGTCAGTATGCAGCTACTTAACCCTGGGAATTCTTCTCAAAACCAAGCTGAGATTCAATCTATATAATCCCATTGAATGAAAACACTGAAGTGAAGATCTGATAATCCAAATCCAAGCATCCCAGGCCTAACTTTTAGAAGCTAACTTAAAGTGCCTGGTTGCTGTAAACAGAGGTCTGCACCTGCTGGGTTTATTTCCAAAGATACACGTATAAACCTTGGCAAATGCCTTTCGCTTTACTTATACTTTTGGTAATTTGACTGGTCTCAATTTGAAATTGAAAGCAAATCTTTTCTTTTTCATCAATAATCTGCTACATCTTTTAAAATAAATACTCTTTTGAACATGCTTATCAAATGGCTCTTTAACACCAAAACCGTTTTTTTAACCTGACACTTTAAGGTGGACTTGATAACCCCTAATCCTCAACTGCTCCATAATCTTTTCTTGTTTGGTAAATTGCCTTTAAGAAAGTAACCTAGACATGTCTTTGATGTGGGTTTGTCCTTTATTTACTACAGCTTCTGAAAACCTTTGATAAATTAATCTCACCAATAGAATAGCAATGTGTAATTCATACTTTGATGCCTACTATTGAAGGAACTGCTATTCACTACTGCTACTAGGGTTAGAGGTTCAAGAGAAAATACACGGAAGGCATCCTCATTTAAATGGTTTCATATATCCAGATGAGGAAGACTTTGTGTGTGCTTGAGAAGCAAACCATTTCTTCCATAACAACTTCCATATACTTACACTGTACTGTTTCCCGCAGTTCTGCACCTGGGCATGTGTGATCCACTATGACTCAGCTTTCAGAAACAGTGGCTTCTGGGAGACTTTTTTTTAATATATCAATATGCATAATCACAAATAAAAATAGGCATTTAAATAAATAAAAATTAGTGTGCGTATGTGTCTGCGTGCATACTCCACTGGTGTTCAGTGGGACTGTTGCTGCAGGTCTTCTTGCAATATTTCAAGATGACCTGTTGTACAGCTATTTACACTCTGTGAACTGACACATTTCAGGTTAATCTTGTATTAACTCTCCAAAAAGGAAATCTAGTTCACATGACATATGGCACACAGGCAAATTTTAAGGTGTGGAACCAGATGTACTTGCCTGAATCAGAAGTTGTTGAATCTCCAGTACCCTACCGGCTGTATTTGTTTGAATTATATCAGCACTGCCATGGTAAATTGTCACTATGAAAAGATAGTGTATATATGCACACATAAGTGCACCCTGCCAAATCATCTCTGCTTTTATTAGCCCTGCATCCTAGATTAGTGCGGCTCAAACATGACATTGAAGATTGCAGGCCATACCTTTGCTTGCAGCGTACTTGAGTCTGAAAAGGACATAAGAATCAGGGCTTTTAGCATCTTGTACAATTAAACCCTTAGGCACACTAGAAACTGAAAGTGAGTATCAGCTGAAAACAGAAACTTGCTGATGCACTGTAGTTGTTGCCAGCTTACATGAAGTAATATGCCAAAAAGCCTCTTAGCAATTACCCAGCATTTGAGTGTGTTCTTAATTTTAATATAACGGCTTAAAATTAGGATTTAAGTGCTTCGGGTTTTCTTTGCAGAATGAACAACATTCTGAAAATATTTGACACTAAAAATGGACATAAACAACATTATAATTAGGCAAAGTCTATTTTGGGAATGCCAGAAAGAATGTCAAGAGGCTGTTGGGCCTGTGCCTAATGTCATCATTTGGTATAATGACTCTATTCATCCCATTTAAATCCAAGATCACAACATTTTTCTTAACTATAGGGCAAAAGATAGGAGATTTTCTCATTCTCTCCTCCTCACACTTTGTAATGATCTTTCCTTTCAAGCTCACTCTATCTCTGCCTTTACTTGTGTGCTGCTCTTATCTCCTTATTCATATGCAGAGAAAAATTGCAAAATTTTCCAAAAATAACACAAATATGAGTGTGAAAGGCTAGGCCTAAAGACACTGTGATGTCTGCTTACTCTCAATGAAGAAAAGAGCAGAGGAGAGAAGAAAAAAGAGAAGAAGGGAAAAGGAAAGACGCTGTTTGTGTCTTGCTTAATAAGTAAAAGTGCTGGTCATATCAAACAGCGAATTCAAGGTGATTTATGTTCGCATTTGCATTGTAATAAAAGGCAGCTAAAGGACTTTGAAAATTCTTTCAGTCTTCCCTCCTGTGATGGATGACTGTGGAGATTGTCTTGTAGTATTCGTATTCAACACCCCAGACCATCAGACCATTTCATCCAGAGTCTCCTGTCTCTAGGAAGAATTTTTTTTTTTTACTGTGAGGATGGTTAAATATTGGTCCAGGTTGTGTAGAGATGTTTTGAAATCTCTGCCCTTGGACATGTTCAAAACTTTACCAGACGTGAGCAACCTGCTCTAACTGGACTTCCTTCAAGCAGGCGATTGGACTGGATGACCTCTGAAGGGGCCTTCCAAACAAAATTATTCTATGATTCTGTGCTGCTGATGCATAAGAAGATGAATAAAATGACATAGTACTTCTGCCTTACATGGCTGTGAAACATTGGAAAAACATGATGTCTTCTTTTGTTCTATAAATCTTTGAAAGACCCAGTGAAGACAGGAGTGCTAAACACATTTTTCATGAAGCTGAAGGAGTTGGTCATTTAAATTTTGAAATGAGGTTGTGTATGCCTAGGTTTAGTTTGTGGCTGTATGGACACCTGCCTATCAGCTCAGATCTTAGAAGCTGATGCCTCCAAGTGCTTCTTCTTCTTTCTCTTTACCTTACTCCCTTTCTGTGGTTTTACTGACTATTAGTAATTCAAGTTCAGCAGTTATCTTTTATATGAATTTATTTGCATAGTGAGTTGAACAATTTAGTCACTGCTTTGCATACTTTTTTTGAAAAAAAAATATCTTTTTCACATAGAATAAGGAAATAATAAAAGTTTACAATAAGGAGAACTTCTCAAGAACAGGTCCAGCTGATAAGCAAATGTGTCAGACAACTCCCAACCACTGTGATGACATTTCTATGTCTGCTAGTTAACATGCCAAAGTCCAAGAGTCCAAGAAGATGATAGTACGTGTAGATATATAGATTAGATTATACAGAGATATTAGGTCAGGCTAAGTGTTGTTAGCAAAGAAAAGGATATCCCAGTATGATCACATATTTAGAAGACTGATAAATGCCAGCTAACTTATCAGCTGAAGAGACTTCAGTAGAAAAAACTATTGCCCCAGACAAAAAAGTTTGGAAGTAAACTCTTTATTATTTATTTATTCTTTTCACTTTTTCCATTTAGAAAAAAAAAAGAAAGAAATGCTTCAATCAAGGGCTAAGTTCTGTCATCATTTGTGATGATACAGAACCAAAGTTAATTCATTCAGTTCTGACTTCAGTCATAGGTTGCATCTGTGATAGACTTAGCACAAAACGAGGTAGCTAATACACTCTAGTGCTGTATGTGGACGCTTGTCTTCCAACTTTACATGCTGCAGTGATGGCTTCTACTTCAGATTTATCATCTTTATTTTCCTTAGAGGTATTGAAGACAAATAAGCAGGGTTTCTGATTAAATCTAATTCTGAAACAAGTAATTTAAGTTGTAAGAGGAATGCCAACATAGAAGTGCCTTTTTTCATTAAATTCTTGTAAAAAAAAGGATTTAGATATAGAAGTGTATGCTGTACCCATCTGAAGCAAGGTGAATTGAACCTCACAATGAATCAATACTTTTCCACAGAGCAGTTCTGGAAACAGAGGAAGGTCCTTCGTATCTCTGGGGCATTTTGGCCATGTCTGTATTTCTGGATCTGCGAGTCCCCATGCCTGGCTGCAAATCATGGCTGCATCTTTGCTCCCAGGCAGGGTGAGACCTGGACGTGTACTGGCCCATCCTTCCCAATCCTACTCTACTTTCATGGAAAGGAAGCCTAAAGAAGCATGGTACACAAAGTATGTGATATGCTTTGAAAAAGGAGAAAGCCAAGACCCTGGGACAAACACCGTTAGGTGCAACTTCAGCGCAGAGAGAACATTTGTATGAGGCAACCATTGGGCTGGACCCCTTCTTTATGCTCCTCTAAAGCCAGATAAACCCGCTGATTTCAGATGTTCCTTTCTGGTATATCAGCACAATCAGTATCTCTACTGACACAGATGTTGCACCAAAGTAAGCTGAGGGGAATTTGGCCCTGGGCTGTTCCGCTCTAGGGCTGCCAGAGGGATTGCTATTTGAAGTAACAGCACAAGTTGTGAATTTCCTCATCTGCAGACATAGACAAATGAGATGGGACAACATTCTCTGAGCAAGGAGCCCTTCATGAAAGGGAACTGGAGAAGTGGAAAGTCTGCACTCAATTACATTAACGAGATAAATCATTTATGTGCCTCGAATCGAATCTCCTGCATGATTTAAGGGCATCACCACTGTATGCAGTGTTATCATTCCTTGTTAGTTGTTATTTCCTTGTTATTAATTCTAATTCTTATTGCATCTCAACTGTCCACGCTCAGAAAGAGAAGTGCTTGGGTTTTCTGTATTCTGTTGCTATGTAATGTGATATAAAACAAGTTTGGAGTGTCTCCCTGAATGCATGCAACCAAAACTAGGCCAGAAATCCCTTCCGCTGCAGCTGCTAATCATTAAATCATGGACCTGTTCAAGAATCCCTATATCCTTATGTCAAACTGCATGAGAACCTATAGGAAGGTATTCATAGGACAACTAAGAAATCCCCTGGAATATAGTATATGTGCATCCTCTTCATACTTTTGGATGCAAAAGTCTTTTAGTTTTAATAGTATCACTACAAAATTATGAAGAGGATATACATGCATGTATATTTCAATGTACACAGAGAGAGATGGAGAGAGCTGCTATTATTTTAGTAGAGCTGGTCAGAAATTCTTAGTAGAAATGAGAACTCTAAAAAAATTGAGGGGAGGAGAAAAATTTAAATTTCATTCATTTTTACTATTTTCCAACTAAGGTTTCTGCAGATGAAGAAGGCTATTTTTCTCAAAAATTGATTTTATGTTGTATTTTTAGAACAAATGGGGAAAAGATAATTGTGGACATAGTGTTTTCAATTTCAGACAGTGTAATTTTAGACATACTGTTTACATGGTTGTAGTTTGTACTTTAGTTAACATGTTTCTCCTGAGATATTAAAAACTTTTTGATTTAAAAGAAAAAAATATTGGCAAATCTGCAATGAGATCAGCCTCTCTGTTTACAACCATTTGTGAGATTAAAAAATATCTGTTAAGATTCAAAGATATTTTCACCAGGCCTCATTTCCTGAGTACAGAATTCCAGTTTTCAAGGTCTGAGGTCTTATTCAAACACACTTCGCTTTTACTGAAGTAATTTTGAAAACAAGAATGGTTGATGTTTTTTGTTAATACATAAAAATGATAAATATTCAGTATCTTTTTAAAGGAATATTTTTAACAATGTGCATAACCTATTATAAAACTCACTGATTCAAAATACCCTTAAACTTTAGAAGATAAAAAAAAAAAAAAGAAATCCTGCAGTATTTTATGGAAATGTTCTCAAAATAAAAAGAACATCTTGCCTTACAATGAGTATTATGATCACCAGTATTACTTGAAATGTTGAAAATATAAAACGCTTAAGAGACGAGATTAAGTACTGTATCAGTAAAACCACAAACTGCAGCTGATAAACTGTTGGATAGCTGTATATATATATTTAACACATTAACTTTTTATTCGAAGGCATGCTGGACTCCGTCCTCCAGTGCTGGAGCCCAGGACAGGGAAGCTGGCTGGGCTGTAACGCTGGGCACTGGCACTGCAGCTCCCACCAAGCACGGGGCTGGAGCAAGGTGCTGTGCAGGGAACCTCTGCTGCAAGGAAGAAGGAATTTAATGGTGGGGGCTGCTGCAAGACAACCCCGGCAGCAGGACTGTGCCTCTGCCCCACCGCAGGGCTCTGCCATGCAGGAAGGAGGGCCACCTGCAAAGAACATGTTTGGTGCCTCTGTAGAGTTTTCTCTTGTGGTGAGGACTCTCATTTTCATTTCCAGCTTGGTAGAGCCATGATTTTTGGCAGGTGTATACTAGTAATATTAGTCTACCTCACAAGGGTGTTTGTTAGACACAGTTAATTAATATATGTCATATTTGGAGATAATTAGGAAGTGCTCTATAACTGAATTCCAGTCTCTGCCATCATCTGTAGGATTTTTGCCACTAGCTTCAATGAGGAGAGGATTTTGTTCTATAATGAAAACCAAAGAACAGGTTTTTGTGAGACTCAAAGAGTATAGTAAAAGTAGGACAACTCTGAGTGCTTTCTAACATGTAACAATATCGATCGGCTATCAGTGACCTCCTACTGCTGGAAGCAGAAAGACTAAGCAAAGGCTGTTTATTTTCCTATAGATCAAAGAGAGACAACAAAAGAGATCTCCCCAAAAGGTGGTTCACTGCAGAAGTCAGTGCTCTTGTTTCCCTATCTGATCAGCAGATTCCTTCAGCTTGCATTGATAGACCCGGCTGCTGCTCAGTCAGCCTCAGCCCTGTCATCAGTCTTGTCGGACAAGATGCCTGACTCTTCCCAGGCTGCATGGGAGAATAACAGTGTTGCTCTGGCATAGCTAAAATACAATAGATGGGAGCTGGAATATAAAGTGGGGAATTCCTCACATACCTTCCCATTTTCATGGACTATTGGCAGTGAAGAAGGGAAAAAAAAAAAAAAAAAAAGCGCACTTTGGCATTCAGCCAGATATTTAATTCGTTTTCCTTTTAATTGCCTGAAGTCATTCCACATTGTGCTAGGGTCCCCCCCTCCCCGACCTCTCTTTTCTCCTGCATCCCTGCCCTCCCTCCTCCTTGCAGCCACCCTCAGCCCCAGTGGCACCGCAGGAAGGCTGGGTTCTGCCTCCCGCACAGCCTCCAGGGAGAGGAGCACCTGGGCACCCGCGTTACTGGGATGCTGCTCTCTAGTCTGATGCAGAACAAGCAAATATCCCCCTATGGGGTAGCAAGTGCTCGCCTTACCAACATTGTCAGCTTTAGTATGTAGCAGAGGACCACATCGTTAACTTGGGCAAACTGCCGTGGAAATCAATGAGATCGCAAAAACACGCATCAGCTGAGGGTCTTTCCCTGGCTCTCTATACTTATATTCATTATCTGAGAGGTCTTCCTTAAGGTTTTAACTAAATTCCAAGTCCCCATTGTGGTCAGCTTGCTTAAATTCCCACTACAATGCCAATTAGCTAAAATAGTCCCCTCTCCCAGCACCGCGCTGCTGTGTAGTGCTACTGGGATGTGTCGCACAGAGCTGTTTCATTTAACTTCAGAGCAGTTTGCATTTTAGTGAACACGGTGGGTCTTGCACTCTCTCTATCCCCAGTGAACCTTATTTAATATTTGAAAAAAGCAGAGGCAGATGGTATGAGAAGTAGTAGCTTTTTCTGTAGTCAAAGAACACTAAACAGTAAATTTCTTATTTCTTTAATTATATGGAAGAACAAAGCTCTCAAAGTCTTCATCTAACATCTTTTAAAAGGCTGTTTTTCTATAATAATTTAATGAAAATGCATTTTAAAGAGCTTTAAGACAATCTTTACCTCCAAATCTTTATATAAGCAGCTGGATATATTTATATAACAGTCGTTTCAGGACAGTGGATTAGAATCCATCCACTGTTCATAGGCATCAGGTCCTTGAATATTTTACAGATTGGGATCTTTTTCCCAAACAGTTGCCAATAAAAAAATTGTATACTACTCAAATAGGCAAAAACCTATTGCGGAAAAATAGGCCAAAAGCCTGGTTTTTAGGATGAAAGCAGCTATGGTTTAATTTTGATTATATAACAATTTCAGTTTTCTGGGTTATTCTGTAGAATCTAGGAGGAAATTAACATACCAGATTTTGCATTTTAAGGTGATGTTCTGGGTCCTGGAATAACTGTGGTTTCAGGTCTAACATCTGCATTCAATCTTTACTTATCCTAGTTGTTAGTTGCCAATTGTATGTCAGTGAATGATATGGTGATATTCTCCGTTAGAAAGGTTGTAGCAGAATGAAAGAGAACAAGAGAAAAGAAGGGAGATCTCCCAATGAATGGAGGGAAGAGGAAGAGTGTTGTTTTGTCAGGAAGTAAAAATGTTGAAAAACAAAGAAAAGTATTAGTAATGGAGTTTATACTTTACAAAACTTCAAGAAAAATGCTTGCAAATCCAGGTTGCTCAAAATATTTTGTTTTCTTAGATTATTACTCAGGTTCTCACTGTATCTAAAGTTTTGGTCCAGTCTTAAACGAGACTGAGGAACTTGCATGAACACCAGCACTTGAGAGCACCCTTAATTCTAGCCAGGTGCTAAACCATTTGCTGTACCTGCATTATGTGGCAGAACCTGGGTAGGGAGCAGGGCACAGCCCAGTCCCTATCCCATCTTCTTTGCCTTCACACCAGCAGCAAGAGGGTACAGGGAAGTGACATTCAGATGCCCCCAAATCACGGGCTGCCACCCTGCATGCAACTGGAGCCCAGTGACAGCCTCTGCCCATCAGTGAGCCCACAGGCATCGAAAGACTGTGGCTGCAATCTGTGTTTGGCTTTCAGTATGAACTCCAGCTCATTCCTGAAGTACAAAGATGGCCCGTTGATTCCTATCTTAATGTTATCATTAGAAACACTTTCTTAAATGAAGCCTAGACAGAGATCTGCCATGGTTGCACAGCAGATGGGGACAGCACTGCACTGGGCAGTTATATGAGTCCAGCCACACTTCCACCAAGCTGCTGCCAGTCACGGCAGCTGGGGAGACACAGCAATAGAGGATTTCATCTTGTGTGTTTCTGTTAGGCTAACGAGAGGAAAGCTTGCTTGGCTTCCCACTACGGTGCAGCCTCACCTCCCTGTAACAGGACAGATACCACCTGTGAAGCAGGGCTAACTATGGGAAGGATAAAAGGAACAGTCAAAAATGTGGGATGTTCAGCTATTATATGAACAAGAGCTATAAAAATGTGACAAAAAGAGGATGGAAGTGCAAGAAGTAGCTACAGAGGGAGAAATTATGCAAACTTTCAAAAGCACTGCAGTCATGTAGTATTTAGTCGGCTCTTAGCAAGGGTTAGTATTTGTGCACTGATTATATCTCTGATTTACAAAGCACTTTTCATTCAGAGATCTACAAGTGTCTCACACACACTAGTGCCAAAGTCACCGCATTTGCCAGTAGAGTGAGCCAGCTTTGGAATGTCATTAAAAGCAAATGCTGTCTAATGTTCTACTTTTTAAAAACAAATATCAAAGAGAGGAAAAAAAAGAGAGTTGGAGGGATGGGGAGGAGGGAGGGAAGAGTCAATTGCTTTTGCAGAAACTGCAGTTTCTTTCAAAAAACCTGTCATTGACATCTTTCCCCAGAAAACATTTTGTCATGCACATCAGTGTATGTCTTTAAGGAAATCAATCTAGAGAAGGAGTCAAACCAACAATCATCATGTGACAGATTTTCAGATGGTGTTCTCATCAATCACACTGATAATGAGGTGGCAAATTGCTGTCTTATAGCAAAACTAGAAAGACAACTACCCCAGTAGGTGTCAATGAATATGTCAAAGGATTGTCCCTAGGGGAGTCTGAGAAGGTTCTCAGAAACCTTTTTGTGAAGCCTGAATGCAGAATACTTTATTGATCACTAAAGAACTTGCACTGACATGCTATTTCCCCATGACATTTGAACCACCAATTTCCTAACTCATGGTGAGTACCTATTTGGTAAACACTTTGGGAGTTTTCTTTCACCTTTAGGTATACTAAAAAATCTTGTCTTAATATTAGCTTAGTCTTTCATCTCCTAAAGAACATCAAAAGCAAAATTTTACAAGCTATAAGCAAGCAAAATGCCTGAAAATGTTTAATGACCCATAATCACTGTGACCCAGTAATAATAATTCAGAATTAACTTATTTAGAGCTATTTTCTTAGGTTTACTAGTATCTTATAGCCTGTCTACTTAGTGAAGCAAGTAGTCCTGTTTATGGAGTAACCTGCTATTAATCTGCAGAGCTGAGTTATCAGTACAGTGACTTTTGAAGATAAAGTGATCCTTTTGTTCTCCATTTCCTAAGTCTCTTAGCATCTGAATTAGAGCCCAGTATGCTCCTGCAGCTCAAGATCGTGCAGTGGTGAATTGCCATCACTCCAGGTTGTGTTCTAGAGAGTTTTAGTGGCAGACAGGCTGCTGTTTCCCAGGCCTGAGTTTCTGCATGCCTTGTTTGTCCAATTTTCAAGCAATCACAGTAATGCTTATTTTCTCCCATTTTTATGAGGGTGCAAAGAGTAGGGAATGTCCTTTTGAGTTCTGAAGCAAGTAATACTGTAAAAATAGTGAAAATTTTACACACTGCTTTGATTGCTCTAGGCTCAATTGTCAGCCAAATTTCACAAGCTTTCCCTCAGTATTTACATGAGAGAATGTGTTCAAACTCCTTCTGAGATAATTTAAATAGTCTTTAAGTTTAACACTGCTCAGTTTTGGTAAGAAAATGCAATGTGAACAGACGAAATGTGTTTAATTTTTTTCTTGAAAAATACTTTGATAAAAATCTTCATTTAAAATCAGTTACGAAAAGAAAATATCCATCCAATTAATAATATTGCACAAAAAGATTTTATGCTGAGAAAAGGCCATGTTTCAATAATAAATATTTTCAGGCAAACATTTCAATTCAATTTGGGGTTTATATGGTGCCTAATACAGCTGTCTAGTCTTGAGATTAATAATGCAGAATCATACATGGAATAAGTTTTCTAATATCCATTTGGGCTTGTGTGGTTGAGGCTAAATGTATTTGGGACACAGCCTCACTTCTGTATGGAATTGTAAGTGATAACTCATAGTGCACATGGTAATTAAATGGTACTATCTGGTATACCTTTACATTGCAATTAGATGCAAACCCTTGGTATAAAAGCATACAGATTTTACATGTGCAGCTGCCTGGGGTTACACATGCCTGGGGTTGTCCCACCTTTGAGAATATTTAGGCATTCAAAACTACTGAAACATATTTGGTTTTACATTCAGCTTTTGTCATATCAAGTGAAACATGTGCAAAGCACATGTAACAATAAGAAATGTCATTGCAAGCAATTACAGCGCAAAGGCAAAGAAGACCCAAGCCCAACGTATTCTCAGTGTACCACTTATGCTCACTTGCTGGCAAGTTTTGCCAAAAATAAAATGAGGCATCAGCCTAATTTCATGTGCATCTTCTGTCAGAAGATGATTGTGAAATCTGAGGAAAGCAGTCCAAAAAGATTGTTTTGCAGAATGTCAAAAGATAGAAACTGGAACAATGTCTGGGATTGTTTCTGCTTCCGACCTTTGACATTCCATGAAACAATATACTGAAGCAGAGCTCTACTTCAACATTATGAGTAATGTATTTCAAAGGGTTTATAAGCCTTATCTAATTCCAGTTAAACTTAATGGAAAAATTCCCAGTGAACAATAGTAATAGTAAGTGTAGTCTTGTTGGATTGCCAAGGGGCCAGCTGTGAAAGGACCACTATTGTGCTAGACGCTCAGTGGAGCAGTAGCAAGCTCAAGTCCCAAAGAATCTTATGATCTAAACAGACAAGACAACCCCATGGGGAGGGAACAAAATAGCCCAGGAACTGAATGGCATCCTATTATACCATGCGTAACTGAGTCATATCAGTATTTAGTATCTTGGATCTTAATCTCCCAATTAATACAATTGGCATTAGAGACTTGAACTAGAGCAATCCCAATTGCATCTTAACAGGAAATTTGTTTAGGTTTGAATTTCCATGGTATTTGGGGCTCTGTTCCTATTCCTCCAGTTTATTACCTGGACATTTAAGACATGAACTATGTGGCACCCCAGATGAGGTAGCACATGTATTTTTTGAAGGCAAGGGGCCATCAGAGCCTAAGTAAACATTACAAAAATGGCAGTGGCATGTACCTTGGCATATGGAGTAGCTCTCCATATATTTACTAAAATTCAAAGAAATCTGCTGTGATAAGTGCTGCTGAGACAGGCCTGCCATGGGATTTGGACTGTTTCTCTTTCACATGTGCCTAAACAAAGCAGCAATGCAGGCAGTGTGAAGATCAGTGACACTACTGCCATCCCTAGCCGAGTTGCCTGTCCTCCTGTTGTGCTGCCCTGTGTGTGGCTAGCTTGGATGGTGGTGGGTCTTAACCGTATGACTTTGTGGATCATTTAGACTCAGGAAGACTGGCTGTTTCTCCCCTTCTTTTTGCAAATTTCATAAATACTTCTGGTGTTGGACCTTTACTTGGCTAAATGTGTATAACATACGTGCTGATCAACATTAGCACCCAGGAAAAGACTGGGTCCCTTAGCAGAAAAATATAGATCCTTTTGGTTTGAGTGATGAGAGAGATATTATCAAGGATTCTTTGAAAGATATGCTTGCAGTATGGTCAAAGGAAACAATCATTATACGTTTTCATCATTATAAAAAATGTGATGTACTTGTCAGTTAGGTGAAGCATGAGACTTCTTCAACCATTCCTTTCCTTAAAAGCTTGGGGTGGGGAGGAGGAGGGCAAGGAGGCATTAAGGAGGTTGCTATCCTGAGCCTGCATTAAAGCCCCTTCAGATTCTTAGTCATGTTGTCCCAGTCTGAAAATCTGTAAGAATTTTGATGCACTATAAGTAGTAAAAGCCCACAGCTGCTATTCACATCCTGAATTTAGTCTCTGTCCCAAGACTGTCTTGGAGGATTATGTGAGTCTTTCTTGTCACCCACTCATTCTGTCATTTCCTAAACTCTGATGTTTTTTACATCTCTGGCACTTAAAAGAACATATGTACATGTATATCCCTGGAGCAGACTGCAAACATGTTTTTAGAAGTACACAAGAAGACATCTATTTCATAGGTCAATCAAAAGTAACTGGCTTTTATTGTTAAGGGACTCAAGGGAACACATGTACTGCCGTTGGCTTCTCTCCACACCCACTCTACGAGATGACTACAGAATCAATTTAATCAGGAATGAAGACTGCATAATTCAAGCAACAAGGTCAAAAGCTTTGTGTCTACAGGAAAAGTGCACTGGTTTAACTTCAGTCAGTTTTTAAATCAACATTATTAAAGCTTGGTTAAATAATTAGGCAAGTAGATTAATACCGCTTCTAATTTAATTTAAAGCTAAGCTAATTTAAGACAAACTAATACCTGCTCTTTAAGGCTAAAATTAATATATTCCCACAAGAGTTTGCACAGATTTACCTAAATCAATTAAATTCATATCCTATGTCAAATCAGTGCAACTTTCCCATGTAACTAAGGCCTTAAAAAAAGGTTTTTAAAGACAGATATCTCAGTTAAACATTTAAGCTGTAGTCTGAATCCTACTGAAGTCAATGAGACAGGAGAGCGTGCTGCCAGCAAGGCAGACACTGAAGTGTGTTCCTGAATGAAAGGCTTCATTCTGCTCTCAGGAACAAACCCCCACTTCAGTGAGAGTCTTCTTAGGATCATGGCAAGTTAATATTTTTACTTCTCCCATGTTGGCAGATAGAGACTAATCATTGTTACTTTCACATTAGCTGGTCTAAATAATTTGTATCAGTGTAGCAACAGCCTAACTAATGCAGGGCTCAGGACAAAATATGAAACCAGAGATACCTGCATAAATATTCAGATAACTACCATGTGCTGAGCGGTCATGGCTGCTCTGCTATCCCCACTTACGCTAACTAATACAACCATACAAACATATTTTCCAGCAGGACAGATGGATGTTGCATGGTAGGTACGGGCCCAGCTGACAGTGAGTTGTTCCACATCCTCCCGAACCCCAAAGTTGTGTTCCAATGTCTTTTTTATATTGGTCCTGTTTCTGTTTTTTCTCCTTAAACTCAGGAGAAGCATACACCATTTCATAGCTCAGCATCTTCTTTCTTGGAGTCCCTGCTCCCTCCATATGATCCTGAAGGTCTTTTGGGTAATAGCTGTTCTCTTCTATCTTCAGTCTTACGCTTATGCTGTGTCCTTATCTTTCTACATGCTCATATGAATTGTATTTAAAATAAGTGCAATACCGCAACTGCTTCCTGCAGTCCCATTTGGGATTTGCACCTCTTCCCCATGACAGCAGGTCAGCTATTGCTAGGTGTTTGGGAATTCTTGTGCTAAAGGAGAAGGGCTCAGCTCTCACACAAAACACTGACAAAGTGTTTTCACCTACTGCACTCGCCTCATTCAGTGCCATTTGTATTCAAAGTAGCAGGAAATGATGGATGCTTTGAATATGGGTTATCTTTCATACAAACCACATAGCTTGTGTGTTGTAGTTAGACCTTGGTAGTACAGAGGTGAAAAAGCTCTGATGATCAGAGTAACTCCTTTCTTTTTCTACTTCTTTTAGGGAATGGCACCCCAAACAGCACCAGGGATTGTCAAAATGCAGATGAGTTTGTAGTGCCTTCACACCTGCTGCTCTTTACACTGACTTGTGGAGTCAGGCCACTGCATGAAGGGGAGAAATATATTCCCTCACTAATTGGATGCTTGTCCCTCTGATATGGGCAAACTCCTGGCAGATTGCTCTGCCTGACTCCCAAGTGGGTGTGTTGTGTCTGTGCGTACGGGAAGGTCTAATATAAGGGCACTGCTAAACCATGTTTAGATAATTAGCTCTTTGGTTTGTGTAATAGCTGCTCTTAGGATAGGAGATTTACTAGTGAGGGAGAGCCTGCAAAGATTTAACCCTACTATCCTTCAGCTTCTTGTGCACTTTTGCAAACTACGCTCAGCCCTGACTATGCCTCCAAATTGAGATGAAGGCTGTGTCCAACTCTGATTTCTGCTAGCACCTCTTACAGCTTCTCTGATGCTCTACCTGGTATGAGTGTTACCTCAGTGCTTTCTCTCTACCATAACCCTGCAAAAATAGTTGCATAAACAGTCACCCCTAGAGCTGAAATAGAAAAAAAAATGAAAGGAAGGGCAAATAAGCAAAATATCCTGTGATGTGAGCTAATAGGACGTATCTACAATATATGGACACAAGTCAGCACAGGGCTGGGATGTTACCACCTAGCAAGAGAAGATACGTGGAGTGGGATGAAGAAGAGAGGGGCACTGAGCAAGGCTCTGAACAGAGAAGTGGACTCAAATCAACCTTCCTGGTACATGACTGAGAGGTGGGCAGTGGTATGCAGAATGTGCTTTCCTCCTCTGCTTGTTATTTATCAGCCGTCTCCAAACTCTTATCCCTTTACCCAGATTTATCTGAGATTTCCTCTCAGGTCCAAGGACATAGTCCACCGTTTTTGTTCTGCTGTTCTTAAATCTCTTCTCTCCTCTGCTTTTTCCGCAAAAAAGCATTTGAAGATCTCACTGTTTCCCTGGGTTAATATTTGATGAGTAGTGCACATCTCCTAATGTCCATCAGTCATGTAAGAAACAAGCAAGCCGTTCCTGCATGTTTAGTCACTGTGTGGTCTTCATATGTCTTGCTGGGTCTGTTGCTGCTTGCTAGGACACAGGTATACGTCAGCTGGATCACATTTTACTGCACAAAAGCTGAGCACATCATGCAGCACATTTCCATAAATATTTATTTGACTGTTGATACAAATCTAAATCAGCTGTCTTTCAGTTCCTTTGGATCACTCGGAGTGTTCATTGGCAGAAATAGATATGAATTTCAAGCAAATACTGAAAATAGCCTCAGGCTGTGATTTCTGAATTGCTAAATGTGAGTTCTTGCACCAAAAAGATGCTTCTAAGCCTTGTGGCCATCTAGCTCAGGTACAGAAAGGTCCTAGCAAATCAACTTGAACTGCGGATATCAACTGTTAGCAAGATATAGCTTATAAACACTTTACTGGCTGTCCATCACCAGCAATAAAATCAATACGGAAAAGCAAGACAGAACTTGGTGAAAAAATAATGATGTGCAAATTATTCATCCATCTGCAGATAACACAAATAACCCATTACCTTTCTTTGAGTTGGTTATATTTTGTACTCATGTAAAACATTCATAAAAAAGCTCATAATTAATGAAATAAAACATTGCATGATTCAGTCAAAGGAGTGGAGCAATGAAACACAATCTGTAGCACATATGTTTAGGTAACTCTTCGGGAGTGGACAAATACATTAATTTTTCATAACAAAAATGCCAACTGGAAGAGCAACTGCCAGTGAAATTGGGAAGGCTATTCACTCTGTCTTTTTGGAAAAAAAAGAGTGTCTTGAAACTGATTCTGGTCTCCCTTGCATTAGTTTATACAAGGGAGAACATAATTAGACCCACCCATTCTGCCTTTAAAAAATGATTTATTTCATTATGACTACATGCTGATAGCAGCATGCTAGGTGAGTTAGGGATTTTTATAGTGTGGGTGAAAAGTTAGAAATCTGTAATGACCGTATGTGTGTGGATAACTATACTTAACCCCTTTCTTTAGAGTGCAGATTAATTACAGAGAAGCAGAAGACAATACGTCTTTGCAGAGGAATGTTGCAATGTAAAAGCATTATGTAATTTCATCAGTTAATCTGACTGAATGTTAAATAAATCCAGAAGGAAGTAGAATACCTCTAATTACTTCCCAGGCAAGTCAACACGTACCTAGCCTGATTTCCTTCAAAGGAAACTGCATTGCTAGTGAAGGAATCTCCAGTTCCATGTACAGATCCCTCAATAAGCTAAAGAATAAAACAAAAGGTTACCTGTTTAAGTTTCTAAACACAAACTTAGCTATCTGGTTTTATAATTTTTTTTGTCAAATACCTTTGCTTGTATCTGCTAGTCTTTAAGTTTTTGCTTATCTATAAAGGAAGGCAGGCTATGAACAAAAAAAAAATAATCCTCTAATAGTTTTAAAAGAGTGATTGGTCTCATTTAAAGAATCAAAATAGTGCAGTAAATTAGGAACTGACAGGTTCTAACATCAATTTACTCTGTAATTCTCAATTCAATAGCTACTTCCAAGCCTCAGTTCCCTCATGTGTTTAACTGCAAACTGCCTACTTCTAACTGAGGGAAGTTCCAGATTTTACTGATAATAAAATATGACTGATCTTGCACTGGAAATTAAGTGGCTATTTTATCCTTTCTTCACACTACTTTGGAGGTGAGGTATGTTAACTGTTACTGCCACTTCATGTGATAAATACATTTACTTTGGAGGAATCATGAGAAATCATGATGTCTCTCACCAGTGTGAATTAAGTCAGTTGCTGTATTCCATATGTAGCTTTTCCAGCACAGATTATCCTGATTATGGAGGAATCAAACTATTCCTACTCAGAGGTACCTTGCATAAATTATTGATGGAAAAGAAGTGAGCTTTTAAGCATACTAAGGAAATGTGGTACTTGATCTTTCAGTGTGCTTGGCTCTGATGGCAAAAACCAAGGGCTTGCAGATGGTGTTGACACTTTTCCCCTTCAGGTTGCTAATATTTCATATAGAGCTTTAAAGGAAAAGAAGAATTAAAAAACGCTACAGGATCA
Organism: Ibidorhyncha struthersii; assembly: GCA_013398815.1. Taxonomy (NCBI): domain Eukaryota; kingdom Metazoa; phylum Chordata; class Aves; order Charadriiformes; family Charadriidae; genus Ibidorhyncha; species Ibidorhyncha struthersii. Next base: position 672,051 of record VZSZ01006909.1, on the reverse strand, counting down.
AAGCAAACAGACTGGGTTATGAACCTAAATAAGAATGTGAGGAGTCCAGAGACAATACGGGGAAATTTTGTCTTATAATTTCAAGGATTTTTCTCATGGGAAAAGTAACACTTGGCTTTAATAAAAGAAAATAAATAGTTCCAAGCACAACCCATTTGCTGTTTGATGTAACAATGTTATCTGCTCTCTGGGCCTTTTTTGTTTCTGTTCAAGGCATAAAATAATTATTGACGAGGGCTGTTTCATCTCCGTAGAGTACAAAAGTCCTCTTGCTAATTGCCACATCAAATGACTAGAGGACCCCAATGCAAACCTTCAAATGACTGTGAAAAAATTCAGGCCATCACTAAATGCTGGGCACTTTTTTTGTGTGTGTGATTTCCCATTGGAGATTAGGTTACTTGGGTGTGGGCTTATCACACAGGAAAAGCCTGGCTGCAGATTAGTTCTGCACCATTGCAGGTCTGTTATGCCAGCTTCATCCTTGACCAAATCGATGGCTAGCACCTTTATTGTATTTTCGTGATACGAAAGAACACTGGACTGTCCAGGCAACAAAAGAAGCAGCAGAAGGCCTACTGTGTTTCTAAAGTGTTACTTCTCTACTTTTTGTCATGCACCAGTGACATGAGTGCCGAGTCCCAGACTTTAACCTCACACAGAGTCAGAAAAAAGCTGTCAGTCTCGGCTTGTTCAAAGACAATTCCTTTGTGAAGATCAGACTAAAGTGGCATGGTCCATATACTCACTAAAGCATGCCAAGGAGTCAGAAAGTCATAATCCGCCTTTGTACTTATGGCCATTCACATTTTCCTCCATAGCTGGTGCCCAATTACCAGTGCTGTAATTTTTTCTATTGTTAGAAAGCCATAAGGGTTTAGCTACCACTTATCCAATCAGGGTCATGACCTGATGTATTTAGGCTTTGCAAATATAAGTAACAGTTCCCTTATCAGTGTCACCAGGACTCTTTAACACTTAGCAAGCAGAAAGATAAATATACTTGGCAGATACAATTTGATCCATTGCTAAGCCTTCCATTTTACCAATGACCCATGGCGCTCTGCCATTCAAGGGTATGTTAAGTATTATAACCTTATACCCTTCAAGGCTGGCTCAGAAACTGGCCAGCCTATGCTTACAGGAAAGACTTACACATGACAGCCTGTCAACCTGATCCATAACACAAGGGTTTGCACTGGGAAATGAGTGATGATTCTGACCTTGCTTGTAGTAGTTCCGCTTTGGCCCAGTTGTAGCAGAATTCCTCCTGATCTACACCAGGACAAGAACTGGGCTCTGTCCAGGCCAACTCGCTTCCAGGAGGAAGCCAAAGCCAGCAGATTTCCGTGTTGCTATTACTAGAAGAGTTGCTTTTTCCTTCTTGACTTTCTTTGATTAACTGGCAAACTTACATATTGCTTTATGCTACTTTACAACTCGGATTTTTCCTGAAAAGTTCTGATCACTTTCTTCTCCTCTTTCAGATCCTTTCTAAGACCTCCGCCAGCCACAGGGTCTACAAGAGGTAGGACAATGGTCTGGCTTCAGAAGCTGGAGAGTGCAGATTCTCTCATTCATCTACCCCTCTGGCAGGTACTGAAATAAGTACCCTTGGCAGGGTTATGTTTAACAGGCACATATTTAAGAAGGCCTGAATATGCAGCATCAGATCTAGAGAAACATCTCTTTTAAGCAGAATAAGGCAAGAATTCAAGTGTGAACCGCTAGTGTGAAAATCCTATAATAAAACGATCAAGATAGGCTGGAGCTTTCTGCTATCTTGAAAACGCATCTTGATTGACTAGAGGTCTGAAAGTTTGAGGCATTCGTTTATTGCCTTTTCAACAGCTCCTTGAGAAACCTAGCCCTCATTTTTCACAGAATGAAACTTCCAAATGATATTTTGCAGTCTAAACATAAAGGAATTGAAATGCAGTTCTTACCAGAACAAGTAGGCATTGAGTAGCCAGACTCCCTAGATTGCTTTGCAAATCTGTATCCAAGTCTGCTTTATTCTCACTCTAGAATTTCTTTGATCTTCACATTTAGGTTTTATTAATGTCACCATAAGCTGCATGAATGGATGGATGGGAGGAATTAATGATAAAGGTACTGTTCTATCAGTTCTCTTATGAGACATTTGGCAATGAGGCAGTGTTTTTGCCAATAAGTAAAACATTATGAAGTCAACTCTGTCACTGCTTGAGAACTGACTAGTTCAGAGCCCACCCATAAGAACCTCTTCCAACTTAGCACAATATGCACCGGAAGACACAACACTGAAATGTTTTGTAACAGCATGAGATGAAAAGAGCTTTGCAAGCAAGAGGGAGCAGAACATGATTTTCATATGCTCTCTAACAAATTTTTCTGCATTGCTGTGGAGCACTGACTCCTAATATGAAGAAATCCAATAGAGTGCCATTGTCAGCTACATTTGATTAGACATAAAGTAACAATGGCAAATACCAGAGCCAGCCCTCGCACTAACCATGGAGGCTTTACACCTTAAGATGCCCTTTTTGAAATTACAAAGACTTCACAAGCTGTTTTTATTTATTTCCATCATGTGGATAATTTTTATCACCATTGCAAATATCTTCTATCAGAGTATCCTTCTTCATTAGGTTATAATATGCTTTAATTCTCTAAAGTGCTTAAATGCTAGTTAGCTACTAGAAGAAAGAAGATAACTTCGTTTAGGAAAATTAGAAACAGCTTAGTACTTACACTGGAATCTTAACCAATCTAAAAGGGTGGCTAAGACTCCTTATTCTTATTAAAATGGCTTAGACAGAATTAAGGGCTGAGTAGCAGCACCAGCTCATTCACATATGCAATTGGGTCATGATTGGGTCAGCATTTCAGTCAAGATTAAAGCACAGAGTCTAACTTCCCACTTAAACATATATCTGTGCACATAAAGATGTATGTGCTTCAGGCCCACGTCTGGAATGCAGAGGTGAACTTATACTTTCTAATAAGGCAAGCTCCCCTGTCCCCTCTCACATATAAGTTATACGCTTTACCTGAATAAAAACTGCCAGGTCATTTTTATACTCTGAATAACAAGGGAATGTTGTGCTATGATCACTGCTTTCAGGATTACGAGTCTAACACTTTACCAGTACTAATGCAGTGTCAGCACTATTAATTCTAAGGCAGAGGCTGTAAGATGGCTTATGTCTTTTTTGAGTATTGAGAATTTCCTGGACAAAATGAAGGCGGCAGAGGAAAAAATTTTACTTTACATTTGCACAGCAACGTCAGTTCAGGCTGATGATACTTTTAACATCATTAAGCACTGTTTTATCTCCCCAGTATTGCAGAGACTTGCTAAACATCCTGCATATTCTTGAACAAAGACACTCAGCTAACCAAGTCCTCTTCCTCCTTGGAAAAACTGTCCATAGAGTCAGTTAGCACCCCTTGTTAGAATCAGCAGAAAAGTACGCTCGTTTATTATACGGCTTCTCTAAGTTTATATTGTTTCTCCTTCTGTCTGCTCCTTTCCTTTTTTTTTTTTTTTTGGTCTTTTAACACCATCCATTCTTCAAAATCTCTAAGCCCTAAGCAAGCATAGTTTTTAATTATCCTGAACCTGAGAGATAGCAACGTAGTGCTGGACCTAGCCCTTGCAGTATGCAGCAGCAGTTTTGAAGGGTGAGTAGAATCCAGTCCTCAACCAGGGAATACCAAAGTCCATGCTTTGATGATCCAGTACACACTTTGCAAGCATGTCTTTCCTGCTGGCCAGATGAACTTCTAGATTCAGACTCTGTTAGTCTAGCCCAAATAATCACATCAGTATTATCGTCGTCATCATCATCATCATCATTATTATTATTATTATTGAGTTTAATTTCTTTAGAGTTCATATCCTTTGGAAGTGCTTTATGGAACTTTTCTTTTTAAGTGGCAGCTATACGGGACTTAACATATGGGACTATGGGATTTTAAGTGGCAGCTATATGGGATTTAAACAGATGATATACTTTAAGCTATCACTCTTAGCTGGAGCTGAGATGCTCGGGAGAATAGGGAATTCTTTTTTGTTTTTTAATGATGTGTTAGGGCATGGAGTTTCCTGAACATTTAGCAAAGGGATGTCAGGGTGAAACAGCTGCACATATTAAACCAGCAGGGAAATCCAACTCCTTTTCATCTTCTCAGTTATACAGCTCTTTGTGAAATTATTCCACAGGGCAACGTGTGAATAACTGCTAACTAATGTATGATCAATTCAATTTTAAGGAGGTACAAATGGGACTGCCTGCATAGTGCTGACATAGGTGATAGAGCCTGCACTGGGAAAACAGAGTGTCGTAAGTTGGTTCGGGTTAAATGGCCTGATTCTTAGCTAGTTATTTTATAGTTCATTGACATTCAGCAAATGTGAGAACTGCAAACCTTGTAGCCACAAGGTGCCATGAGATAGCTGTAAACAGAAGGTCTTTGATGCGACAAATGGTATGCAGGGCCAGTTCCATACACGCATCCTAACACAAAGGCTCACTTACAGGGCTACTGCCAAAATAAAAAATAAAGCAAGCCATAACCACTATTTTGATCCTGCCTGGAAAACTTTTATATGAAAGAATCTGACGCACTGACCTTACCTTGCCCTCATCAGTTCCTCATCTCTACTCTAGCTACAGTTTAGAAGATGTTTACAAAAAAAAAGAGAAATCAACCCATAATTTATATCAGTGTAAAAGTAAAGCCTTTCCAGAAACAGACATTGTAATCAAATATCACTTTGTAATTTAAAAGAAATATTAGAAATCTTCAAAAGTAATGCAGAAACAAGAATACAGGTACAATAATACATCATGTTTACAAATACCCTTCACTCTCCTTTAGAAGCAGCCAGGGTGTCCTAATTGACAGTATACTCAAATAGGGTGAAGGGAGGGACTGATAAAAATAGTTTATTTTAATCAGGTTTTAAATTAACAAGCAAGATGTGTTGATTTACATGACTGGCTCTGATCTTTTTTGGTGCATGTTCTTCATCGTTTTCCCATTTTTAAAAAGGCTGTTTCTTCAATAAGTGACAAAGCCTCCTTCTCATTTTGTTTACCACAAAGTTTCCCTGTGTCTCTTCATATTTATTTCAGAGGTTGCATTGCCTAGTGTGTATTACGCATGCATTACTCAGATCTATCAAGCTGCATTTAGGTGAGAATTTGAAACTAAACTAAGCATACAAACCAATATTTTACCAAAATAATGCTACCTTAAATACACGTAAGAACCAGATATGGTTTTACCAAGATAGGGCATTGACAGATTTTTTAGATAAAGAAATATATTATCTGTATGTATTAAATGTAATTGATTGGCTTTTGATCGCTATGGATCAGAATTTCAGATTTACTATGTACTGTCTCTCACAGTCTGATTTTATTCATAAATTGGGAGGGGAAGACAAACTTCCTTGCATTCCCAGACCTTGAGGAGTTTCTGAAGTTCGAATCAACTAGTTGTTGTACCAGATTAACCACATAGACATTAATGAAAAAGTTTAATAGTGCAACAAACTCTGTTTAAAGAAGCTCACCCAGCAACCAGTTCAATGTTTTGGCTTTTGTTTGTCAGCAGAATTTGCCAGAGAAGCTGACAAAATATCACACTGCTGGTCACTGATTAGAGGTCCTGACTATGGAGATTCAAAAAGATCAGGGCCCATTTATCTTATATTTTATCAAAGTCCAGGACAATCCCAAGAATTCTGTATCTTTCCCTTTCCTTCTCCCTCCCAAGATGGAACAGTTCAAGATTGTTTTGTGATGTGTTGTAGGACATCCCTACGATCGAGCATCTGGTATGGGAAACTCATCAATTGTAAGCACTTAAAAAACCTTCAAGCATTAAGTTATTGATTCACTGTTAGTGATTTCCAAATGTCAGCACTGTTTTTCTAGGAACACTGAGGCTCTGAAACCAGGGTTGCTTCTGCTCTTTGGGGCACAGATGATGGCCCAGAGAGATTAGGTTTGAGTTCTCCCATCTATATTCACATTCAAGTCAATGTGGTTACTCATGCCTAGAACTCAGAGCTGAAGGGATGGTAAAAATATAATCTTAAATTACCAGTGATAATGAGCATTCATTCAAGTATATTACTGGGAAAAGAATGACAATTTTTGCCACAGTGATTAGGGCAGGAAGGGATATCCACATGAAATGGGATTTGTTGAGTAACAAACATGCATTTCTTATACAATTTCACATCCCAAAACCCACCAGGACTTGCAAATTCAGTTTTCCCAAATTAGAAGTAGAGGAAAAATGTGATTTCTCCTGGAAATTTCACCTACTAATCTTAAAACAAGTTAAAATACTTTTTGAAACAAGGTTCCAAGTTAAACACAATTTTAACTTAGTTCTTATTTTCAAAATTACATCTTATCATTGATAATATTTTTTATCATTTCTTTTAAAATTATTTTTAAGATTCTATTCTTCTTATTTCTCCTTTTCTTTCCCTCTATTTTTCCTTGCTGGAAAATGGTGAAGTATGAGAAAGAAGGGGAAAGTGCTTACTTTAAAGAACAAAAATTTGTGAAAAACTGAATGCACCTTTACAGAGTTCTCAGCATTGCCTTCTAAATAAAACCCCCAAATGGTGAAAGAAAATTGGAAAGCATAGAAGGAAACTTACTTACCTCTCCTGATTTCAGTTTCCTCATTTGTTTAGTGGGAAATCTACTTGGACTGAACAGTGTTTCAAAGTGAAGGATATCAGTTTTGTAATTTTATTTGTTCAACCCACTTAGTCATAAATATTTTTATTTAAGTTGGTAAATTATACTTCCCAACTAATAAAATAAAAACAGCTGTGCTAGAATTGCGTGGGCTGATTTTACTACTAGCTTTGCCCATATTTCAAAGGTTCTTGTGTTCAGGTGCTTCATTTAAATTAACTTTCAGCGATCCTAAATGGGTAATGGAATCAACACAGAAGGTCAATTAATTCAAATAATCTTTAATTTCCAGTTTCAAGATGTTCATTATCATAGAAGGTATGCCATACAATTCTTCAGTCCAGTATTGCCAAGCATGTGACAGCATCATTTCTGTCTACAGGGAATGTCATGCTATTTGAGCTATTCACCTTTCCTATGCTACTATGGAATTTTCCTTTCTATTTTGTGTCTGCCCAAGTAACCCTACTTTATTTATAAGGACTGTTGATCAGAGATACATGCATTCGCTCATGACTTCTGTGCAGCACCTTTTTGTTGTTCATCATGATATCTTGTGAAAAAAAAAACAACAACAAAACAAAACCCCCACCACCCCCCAGAATAAGAATTTATTCTTTCTTATTAAGAAATCACCCTTTCACCATTCTCTTGCTTCCTTTTAAAGACATGATTAGCAATAAACATGTCTGGTAATAATATCTAGTAAATAAATGTTACTTGCTATTCCTATGCCTGTTGGACACCAAAAACTAAGAACAACATTTGAAGCAAAAAGCAAGCTGTAAAAATGACTAAATTAATGTTTAATACAGACTTAGTAACCTTCTTGCAAAACAGATATTCATTCCCAAAGGTCATGAGTCAGTAGAAAACAGATTTCAAGCTATTATTCTGGAGTGGGGTTTAAGTGGGGTTTAAGAACACACAATGAAGACCGGGAATTCAGCCTTGCTCTTGATCCCTTCAGTGGTGCGTGGGTCTCGCTGAATTTGTTTTGTCAGTCTGTTGGCAAGAATTTGGCATAGGAGTCCAGCCATCAATCACTAGAGTTTCTTCAGTTTAGATATAAATAGCATAGGTGAAGGTTTAGGGTTGTTTATAAAGAATCCACAAAATCTTTTTTTAATCTGTTACTGACAGATGGAAATACCACAGAATGTTTTCAGGCCAAACTCAGTGCATGCTGCTTGAGGCAGCTTGGAGTATGAAGTGCCAGCTGGCTGGCCAAAATACAGGAAAACAGGACTTTTCGTTAAATTCTTCAGTCCTGGTACGGGAAGAAAGGTGGTTGGGGGCCTGAAGTGCCATCCTCGAACACCAGAGCACTGAGCTGGGTCTCCCTTGGCAGATGCCTCGTGTAACTTCACCAAATATGCAATGTTTCTGTGCCTCAGCTTCTGAATAATCTCTAAAATCAAACCTCTTCCCCTTTTGTCCACGTAATTATCTTTGTTTTCAGGGAAGTTCTTCAGAGCAAGAGGCTCTATTCTGTGTACACGTGTGGTGGGTTGACCCTGGCCAGCCGCCCACCCAGCCGCTCTCCCACTCCCCCTCCTCAGGGACAGATGGCAGGGAAAGAAAACGGGATGAAAAAGATCATAGACTGAGATAAAGACAGGGAAATTGCTTACCCTTTCCAAGGCTCAGCTCCACTCCTTCACCCCTAATGCCTCTGCCGGTTCATGGTCGGCCCGTAACAGCTCCTTCCTCCTCACACCTTTGCCGGGCTCCACCACGGTCTCTTCACGGGCTCCGGCACCTGGAGCACCTCTTCCTCCCCTTCCACCTCCTTTTCTGACCTGGGTACTTGCTTTTTTCCCCCTCCTTCTCTGCTTGTCCAGCATTTTTTTGCCCTTTATAAACACTCTTCCCCTGAGGCACCACCAGCTGAGGGGCTCAGCCGTGCCTGGTGGCGGGGCCATTGGAGCCGGCTGGAATCGGCTGGGACCAGCCGTGCCCTGCACAGGGCTGCCCTGCTCTCTTCTCACGGAGGTGCCCTGCACCCCCAGCTGCCAGCACCTTGCCAGAGACACCCAATACAACGTGTTTTTACATTATATGGCAAAGGTAACTCCGGCAGCGGCCATTATCGCTGAGGTGTGGGCAGCAAACAGGGATCTGTGCTCTCAAAGCCTGGCCCGCAGCCCCTCAGGTTGTCGCCAATCAAACAGGAGCTGTGCAACTCAGTGAAGAGCTAAAGATGGCATTGTTAGCTTAGTAAGTAATCTTACTGAGAGAGAGTTTATTTTTTTTTAGTCTATTACTGCGCCCAGTTGCTCCTAAGGCAGCTTTAAGGGGTACTTGGTGGCAGCATGGAGTCAGGTCTGGAGTTGTTCCAGCACAGCCACAGCTCGGAAGTGTCTGGCGTTCACAGTGGAGATCACAGCAAGGCAAAAAGCCACCTGAGCTCCTGGGGCCTGGGCACATCTGCCAGGGATTGCCATCGGTCCTGGAGGCTGGGACGGCCATCCCAGAGGCTGGGACATAGCCTGGAGGCTGGGATGTGCGGTGGGCCTGGGCAGAGTCAGTCCCACAGCCCAGCAGGGAGGTCTGGATGAGGAACCTTGCTGGGACGCGTGAGTATGCCACTGAAACTCAGTTTTAGAAAACCCACCTCTATCTTTCCATAGCGTGTTTCAGCAAAATGTTGCACTCTGCTAAAAGACTGGCTGAAAAGAAAAATCCGAGTCCTGCACAGTGTTAACTTCCATTGATTTTATTTGCAAAAGCAAGGTATTTCGTACTCCTCCTAATGCAGATGAGTGTTATATCATCACTGTCGGTACACTGCTTGTTCTCATGAAAGGCAGCATGCTGATAGATAATGCCTGTATTTCCAGTCTCAGATATTCAGCTGCTACAAATTTGTCCAAAATACTGCTTTTCAATGGCAAATGTAGATACCTTTATGTTTGCATTTTGACCTCTGAGCCTTCCTGAAACTTTTTTCCAAGCTCTTCTCTCCAAACACATGATCAAGAAATTTACTTTTCAAAAGTCAGAAGGGCAGAGTTTCATATGAGAGTCTGACCCACGCCAGAACAGAAACCTCAATTTATGAAAAATAGTATTACAACTGTCATGCTGGCTGATGTCCTCTACTTTTACAACAGAACAATAGAAAATCAATTACACTATCACCCCCCTGCCTTGCAGGGTGTGGATGTAAGCTTTCTCAACAGACATAGCAGATGTTTCTTAAAGACCGATTTTTGAAGCCTTGTTCTTTAGGGAAATTAGGCCTCCTTTGACAAATATTATGTCTCCACTTCCTCAGTTACAAATCACAAATCATTTTGCGTTTCCACAAGCGCAGGCTTCATCACTGAAACACCTGCCAAACACTGGACTATAATCACTAGTTCTTGGTGTATGGGCCACCAAGCTGCCCGCAGATGGTGGCACTTGGCAATAAGCTCAGCAAATCAACACTGCATAGAGTTAAAAATGTTTGTCCCGTTCCCTTCCACACCATACCATCCTTCTCTGTCTTTAATTTTTACATCTAGAGAAAAATATAGTATTTGGTCTCAGGACTCACTTTTGTAAAGAGTTTTAGCAGCCCACATTTACAGGGATATAGTCTCCCAGGTCAGGGAAGGACTTACTTTCTGAATGCCTAATACATATTTAAAGGCTGATAATAGCACGGGATAGCTCTAAGAATGTTATATAACTTATAGAGTGTCTATTAAAAAAGGAGAGACTTTGCCATTTAAAAAAATAGAAGCCTGTGAGATTCCCACCATCTGGATGGAGTCTTTTTTCTTCCCAGATGAATTAGTTGTCAGGGGAGGAATTATTTTAGGCATCAAGTAACCCCTGATTGTGAGTGACAGACTAACACAAGAGCAGATGCAAGGTTACTGCTGCCTATCCATTATGTGGAAAGGAGACCCATGCATGTCCTACTTACTGTGCATACTGACTTGGGTTATTAAAAGAGTAACTAGAGGTGGGTCAGACCCAGAAGATAGCTCATACCACTCACAACAGATGTTCTTTCACAAGAGAGAAAGCAAACACTGGATACTTTCGGGGGATACTATAGAAGGAGGGGTCTTTGTTGCTTACAGCAAGTCAGTAGTTCAGATTTTCAACAGAAGTACAAACCCGACTTTTTCACTCAAACAACAGTTACTTTGGTGAACTTTGTTAGGGTCTGAATTCTGCAGAAATCATGGACTGGTATAACACCCTTATCTGTAAGTATCCTGTGCATAACAGCGCCTTGATGAATCCAGATAAATAGAGCAACTGGCCACTTTTTGAATATATCTTAAGATAAAAATCAGTTTTCACCATCTCTATTTCAGCTAATGGAAATGTCTTTATTTACATAAATACGGATATCTGGAAATCCCCCTGTCCTTGCAGGCAGTACAAGTTTATTATGGGAACCTTTAGTAGTATCTACTCAACAATGATACATTTATAGGTTTGTGTAATGTATGCTATAGCCTGATATACAATTAAAGAGGCATTATTATAGTAGAAGTGTGTGAAATGCTGTCTAGAAATTTTTGTGCCACCTGATTTGTCTAGGAGTTCAAAACTCAAATCGTGTCCACCCAAATCTTTACTAAGGCTCCTGAATTTAGGACAATATCTGGATTAGTCTCACATCTGAACCATTTTTATTTATTTAGTGGGCCCAAAGTAAGCCTGAGCTAGTCTGAGTCTGAAAATTCAAAAGTGAAGTGGTGGGCTGTGAAACATTTTACAGTCTGAAAGGAAAATAATGTCTGTAATCAATAAACACCGCAAGCCACAACCTGGCATTTTTCAAATCGAGTATAAAGAGACCAGATGGCCAAAATAAGCAGGTATATGAAATAAATGTTGTTGAGATTTGATCATTTTCTCTTTAGAGAACTTGATGAAGTGGACTGCGAGGACTGTGTCTGTGTGTGGACAAGACGACTGTGGACAGTGCTAGCTGAAAATAAAGAAATAAAAAACAGTGCCATCTTGTGGTAAGTAAAATGCTTTGATAAGAGAAAATTTTTTTCATACATACTCAAAAATCTAGCTGTTAGAGTAAAGCTATTTAGAACTTGAGGTGGTGCTTTTCCCCTCATCTGGGTTGGTTTCTTTGATGAGTTTGTAACTGCTGCTGTTAGAAAAACAGAAAGCTATAAAAAAAGTTTGTTTCCATCGAGACACAAACAGTAATTACATTAATTTTACGTGAATATGTTCATGTCTAACTCCTCATTGTGTTGCCTTATTTAACATGAATCACTAGTCTCCATATTTAAATTACTGAGACAGAAGGTGATTAATACTTATGCCCAATATCTCACTGCTGAAATGCTGTAAAGCTGAAGCTGCAGCTCAGGCCAGCTGTGCAGCAGTAAGACAGTGTCGTCTCTGTGGAAGATCATGTTGAAGAAACAAGGTGTTTCTGGGAACAAACTCTTGAAGTTATGCAGTCTGTCCAGGCAAACATGTGCTGTCTGGAATGGAGTTGAGAGTATCAGAACAAGAACTTATCAGTGCCTTGTTCTAATTACTGATACTACAGTATGACTAAAAATAAACCTGAAGTGTTATCACGCAGAGTGACTTTGGCAAAATATGTCTCAGACCTGACTAAGACTACTGAAATCAGCACGATCTTTTGTCTTTGACCTAAATGGAACAAGACTTCAACCTAGGGTACATACTTCTAACGTTATCCAACATTTTCTGGTTTACTCCACGAGTTTTTTCTTAAATCATGTGATCTGTTTACCAGTGCAGGTAGTAGTAATAATATAATAAAAGCTTGATAATTATTTTAGGAGCCATGGACTGTCTGGTACAGTATCTCCCAGTGAGTAATAAATACTCTGAAGTTACTCCATTAATTTGTTCCTCTTGATTGCTTTTAAGAAAAGAATTCTACAGGTTTTTTATTAAAAATGTCTTTCAAATACCTGTAAAGAAAACCTTTCAGATTTCTTGACATTTACCAGCTGTAGTTATTGACAATAAAAGAATGAGAAGAAGGATGCATTTCATGGAATTTTCCAAAGTTCTAATAAGATTTCTCGGAAATTGTCAAAATTAGCCTTAAGGTTAACATAACTAATTCCTGGTCCTCATCCAAAGGTATTAGAATTAAAAAAACAGCATGTCTTTATCTGAACTATGTTAATTCATCCTAAGCAATAAACTTAACTCTTTGCCATAAATGTTAGACCTACAATATTCTGCATGTTGCCAAGAGGAAAGAGGAAAATCTTTTACATCAGGAAAAAATAAGGGTAGCTTCTGGCCAAACCAGGAGTAACCTTATTCCCATTCAGTTTCAGGTCTTCAATGTATAACCTTTGGTTTTGTAATACATTTTATAATACATCTGAAAACATATGAATACATATAACAACACATGTTTTAAAATATCAGTCTACCATCTCTATTTGACTAATTCTTTACTACTGAAGAGCCTGGCATCACATATATTCAACATCTGTCAAAGTCACCTCCATGGTTTCCTAAATTTAGGCACCTGAAGGCTGAAGTTTCCAAAATTATGATTTCTTTCTGAAAATGAAGGTCAAAATGTTTATTGTCTTTCATTGTTATTCTACATACAAAAAACAAAGGTACACTTCTGATTTCTTTTTTTTATTGTGCATGACTGGAAAAAAAAAGCAGTTCAATGTAACTTAGGAAATATGATGCTTATGTATTTTTCTGCAGCAGGCTTTTCGCAGAGCATAATCCTTTGATACTTAATGCAGTAAGTAAAAAGCAACAGGTTGCAATTAGAGACCTCTATAAGTCATTGAATGCTAATGTTTTGACACCTAGTCCGTGAAAGAACTGTTGAGCCTTACAAGCACAAATACTTCATATATTAAGAATAAAGCTTCCTGCATTCGACAAAGTGTGTTGAAGTATACCAGCACCTGAACTAGTACTTCATCACTCTTGATAAGAGTACTCAGATTATCACAATAACAACTGTTCAAGCGAGGGAAAGAAGACTGCAAGTCTCCCTAATGTCCCTTTCTACATACTATCTTATCTGATTGATTAAAATCTAGCTATTTGCTGGCGGAAGTACACGGGCTATACTTCTAATCAGCTCCATACCAATCCCCGTGAGTCAGCATGTGATCCCAGGGTGTATAAAACACGTAATGCAGAAGTGAAGAATATGTTGAGCTATGGTAGCGCTCACTAGCTACCGATCTTTATTCCAAAAAGGAACTGTTTCAGAAGGGTAAAGAGCAAATTGGCTGGTTCAATCTGGATTTCTGGGAAAGGTGTTATTGTACCATCTGAAGCATGCAATGACTGATGCAATAAACATGCATAAAAATTCACTTGTGTACCTTTAAAAGTAGGCCTTCTTAGGTGGTGAAATGTTGATATATAATATTTCTGTCAAAAATTATTCACACCTTAAGCCGTTCCTCCTCTTGGCTCTCTGATGTGTGTTGAATGTGTCTTATACCATTCAGCCATATTGAAATATTATAATGGGCTGACAGAGTAACTAAGTTCAATTACACCATTGTAACACAGTTGCCTTTTTGTTTGTTTGTTTGTGGCTTTTTGTTTTTGTTTTGTTAGAAACATGATGGTGTTTCCTAAATGGCTAAAATAAGCCATATTTTTCTCCTAAGTATTTCCTTAATGACTGAAATAAGTAGATGCCATGCTCTTTGCTGATGGGAATAAAATCACACACTAAGACAACTGAAAGAGCATCAGGCTGCTGCTCTTCTAAAATATCAGAAATGAATCATTATTTCATTATTTCCAGTCTTTGCTCTGAAAATATTCCCCAGGCCTAAAACACAACAGGGTAATTTATTCTAGACTTTAACGGGTATTAATTCACTAACACTAGGAAATACTTGATCATAACATCACTGCCGGAACTGATGTTAGGTTGTGACCACAGCAGTTACGTGTATGAGTATATTGCCAGTCTACACAGGCCAATGCACAGATTAAGAGCATTTTAGTCACATTTAGATCACAATTGTCCAGAAGGTGGTGTTATGAGTCACACAAACTGGAAGTTTCTTAGGAAAACTGAATTGATCTGAATGTTACAAGTAGTTCTTGGCCTTGGGGAACAAGGAGGACTACTTGGTTGAACTTTAAAATGTAGAACTGTTTGATTAACAATTGGAGTTTATTTATATGATGCAATATGCCCAGTTAATAATGCAGGTAGAGCATCGCCACAAACTCATAGTCTGCTATTTGTTGTTTGTTTGCTTTTAAGACTGTCTCTACCCCAAATCCATATTCAAGGCATGAAATAGACCTTGGTCACCTCTGAATTACTTAGTATTTTTTTTATTGTTTCTGAAAATGGAAAACAAACCTGAGTGAAATACTTAGGATTGTTCAAATCTAGGAACGTGTTCCAATAAAGTCTCTTGTAAGAAATGCCAGGATCTGCAAATATAATACAAAATCACTAGCAACAATTGGGCTTGTGCCTTAATATATCAGGATCTAGGAAAAGTTGAGAGATGCATGGCAAGAAAGAGAACAAATGGGCTTCCATCGCAAGTGAAAACAGTTCTGGCTTCTCTAACCTGCTTTGGGAAGCTAAGTCTCCATAGAGCACTGTCTTGCTGGCTACAGGTGCCAGATCACATCACACTTTGGCCCCAATTCCATTTCATAGCTGTAACAAGCATTGGCCAGGTGGTCAGCAGCCTCACAGAAGATTTGCATTTCGCTGCTGTATTAAACGTGTGCAAAGAGGCAGAAGATAAGTGACAAAGGCTGTGGAAGGACCATTCTCATTATAGCAGCAGTGACATCTTAATACAGAAATGAAGCATTAGAGCAATGGCTAAGTGAATGGAAGACCTGGACTAGAGGTTTTCCTGTTTGAGGGATGCCCTAACCCCTGCAGTTTGTTCTAGATTCTTTCTCTTTTCCGCTAACATTGTTCTGTTCTTCAGAAAAGACCTCTAGAATTGCTAAGCCAGGGAAACCTCATTTTTATGGTTACTTTCTCTAGTAAGTAGAAAGAAAAAGAGCGCCCTGAAACCTGTCTCTTCCTTTGCCTATTTTGCACTAACGAGACACTGTGTAAAATACACTGGTCATTGGTGGAGTGTACACCAGAATTCAAATTTCTCACATTCTAGATGAGTTCCTGAATCTTTATTTGACAGCAGGAGACACCGGTTCTCGTCCTGTGAATGCTGAATTCTTTCCTCAATGATGGCAAAGCTTCACCCTTTGGTCTGGGTAGCCAGGGTACCTTACATGAAAGTCAGAGATGTGGGACTGACCCGCCTAGGAGCACACAAAAGCTAAATCTACGCTTCTTGCATACAGGATGTTTGTCCCAATCCCATGTGTATGATGGTGCATATCTCTTTCTTCTTTTCAAAAGGCCGAGAAATACTCTGTTTCTATCCAGAGAACGCTTCCAGCCAATTATCCAGAATTTCTTGACTTTCATTCTGTTCTGGAACCCAGAAAAGTCAGGTTCTCCACAGATGAATTTGCAGCTGTTGATGGCAAGCTGAATTCATCAATACAGACCTTTCAGATACATATACTGACTTCTAAAACCGTCATAACACAAGAGGAACATGGGTCTCACACATGAGTACACCAATTGGTTAAACTGGAAATATTATACCAATCAAATTTAAACAATGACTATTTTTTGAGCAAAAGGCTGTAGCCAAAGAGCACAAACCACTTAAAGATGTGCAGCAGAAGTCTGTGAGCTTTTAAGTACTGGTTTTGCACATGTGTTGTTACAGACATGTAGCAGAGTATAAAATAGACACCTTTCTTGTCCGTGAATGTTGCAAGACTGGAAACAAGGTAGAACCTACTCTAAGAAAAGTAAACAAAATTATGACCTTTCATGTAGGTAAGGAGTTCAGAGTTACATGGTTGTTGTTCCTTAATTGCTCTAGCTGGAACATGAGTTACCCAGTCACTGTGCTTTCTTAGGCATGCCTTTTTTTCCCTGTTAAGAAGTAGCAAAGTCATATTGCTAACTTCCTGATCATTAGAAGAGGAATTCCAACAGATAAGTCAGTAATAGAAAGAAAAGAAAGTTATTAAAAACAAAATAATTGATGAAACAACCATTCATCAATTATAAACTTCTAATAGTAGGGTTTATCTCCCTTTTGCCTTTCACCACCTGTTACAGATTTGATGGCTTATCACAATTATCTTGTTTATTACTGATATCCCAAGTGAGTAATACATGAGAGGGCGTATTCTGAGAGTACGATGCAGAGAAATTGTGTGAGCAACCATTTATTGGGATTAATGAGTGCAAGAGCAGTAATAGTTATATGGGAGTGCAGCAGTAGTGTTGGAAATAGTCATGAAAAGAAGGACACCTGAGACAATGATCTGATTAAAAATAAAAAACCTGATCACTTGTAAATGTACATCCACATGTTTAGCTAAACTTGACATGTCTCCTGACCCCTCTCTCCCCTTGGAATATGTGCCTTACATTTTGTAAAATCAGTATCAAACCCAGTGCAATAGAATTTCCATGTCTCCAAATTTGCTTGAAATGTAGCAAATAATAGCTAGAAGATAAAATTTCCAGACTCCACAGAGTAACAGTTTAACCAATCCAGGTAGTGAAACTTCCAAAGAACATCAGTTTGGTTTGGTTTTGCAGGTGCTTCTTAGATTAAAAAATGCACTTTGAGGAATACCAGCTAACACGAACAAAGCAGAAATCCATCTTGTTCCTCATGCACCTACGCTGCTAGAAGAGGGAGTTTTAACTTTCAACTTGGAAAAAGCCTTCTAGAGAAAGGCAACGTTTACCTGACAAACCCAGCCATGGGGGGTGAAATGCAGTTCCAGCAGTACTCTCAGCTTCCTTTTACACATATACACAGAGCGGCTCCAGAAAATGATGAATGTCTTTAGCAGGTTATGGATTGGGTCCTTAGCACCTACGTTGGTTAGATGGTTGTCTGCGTTGGTTAGATGGTATGACTGTGTATTTTTGCTGTGGTCTGCAATGGCAGAAAACCATCTGAGAATTTCCTTTTCACCCTTGTGTACAACTTGACTAGCTGAATCTTTAATAAGCAAATTAGGAATCCTATACTAAATCACAAAATATCTCGAGTCATAAATTAGCTGATGACAGTCACACCAAAGCAGCAGTGATTTCAAAATCCAGACCATTACTTAAGAAAAGTAAATCCCTCTAAATGTGTGTGGACTAATATGTGGCATTTTTTTTATGATCAAAGGTTTTTCCTTTTCTTCCTCTGTAAATTCTTAAACAATTCTGTAGAATTAGTCACAGGCAGCTGCCTAATTACACATGTACAGTGCTTATATGCTAAGACTTTAAATCACAAGTGACATCTGATGGAAAGCGGATGCTTCCTTTAATGAAGGCTTCTTTGGAAATCCTAGTTTTTGTCCGTAAAAACATGATTTACAGTACTTTGCAAAGATATATGCATAACATATATAAGTTTTCTTTAAAAAATAAACAAAAATTATAAAGAAAAAAACCCTATGATTTCAAATATTGGCCACAGGATGTTTCAGAAGAGTTTCTGAAAGGAGAAAAGAAGCTGACATTGGAGAGATGATATTCATTCATAGTCCAGATTGCTGTTCACTTTGGGTGTATGAATGATGGAGCGAATACCTGTTTCCATTCTCTAACAGCCAGACTTTCAGGCTGGGAAGCTCTCAGGGACTTTTGAACAGAGTCAGGGTGGAAGTACGTGAAAGTGTATTTAGAGTACATGAGGAACCCTCATAACACCAAAGTGGAGCACCAGTATAGCACAATTTGTGGAATGATCTCAAAAATGTTAGCATTTTCTTACTGCAATTGTTTCATTCTCCTTTGCTCTAGGCACCTTTCTTTGCAATCTAAACAAAACTGCCAAGGATTAGGTTGAATCAACTAGCTGCTAATATTTTAATCCTTTTGCAGCTCATTGACCATAGCTGAACTAAGCGCTGGTCAAGTGCCATGTCACTAGTTCAATGGAATTCAGACTTTGGCACTCTGAAAAAGGCAACAGATGTGCTTTAATGATTATCTAATAACTTGTATTTTTTTTTTTTTTTCAGTTTGCTGTACTAATGAAATCTAATCTCATTGACCTAACAGACAAAACCGTAACAGTAAGAACATTAAAGGCAAGACAAAGGACCTGAACAATACCACGCTTTGGCAAAAGTCCAGAAATCAAAGCACTGCAAAATGTACTGGGAGCAACAGACAGGTTGACTTCCATTTCATGAGCAGTTAAAAAAATTAGATATACAATCTGTGAATTAACTACAGGAATATGAATTCAACATGCCTTCAAATAAACATCCTGAAATATCACTGCTCTTCCTGGGACTGGGAAAGAGCAAAGTAAAATCTCTATTAAGAAACAGTAAAAATTCCAGACTGAATCCAAATTTTCAAGTTTAACCCTTGACTGTTTCATTAAGTTCACTAGAGGTGTATAAAAGATTAATTCAGTTTATGATGCCTGATTATATATATAAAATTTAAATACTGCAGGCAGCAGCACTTTTTGAGAATCGGCTTCCATTTTTCACTTCATGTTCAATGACTGTCAGTTCACGTACTGAGCAGTCTAGAAAAGAGATTAGTAAAATGACATTTAAATAAAACTGGGACTACTGTTTCAGGAATAAAATTAGGGATTACCAAATCAAGTGGACTTAAACTTTTTCATCCTCTCTCAAATACATCTGGCTGTTGTGGCAGCTGGCTTCACTGCTCATTACCAATCTCACTGCGAGGACTGCTGCTTAGAGGTACTGATTGGGAACAAGCTCTGAACTCCTGTTGATTTCCTCTGGGATTTTAATGGGAATGAAATATCTAAATGCTTTTGCAGACCTGGTGCAAACTTTTTAAATACCAGAATTTGTCAGGTATTTAATGCTTTGCATAAAGCGTTTAATGCTTTGTGCTTTGCAGCAGCATACACAACTGTAAACAAATACTGTTTCAGAATGGTCCCTTAGCTTGTGCTGTCACTGCTATACTTGTCCTTGTGCTATACAGTAAAAGTCCCATTTATGAGAAGCTTACAGAGAGCTTTAAAAGCGAGAAGACAAGCAGCTCTCTAAAAGATAGTTTTCACTCATGGGCCATATGGCAGATATTTGTAATATAGTTTTTAATATTCTTTTATTATTATGTTTTATTTATAATATATTCTTTTCTTTTCTCAAGATATTGTCCTAAAGTGCTGTGGAGCTGATCTGTTCCCTCAGTGATAGCTGGCTTAGTTTAGCAATGATATTGCAGTTGTATAATTATTTTGCTAAACAGGATGATGAAATATTTTCTTCAGGCTTATGTGGCTGAAGTGACTTAATCATGATGGACTGTATGGCATTAAGTAATAACCACAACCTGAGAATCAAATCTAAGCACATATATCTGGGCTTAAGCATTGGAGGCCCTATCTGAATCAAAAAGTCTTTCAGTCTACTGATCTTCAGGGCTCATGCTCTGTAAGTGTACCTCCATGGAAGGCCATTTCCCTAGTGATCCCTTCCTCCTTCCTGACTGTATTTCTTTTACCTTATCTGGGTTGAATTTGATCTAGCTATCTCTGTCTGGACACTACTCTTATGTAGGCATTGCAATATCCTATTTATATCGCTAGTGACATTAATGGCAAACGGGACACAGTAGTGAGCATCACAAGTGAGTTGTCAGATGTTGAGGCCATGGCTTCTCTCTATCTCTCCAGATGACGGCAAGTAAATATTTTGAGGTAGGCGACTTAGATAGAAGTCTTTGATCTTCATGTGTGCCCTGCCGAAGCTTCTGGACTCTAGAAGAGACAAGCAGATGTCAGTCACGCTAATACACAGTTGTCAGAGAAAGTGGTGTCACCTATAATTGGCAGCACCCTTCTTCTTTATCCCTGAAATTTGGCTAAGGAGCTGAAAATTATCATTCTGTCTTCTGCAGGCTTCAAGCCTGTGAAAGGGATAGAGGAATTAAACTTACAGGCATCTCTGAGCGTTTTTATTGACTATGTGGTTGTCAAAGGGGACTGACCGAAAGATCAGAGATGACCTGATTGACCGGATGTAGGTTGTTGTTTTAGTTTTAGCTTCTGTGAATCCTATGTGCTTTTGGAATCACCAGAGATAAGAGGAGGAAAATGCACAGGAGGGAAATGACCTACCTTGTTGGACATAACAATCACTCTGGCAGGATGTTTTGTTGATGTGAAGTTAGAAACCTTTAACCCCATTCAGCAAGGTTTTGGCCCATGGAATTTAATGGAAATTCTTTGTTGCTAATCAAAGAGGTAGGAAACCTCAGTGATAACTGCTGCAAACAAAGCTGTATTTTCCTCTTTCTGTATTTCCAAGTGACAAATCCAGCTTCTCAGGTACCCTGTAATCAACCAGTGAGAGATTGTTCAGGGAAAGTCTGTGACCCAGAGGACTGCGTGTACAGCCACACTATTAGAAATCCACAGTAGTTCGCTGGCCCAGGATGAAATGAGCTATGGGATTCAGCTCTAGGTTAGGACTTGGGATGCCTGGTTCAGGTCTTGGTATTATTAGTGGCCTGCAATGCATGTAAACTTTGGCAAATAATTTCACCTCGGAAAGTATCCATTCCTCAAGCTATGAAATGGAAGTTTTTCCCTGCTTTGTAGAGTTCCTTGTTGAACTTATTTAGGTAGGCATCTAAGTTGTCCAGAATTTATATCAAAATAGATATGAACAGGGGTATGTCTTTTTTAAGTAGCTCCATACTCTCTGTGTGGTTTAAGCTTCTTTCATCAGCTAGCAGCAGGCAGGCAGCTCCAGTCATTAGAGCAGACACAAGGCTTTTTAAATTCCATTGCATTTTGCAGAGAAAATTTATTTACTGTGCCTAAACTATCATGGTCATACAGCAATAAAACATCCTTTGCTCTAAATTCGACCCTTGAAGGTATCTCTGCCTCTTGTAGTGATGGGTTGGTTTTAACAAATTCTCTTTCTGTTTTTCTGTCAACTTCTATTTTTCCTGTCAACCTGCAGTTTCCCATCTCTCCATCTCTGTGCCTTTGAAGCTTATCCCTGATAAAAACCAGCACTTATGTCAAAATACACTAATGTCATTTTGACACACAAGTGCACAGCCTGGAAGCCATTTCGCTTGGCAGAATTATCTCCTTTGGCAGCCTCACCACAGCTGAGTTGAGCTGCTGGGCACTCATGTGTATTTGTCCCACTCTTTTTGTCAGAGGTAAACCCTTGGGACTTTCATCAGCTCACATGAAATAAACACCAATGCAAATAACCCTGAAAAAACATGCTAGTCTGAGACTGTTTTCTGGGAAACAGTTTCTTGTTAGTTTTGGGGGTTTAATTCAGGGCACCAGGGTAATCCAGGGAAATGAGTAACAATGTCAGACACAGCATTTGCTCCTCTCCTTCATTTTCTTCTTCTAAAGCAACATGTTTTTAGTGAATGAAGGTGATAAACAGTTTGGAATCACTACAGATCATCTCGGTGTTTCTGAATAACTCTGTTGTGCCCCTGACTGCATGCAGCTCATGCCTTTACTAATTAATCTAGATAGGAGACCTGGATTAATACCAGCTTTTTTCCTTTGAGAGAAGAATGATCTTGTGACTTCAGTGCTGGACTTTGGGTCTAGATCCTCTCCAGGAGCCAAAAATGCTCATACTGTCAGCTCCACAAACTGTAGGTCACAGGCCCTACAGCTCAATGTAAGTTTTCAAATTTTTCATAATAAATCGAACAGCATTTTTGCCAAAAGCACTTGCATGTTTCTTCTTCTTACACATTTTTAGGGAATATAGCTGCCAAGAAATAGCTCGGCATTTGTATGCACCTACAAAGTGACAGCATCTCCACTCCAGCTGTTTTTCAAAGGAAGCATGTGCTTACACCCTCTACTCAGGCCATTTTGATCTTTGTCTTTTGTACCTCTATTTCACACAGATTTCCCCAGTGCTAAGTGGAAAGTGATACATTATACGTGTTTTTGAAAAATTTCCCATATATGCCTGTGATTTTGTTTTAATCCCTGACAAAGTGGAAATGATGCTTCCTTCTTCTACCCCGTCTGTGTTGTCTGTTTAGGCAGTAGCTCTTCGGCACATGATGCCCCTCGGTGAAACAGGGTGTTACTCACAGACATAACTAAAGATAACCAGCATTTCACTTTTAAAATGTGTGTGTTACATGATACTTGTACTCTAAAAAATCAGATCTTAAGAGTCTCAACCCGCGTACCTATTGTCAGTGAATACTATTTACACTGACCTCTCTCTCTCAGTTGTAAGCTGTAAACTGACAGTACAATACTACTTCATCACCTCACAAAGGTGTTGTGAATATACGCATATTCATGTTTGTGTTGCACTTAGCTATTGTAGTGAGAAGCACCATAAAAATGCATGAGGAATTTGCATCAGACTTTGAATAGTGATGCAGTTAAGTGAGGCCTCAGCGAACACTGCTGGGAAAACAGTATACTGCTACAGAATTAGTTTTAAAGTGGATAACCTTTTTGCATACTGAATGAATTAAATGTAGGGGAAATTGGGTTGTGTAACAAAATAAAAAAGGAGGAAGAATACTTTTGTTTAAATCTTTGAGATCACAAATAAGAGTCAGAAACTTGTGGAGTTCCCAGTCACTCCGAAAGCAAATATTTGCTGCAAATGCTAGAGGCAGTGTGTTTTAACCTACTTAATAGCACACTAATGAATTGTTCATAAAAAGTTTTTGTTTTCCATTAGGATTAGAACTACAATTAAAGTTCAATTCCTTTTTTTGAATTCAATATGAAATGCAGACCCAATATGAAGCACCACGTTGACTCTGCATCAAGATATGAGGAATGCATAAAAGGACAAAGCAACTAGAAGCAAATCCTGACTCTGTTAAAGTAGAGAAGTTGCCGTTAACTTCCCTGGAGTTAGAATTCATCCCCTGGTGTGTACGACGAATACAGAATACGCATTACGTGCGAAGGTTGCATGTTTTAACATCCACACTAAATAAGGACAACCAAGACATCACGTCTTCTTCACAAGAAGGCAGAGTGGCTGAGAAAACCATGAAATTGAAATCAAGGCTTAAAATTATCACTGAATAGGTTTTCATTGAACGATAAAAGTACTTTTATAATTAGGACAAAATTAGTAATAACTAGTAATGTGACAAAGTGTCACATTACTCAGAATGTATGAACTCAGAGCCATTAAAAGAACAAATCTCTCACTGCTGCACAAAATTGTGATGAAGTTTTTCATAAAAAGACTCTTTTCTGTTTGGATTTAGGTCAGTATTTTGTTCAGTGGTTCTTGATATTTCATGCATCATAATATCTCTAGAAAGAAGAAGGAAGATTCTTGTCTCACTGAAAGCTGAAAGCAAGCGACTGAAATAAGAAAACAGTTGTAGTATCTCAATACAGCATTGTTATGGCAATTTATTTTAAAACATGACTTAGAGAACCACAAAAGCATTACGTTCTTAAACTGTGCCCCATGTCTGGCTGTCTGCCTCACCTTCATCTGCATCAAATAATGTGTGATGTTTTACTAGAAAATATTTAGAACAATGAAGCAATACATCAACAGAACAGAAACAAAATCTTTCACACACATTCTGAGAAGTTTTTGCACACTGGAAATCAGTTCAGAAGTATTTTTCTGGTTTTAACTGCTAGCACAAATTTGGAAAATAAGACTGTGTGCTGGGTGGTAGATCTGTATTTATAGCTACCACTGGCAAATTGAGCAGAAACAAAGGTCATAACTTTATTGGCACATTGGCAAATAACAAACTATACAAGGTTTTCCTCCTCTTGAACACTTTATAATGCAACCCAATCAATTATGTGTGCCAATATCCTTCAGAAATCTTCTGTGGAGATGATCATTCAGAATATCAGAACATTGGAGCTACTGCAATCCTTCCCCAGATTAGTGAGTTTTGACTCATGAAGTTAGGTATCTTGCAGTAATTCAGAAAATAGTATGAGTGCAGGGATGGACTGTAAAACTGGATGTGCCGTGAGTCTAACTTAGTCTTGAGCCTAGATAAGATTACAGCCGATTACACTAAATGAACACATGAAGATCCCATTAGAGATTTGGCTGAGGTAACCATATAATGTTTTTGATGCTTAAAAGACACCAATTCTAAACTTCTAATTAGAAAACACTTTCTTGGATGAATACTCATCTCTCAGGTTTGAATACTCAACATTGGAATGTTTTAAAACAAGGGAGAGGGAATGAGGGTTTTTACATCTTCTTTGGATTCTCTCTAGTAAAATTGGTTGCAATGAAGAGAAACAGGGAAAAGAGTTTTAACCAGAATTCTGGGGTTAGGGGCACATTTCTTACAAATACTTAGACTCTGCTTATTTTCCCCAAATGGTCAAACATAAAAAATATTTTCAGTTATTCCCAACAAAGAAAAAAATCCATGGCTTGCTTTGCAAAAAATGAACTCAGGATGTGCACTGATATTTAATCTTTATTATGTATGAAGAAGGCTATGAAAACAAAATCTGCCCATTGGTATTTCCCTCTACCCCCTTCTTAAAATAAAGAGCATAAACTTGATCAGTCAGTCTGGAGAGAAACAGAGGGGGTGAGGAGAGCTACCTGCTTTCTCTTTCCCTGCAAATATTTGGTTTAGTTCAGACTCAGCAGATTCAGAGACATGAAGCAACTAAGAGGAAAGTGTTTCTGCCGATATGAAGGCCAACGTAAGAAGTGAGAGGATATGGCCATATGCTTCAGCAGTAGCACAAAGCCTCACGCTTGAGCAGCATCTTGCAGGGGAACTTGCATAAAACGCGCAAAGCTCGTTAAAGCAGAGCACAGGGAGGTCTGTTTCTTACATCGCACTGGTTGTTGCAACAGCTGGCTAAATTCAACTGCAATTGTAGTGGACAGCAGCAGTTGGGGGCCTTGCTTTTTGTCTGGCCATAAGGGACCACTACTATAACCTGTCATCACTCATCTAATGAGCTTGAAACAAGAGCAAAGGCTCCTTGGCTGTACTTCGCTATCTTTAGAAGTGGTGGCATGAACCCACAACTGCTGTGTGTGGCAGGCCCAGTTGGAGCTGAGCTCTGGGTACCGATGACAGAGGGTCGGGATCAATTCGCACACTTAATCCTAGGCTCAAGTGGGCAGGCTCTGTCGATTCCCAGTGTACAAGCACACGTGTGCTTCTTCTAGTTTAAGCTTTAAAAGTACTTGTAAGTCTTTGAAGCCCTGATATTCAAACCCGAGCAAAACACCCAACGTCTTGATTTTGGAAGCCTGTCCTTTGTGTGGACAGTTTTCCTGTTTTATTTATTAATTGCTCACTTTTATGGTGGGATAAACCCCCAGACTAAACAAGGCATGTTTATAAATGCCATGGGTTGACCTCAGTTATGCATGGATCAACCGAGAATAAACACATTACAGTATCAACAACTGCATAATGAATTAAGAACATAAAGTCCTAAGCAATAAAAACACGAAACAACATCCATATCTTTGTCTCCAGTCATAGGCTTCTAATATATCAGCTGCATTTTTGTTGCTAGATTTTTTTCATCACACACTGATTGCAGCTGGGCAGTTTTGGTCAATGTCTGACTTGCTGTTTGTTTCTTCACTGGGGTGCCTGGGTGATAAGCCAGGTTTCAGGGTTACCAAAGGATTTCATAAACCCCCTCCAGAATATGACTAGGGTGTTTACTGGAACAGAAACATGGAACCAGAGGATTTTAAGAACCTTTTTGCAGAGGAAACAGACAATAATTTTAAATCAGAAGAATTATGACATCCTCAAAGTTTCTGCCTTCAGAGGTTTTTCTTAATTGATAAGCAATCCATCTGGTGAACAATTTGGGCTCTGTACATTCCTGGGTTTTGGATCTGACAAAACAAGGAAAAAAATCTTGAAGTGTTTTACGTCCCTATGACTTCAGCAGCAAGACTTCCACCTTCTCTTCAGTTGGCTCATGTGTGGAGCTGGTTTCCATGCCGACTAATGAGCCCTCTTCATTAATTGTGGACAGCTGGCTGCAAACTCCAATTAGGGCCCAATCCTTGCAACTCTGTGTGCATGTGTATGACTTTAAGCACATGAACATGCTCATGCTTGAAGAGTAGTTAGTCTGGACATAGCAACACCTTTAGGTGCTGTGCAGGCTCCGATGAGGTCCGTCTCTGCCATGAAGGTGATTCTGGCCAGGGCACAGTGTGATCTGACCTCAGGCTGGCAGAGATGGGCAGGGTGGAGGCAGGGAAAGCACTTTCCTTGGCAGGAGATGATGTTGTTGGCTTCACAAGTTCTGTATTCACTTACACATTTCAAAGAAGTCAAGGGATATGGCAGTAAAATCAGCATGGGGAAAATAACTGTGTTTTATTCATATCTAAGCATATTTCGCTTCAGGCTCTCACTGAACCTCAGCATGAGTTATTACCCGCTGAATCAAGCCTTAGGCTAGTTTAATTATAGGAACATCTTATTAAAAGGAAAGGAAACAAGAAAGAAAATTAAGACAGTATTCCTGGAGTACCATCTGTGTGAGTATCTGGAGCTCATTACAGGTTTCAGATCTTACAATTAGCTATCACAAACACATCACTCCTAAGTATGTAGAAATAATATTTAGCTCAGAAGATGTTCACGCAGATATATTCTCCAGAACTAGGATCCAAGTACTGCAAGGGTTGATTTGATATTTTTAAAGTAAAACTGACTTGCATTTGAAATTGATTTGTGCATAAATTTCAGGACTAGAAAAAATGTGCTTGGCTACGTAAAGGTCTTCAAGATGAGAACTTTTAAAACAGACATCCTGCAGACACATCCTGGATCTTCATGAACTGAAGGTGTTGTAACAAAGGCAACTGTTCAGCAGGGGCTTTACTAGTACTTCTCACCTGACACTCTTGTGCAATGTGGCATTCTCTTAGAGCTTCTGTCTTCTAATCCAAAGGCTAGGGGGCGTGTGTGTGTGGGGGGATCTTCTCCTGTAAATATCTAATAACAATAAATAAAAGCTGGCTTAAGCACCAAATTCAGACCATGTTTCATGGTGCCAGAAAACACCAAAGTTTAAGTATACTCCTGACAAGGGGATAGATTTGGCCCAGTGTTATGAAACTAGCTTCGGAATTTGGGTTTAGATTCTTGCTTCTCCTAGAAAGTTCATAGGTATTTGAGTCCCTAATTTAATTTCAGACTTACCTCATTCTCTTTTCAGGAGTAACATCGCCGTGGTGGCATGGTAGCAAAGAATGGTAACACTGCTGCTATACCTAATGTTTCCTTTGCTTTGTTTAAAAAGTACGGATAAGATCTCCAAAAGTTTAACCCATAGATTAAACTACTGAATTTTTAAGCAAATAATTTTATTTTTTTTTTCACTGACTACAAGAAAGTTAACGGATACCCGCCTCTTTTGTAACACAAGCCATAAAGTAAATGCTTAGCAGTATTTTGTTTCTATTATATTGACATTTTCATATAAAACTGGGGAAAACTCGGGCAGAAGACAGCTAAGAATGTAGCCTCACAATCTTTGTATGGCTGAGTATTATTTACTTACGGTGCTTTAGTCATCTTGCAGTGTACGTATATAAACTCCATGACTACATGGCACTGAATGGCCATCCTTGAAGCCAGCCTCAGTTCCCCCACACACAGTGCCTCGCAGGCAGCAGTGGGAGGGTTGTTGCCCCCTGCTATGCTTCCTCTGCACCCAAGGCCAGCTGCTTGCATTCCCAAAATGAAAAGTTGAGCTGTTCCAGCCCCAGGGCAACCTCAGCTCTGCCACCGTGCTCAGTAATCATCCTTGTCCATGCTGCTTAGAAGACAATCCTGACTCACGTATGTTTTTTTTTTTCATTTCCAATAATTCCATTTTCTGCACAGCAGCATTTGTTTGGTTGGGGTTTTTTTCCCCTTTATCATTTATTTACTAGATAGGTTATAACAACACCCACAGAGTGAAATCCTGCTTTTTTCTGAGCACATCGTGCCTTTCCTTTCACTGAGCTGTCACCTCTCAGCTCTGAATCACCAACTTTCTGATTTCCCATTGTCATTTTGTAGCTTATGTACATCTTAATGGGAAGGCCAATGCCCTGTGGCTACCTTTCCCTCATCAAATGCCAGGCAACAGAGGACAATACCATCAGGTAAAGGGAATTTGGGTTACTGCTTTGGGGTTTAACTTCTCCATGCCAAATTTCTGTATGTTTACTTATTCAAGCTTTCTGTAGCCCAAAGGCCCATTGCCTTGGAAAGCTGCTGTTTCTTACATAGGTTAGGTGGAGAAAGTTTAATCTGGCTGGCATCTGAAAACAAGGTCACCTACAAGGGTGAAGGCATCCTCCTGACCCCATAGGTACCTTGTACCTCGTCTCCCACAGGTGCTGGAAGGCTCCTGTCAGCCTCCTCTGCTGAAGCCGAAGAGGGGCTTTGATAGCATTTAAACCATGTAGAAGAAAACAGTAGGAAGGACTGGTAACTCAGGCCCATGTTCACATGTGAGAGGAGGATCAGGAGAGAGAAACATTTCCCTCCTCACCAAATTCATCCTGCCAGGCAAGGCACAGGGGCGGACGTTGCAGCTCAGCGTGCGGCGCGGTAATGCTCCTGCAACACGGTTCCTTTGCACACACAGGCACACATAGCTGCAGCCACAGCACACAAACTTCTCTGCATATCAGCACAGAAAAGAGGGCACGGAGTAAGTTCTCCAGGATTTATCTAATGAATTCTCCATTCTTTCCTTCACTTGGACTAAAGAAATACACTGAATTATCCCAGCTTATAACTTAGCCATCAGTGCTTTTAGAGACGAACAAGTAGAGATGTCAGTTTAAAGCATTGTGGACAGCAGAACGCATTGCCTTGAAGCTGGCCATGTGCAGATTGGATTCAGCTAGAAATGACTGCAGACCACTGAGATGGAGATGTAGTCAGAAAGGGTGCATATAGCAAAGAAATCACCTCGAAAGGAAAATGTTTACGAAGGCCAACGTTAACTTCCCATAAGAAACCTTCATTCACTGAAATATGTCGAGGCTGCCATCTGGTGACAGCAGGATGAATCTGGGTACCAGGAAAGACTGAAGTCATAGAGGCAAGGTTTTCTGCAGACAGTAATTTTTGTGTAGGTTTTAATGATTGCACTATATCCGTCTTCTGTGCACAGAAGACAAAACAATTTATGGAGAAGCGAAGCATTTTGACAGAGTCTTACTCAAAACTAAACAGAAACAGGCATTGCAGCGGCCGGAATGCCCGTCACCATAACTGCTTTTTAACAAGTTTCAGGTTGACAAAGCGAGTCTGTTCCTTTATCATCTCTTTGTCCTATATTTTTATGAATATGTCTTAGAGAAAGATAATTTTTTCTCATAAAAATAGCATCATTTCAAAACTGACTTGATCTTTAGCCAGAACTTTCAAAACTGACTGAAACTCTAACTAGAACTGAAATGAGAAAGTTTCCTTATTTGAAATGTAGAAACAAATTATTTTAACATCTTCATCTGTTGTTTTAAACCAGTTCTTCAGCACAAACTTTCATTTCCTAAATTAACAAAAGAAGAAAAGTAATAAAATGACACAAAAAATGGTCTTTCACTTTGAAATATTAATTTGGAAGCAAAATATTTGTTCTTGTTAGAAAATTAGCATTTGACAACTAGTCATATTTTAGTTGGGAAAAAAAGGCAAAAAAAATGGGGCTGGACAGGTGCAAAAAATACACTGGAATTTTCAGAGGACTGGAGCAGGAAGGGATCAGAGATTTTAAACATGAAGTGCAATATGAATGACTTTAAGTTTGTGTTGTCTTTGGCCTAGGTTTTAAATCCTGCATGCATCTGCGTCCAAACACATTAATATATGTACCCAATTAGTGTTATAGATTAGCAAGGTAATTTTCTCTGAGTACACAAAGGACATTTTGCAGGTAAGCATGACACGATTTTGCATTTGTGTTAGAAATAATGAAACATTTCTGCAGGTCATTATATTATCTACTACAACATACACACGTGTCACTTCACATTCTAATTGTAGGGGGGTGTGAAATGGCAATTCTGTGCTGAGAACAGAAAATCAATGGCATACAATCACAGATTGCCAATATGTGCCTTACTAATAATCATGACTATTACAGTGCTACACAGCAGGGCTCCAGGAAACAGCTGTTCAAGGTTTGACCAACTACAAAATATTTGTGTTTGGGGCTCAGAATCAATTTGGAATAATGCGCCCTGCAAAACCATGTTCTGATACTTGCAACTGGATGTGCATGAAAGCAATCCTGTTTCTCATTCTTTGAAAGATTGGGTAAGGTAAGGTAAGGTTTCAGTTTCCCTAGAATGAAAACAGATCCCAAAGAATTATTTTTACAGCAGCAACAAAGAAAGAAACCCAGAACAACACAAGCCCAGCATCCAGTGAACTTTGCTTCTCCACATTAGGCCAAGTGGGGAACTGAAATTCAATGTTATGAATACAAACCTACCACCAGTATTCTGATCAGAAAGGCTCCTGTCTTTAATCAGAAATTTCATCCTAGTCCTGAGAAATTTCTCCTAGAGAAAGTTTCTGCTGGAATTAAAGTTTCTGCTTCAGTCAAAGGTGTTTTCCAAAAAGTCAACTTACAAGTTTATTTTGTTTTGCTGCATTACTTTCTTCAGAATTATGAATTTCTCTGTACAGCATCATTCAACCTTGACTACCCTTTAGGTAGAAGTATTTTATAAGCATGATCATGACTATGGTCATGATACTGTAGAGATTAGGACGAGAAACCTGTCATGGTAAGAGCAATAAAAGCACAGACTAAAAAGGTTGCCCATTCATCATAGCATTCAGCCTATGCCTGTCCATGGCAGCAGGAGGAAGACAGTCCAAGAAGGGGGAAAACAACAAAATAAAGCTCTTCATTATAGGAGGCAGTGGGGTCAAAGAATGAGTGGCCAAACCAGAACCACTTTTTTTTGTAAGCCTCTCCCATTGTCAAGGGAGAGATTAGAAGGAGGAGAATGAAGTAGCTTTGTAAGTGCTTAAAGGGCAGCATGGGAGGAAGCAGGCCAGACTAAATTTTGAAAACATAGCAAGTTTGCAGTGGGAGGCTGATACCGTGGGTTCATTAAAAGTCAGAGGTGATTAGAGCTGATGCTTTGGAACACTTTCAGCCAAACACATTCCCAACAAAGTGTGTTTTCTTAACTGGAGTCAAACATTTCATATCAGAATAAAAAAGAAATCTAGTGAAATTTCCCAGGGAAAGTTTGGTCAGAAAGTGTGAAAAACGTGAAGAGAGAGAATGCATAGACATATTCTACTTCGTTCTGGTTCAGAAGAAAATTGAATTTTTTAGTCTCAAAATGTCCATGATGTTGCCTTTGCCTACTTGTATTTCAAAAGTGAACAGGGATCAGCAAGGTGGGATTCTGAACAGGTTTCAAGGTGAAGACAACAAGTCTTTTTTGTTTGATATGAAAGAGACATGGAATTGTTCAAAGAGAGGAGAGCAATAGGACAGAGAGAGCGTTGTAGCAATGCTCAGGATGGCAACAGGAAGGGAAAGATGTCAGGGCAAAAGAGAAAACTGTTGAGGCAATTGCACAGTAAAAATTATGCACGTTAAAATATACTCAGCAGAACACTCTGTACATTTATAATATGCATCACCAACTAGTACAGCAACATGTATAGTAAAACATACATGAAATCCTCTCTGTAGTAAACCCTGTTATATATTACTGTTTTAAGTACAGCTGTTAAAATCCTTGTTTCAAGCAAAAGAAGGACAACAGGAATAAACAGATAACAGATTAAGAAGAATAAAGTATTGTGACTATTGCATTTTTCGCTCATCACACTGTACTTATTTTGATGAGCTGTCAGGGTTCATCAAAATATTCTTGAAGCCCATATTCAGTCTAGATGGCCAATTGTGCAGACGGGAGTTGTGATGACAAAATACTCTGATCCTGTACTATTCTGCAGTTCTTTGAGTGGCAGGAGAGGAGTTAGTTTTCCCCAGCTATGTGTCATCTTCCACTTCAGAAATAATGAGAAGTTGCCCCAAGTCTTCTGGAGGCAGAGGGTCTGCTTCCTTATCAGATGACTTTAGGCCCAGATTCTCCAAATATTTTTGCCTCTATCTCATCCAGATTGCTCTGAAGAAAAATGTCTGCTCGTGACAAGTTGGCAAGACAAAATAAAGAGCATAAAGTTGTTTGGATACTAACACACTGTTGCTCCCAATATTTGACTTATGAGCTCTCTTCTTCTGAAGTTACCAGTGCCTTTGGCTGCTCCAGGAAATACTAAAGGAGAATTTTGGTCTTAACAAAGACAAATTATGTGATTGGAATTACCAACATTTCCCAGTGAGCACTCTGAGAAAAATGACTGGAATACTGTTTCAATATTATGAAACTACCAAAATATGCTCCTTTTATTTAGATTATTTCACGTTCTGACTATTTAAGGACCTCAGTATTAAACTGAAGAGTCTCAGTTGGTTAGTCCCATTTTCTTGAATGAGATTACCTTCATATCTATAGCTGAATAAATGCTTACATATCTTCCAGGATGCTTAAGGCAGTCAGAGGCTGCAACAGGTAAACCCTTTATATATCAGATATTTCCATGACATTAATGAAGGTGGGTAAGGTAATATTGAACAGTGGAATAAGAAAAAAAGTAAAGAGCTGGAGTATAAAATTGATATATAAAGCTATACCATATTGAGTCTCTTTTTTCATCAAGAGTTAGCAGTTTTCTAAGACTTAAAGATATGATACAATTAGCTTCCGTGTTTGCATCTAACACCAACTTTTTGAAGTGTTTATAACTGCAGCCTACTCTCTAGATATCATCTGAAATTTTACAGTTTCTGGGTTTTAAGCTGTTCTGTGCCATTTTTTTTTCAGAAGAGGATTTCGCCTTCATGTATCTAAAACAGAAACCTTAAGCGTGAATCAAAAACCTGGGGCAGGAAAATTGTGTAGCTTGAGTCAGACATTTTATTTTAAGTCTTTGTATTTCCCACTTGACTTGCAGGAAAGGTTTCCCTCTTTCATGACTTCTAATAATAACAGCTTACTCTGTTATCTAAATGTAGATATCCAGAATTTTATTTCTGTAGAAATCCATTTCACTTATTTACTCCATCCATTGGGCTCTTTCAAGAGCTAGAGTCAGGAGATAAGGCAACTCAGTTAAAAGTTAGGTTTTACTTTCAGTTAGTTATCAATCTGCTGACAAAAAAAGAGTCTTATTCCAGGGTGGAGTCCCTTCTTGCGGTAGTCTCAGAGCACTGACTTCAGGGCTCCTTTTTGTAGGCAGAGACATCATTTAGGATGGAGTTCTTCATAAAAAACAAGACTACCAATATTAAATTTTGGTGAACATTTGTTTTTACCACATTATTTTCATCCTGCCTGAAACACCATTAACATAGGGATAGTATTGTCTGTGTGTCCTATGTAAATGAAAAAAATATAAAATAAGATGAAACAAAAGAGAAAATGTCAATGAGCAGACTGAGGAATGTATCTGTGAAATAACAATGACAAAATTACATGAAAAACCTAATCACAATTCAAGTTTTGTCTTAAATGTTTTATGGCCTAGGATGGTCCTGGGGGAGGGGATATCTGTGGAAATCTTCTCCGAAGAGTAGGGAACGGTTGTGTAAAAATGAAAATGGAAAGGAAAAGAATGAATGGGACAATTCCATCTATGACAGTAAAGGACATCTCTGGAAAACACAGCTCCACAGCTAGTCTGGGAAAAGTTAGTACGCTTAAGCTCAGTAAGAAGCTCTGGTGTCACTTCAAAGAGAGAGATTTTGAGCTATACTGAATGAGGTGCAGAGTAAGGACATCAAGGGAGTGACATGAGCAATTCCAGGCTTAGGACTTTGCCAACGATTTTGGAACAGATAAAGGGTGACAGGATAGTATCTGCCAAGAGCAGAGCTGGTCAAAATAGGCTTAATCATTACTGAATTCTTGTTGAAATGGTGTCTAAAACAAAAGATAAACAGAAATCTAGCAAAAAAAATATATCTGATTATGCATGTTTTCACAGTATTTTCAGTTGGCACTTTTATTAATTTTCCTATTGACAATGTTATAGAACTACTAATAAATTTTGCCTTTATGGAAAACCTGTCCTTCAGCACTAAGAAGGGCTGAGAATTATTTTGATCATTGTTTTCACTGCTAATATTTTATTACTTAAAAAAAAAACAGAGTTAAGTCATTTCAAATCTGAAAATTACAGAAAAATATCAACATTTGAAATGACTGTGAGATTTCAAAATACACATGGATGATTCATCCCAGTTCAGAAAGGTGACAAAGCAAAGAAACTGCCCTGGGATGCTCAGCTACCAGGCACTTAGCTTACCCTGTAGACGTAACTTTTTGGGCTGGTTAGACTGGAAATTTAAGGTGAATTGGTTTCTGAGCTGCATCACTATGAGGCTTTTAGACACCATGAAAATGTGGAAGTCAAAAATAATGCTCAGAGTGTTGTCCTCAGCAACAGAAATGACATTGCTGTTGTTCCTAAGATTGAGAAAAGAAAATGGGGAAGATATTGTTGATGACCCTGTGCTTTGGAATGAGATTCCCCGGAGAATAAAGCTAGTTGAAAAACAGTGGATACATCACTTATGTAGTCACCAGCATTTTT
Organism: Ibidorhyncha struthersii; assembly: GCA_013398815.1. Lineage (NCBI taxonomy): Eukaryota > Metazoa > Chordata > Aves > Charadriiformes > Charadriidae > Ibidorhyncha > Ibidorhyncha struthersii. Next base: position 636,606 of record VZSZ01006909.1, on the reverse strand, counting down.
CAGGCCTGATGACTTGGACGCTTTTCTAGTAACTACACGTATTTAGATACATAAATATAGAGTGGGGAAAGATGGGTCAAGAGCTGATCTTTGTGAGATTCCCCTTGACTCCTGCATCAGGAAGGAAACATTTGGCAAGGAGGGAGACTAGCCAGGAGAGGGCAGAATCATAAAAGCTAAGGGGGAGAAGATTGGAGGGTGAAGATGATGGTCAACAGTGCAAACCACAGGAAAATGGGGAAGGGATTTGGATTTCCAGCTTTGTGCAGGACGAGCTTCAGAAAGTGCTCTAACAGAAAGGGAGAAAGGCAGCATCGAGGACAGATGAGCAGGGAGGAAGTCCCAGTAGCAACTGGAGCTTGCACATCCACTCAGCTGACATATGATGCAGATTAATGGGACTTTGTCGACCTACTTTCCTAATCTTGGTAAATGTAAGACTTCAGCATAGCGGCTTTTTTTTGAAACAGGATGCAATTTAAGGCAAGAATGTTCCCTCAAAAGTAAATAAACATGAAACGGATGGGATGTTATGTTCTATTAACACTAATCACAGCCTTTTCTGATTGTTGAATTTTCTGAACACCAGATTCCTGGCAGGGCTGTTTCCTCTCTCTCCCTCTTTTTCTTTTTTGGCTCAATGAGATTGAAAATCTATTGTATTTATTGTACATCATTCAGGCAGAAATATGCTTCTTCAAGCCTTGTATATCTTCAGTATCTTGAAGGTAATTTGAATTTGCATGATGCCTATTACACGAGCATTACTGTTCTCTTTTTTTAGTTGACTGTTTTATCATAAATACACACAGTTGAAATTATGCCCTTCCAGTCAGTATGACTTTAGCCTGATGTACTGTTAGCTTTAATTTACCAAGAGTCCCACCTGACTTAAAAACCATAGGTACAAGTAGCCCTTGCCTTTCTTCAAAATGATCATTGCATTTATTTCCAGTCCCTGAGATTTAATATTTGAAAACAGGCAGTGTATATGAAAAGGCATACAGAATTCATGTGTTTGAGACAACAAATGCTGGTGGAAAACAAATTCCCTTTGTCTGCTTGATCAAAGGATGGGACTGTCTCTATTTATGCAGGCAACATTTCCTCAGCTGCTGCTCACATTATGACAGTCGAAGGAGGATCTCCCCTCCCTGTTTAATTGTTTTAGGAAAGTATTTGCAGGTATAAGTACATTTTGGTCCTCCCTTGATACCACTAGGAGTGTTTCCAATGACTGAATTCAGTATGAAACAGGCAGGTCAAAGCCTTGTTGAAAACTGTCTTTGTGATGTGATACCATAAGAAACAGAGCTCTGTAATCTTTTCTGGTTTAGCTGTAAGGAAATCATAATTCATGCATAGCTTAGCATCTCATGCAGTAGTTATGAAAGTCTTTTCTCCTATGCTCACATAGCTCAGCAAATGACATATAATAGTTTGAAAATACAGCTAATATTTAAATAATATGGATTAACATATAGCACAATGGAACTAGACTGAAATTCTACAAAGACAACAAATCTACTTGTTCGTTTGACCCAAAAGTCAGCATGCTGAGTTACAAGTTCATTTTAACAGCCAGTAGATGGAGCTTGACACCTCTTGGCAAGATTCACTCACTTTAGTATAACGCGAATTCTTATTTGAAACAGCAAAGTAACATTTACTTCTTTTCCTCTTGGCTTAATTTGTTGTTGTGGATAAGATTTGCAATGAAAAAATAATGTCAAAACATTACTTACCTGTTGAAAGGCAGATTCAGATACTATGACTGTGTAGAAAGAGAGTGGGGAAGCTTATTAATGTTATTTTAAAAGTATCTTGCCTCTGAATTGTTCTGGACTATGTATACTTTGGCATAACTTTTCACAGAGAGTCAACAAAAGTCTTATGTCTGTGTGAAACCGAGGGCAGTAGGACTTAGTGTGGGGCTAAAGAAGGCATGCTCTGAAAAGCTTTGGTGCTTAAGGGTAGAGTTGAGCAAGGTTTTACATGCTTTACTGTATCTTGGCCTTGGTTCACTTCATTTCTTACGGACAAACAGTAAATGCCATCTGAATGTTTCTGGCTTGTTAGTCCCTAGATTTTAAATAAATCCTAATCAGAAGGGTTGTCTGTCTGAGGGCTGCCTGTCTCATTTTCCTGTCCTCAGGGAGACTTTACAAAATGTGTACCTGCAAACTAAAAATACACTCACTCCCCTTCCAGAATTAGTAAGATATTACATAGGGTCTCCCACCTTGGCGTTACAAGTATGGCAGACTATTTTCCATATTACAGGCATTTTTTCCCTATTGAATGGATACTTCTTGCTATTCTCTAGGTACATAATACTCTTCTACACAAAGGAGTAACTTCGAAGTGTTTGGTCCTCTGGACAAAACCAGTTCCAACTGATGTGTCTAGGCAGTGGCAGCATTTGGGATGTCTCTTGCTCCCGAGGCTCTGCTACAACCTTCCCATCCAGGTGGCTTTCCCCACTGAGGAGTTTTCAAGCAGCCTCGCTGGAAGCATCAGTTCATCCCAAACAGGCCATGGCTAAATAACTTATAAGTTCTTTTATATGGAGATACGCAGCTTGTGCCAAATAAATCTTTAGCAAATTGGTCTGTAAGTTATGCTGCAGGAAGAAAGCAGCTAGTGAAAAATGATCAAACACCTGAGAAAAACTCACAACACTAAACATTTAGAAATTGAAAATTATTGAGTAGCCTCCTTTCAGGACCTGATTTTGAACACTCTTAGATGAAAACAATACCATAGGTTATCCCTTTTTCAGTTATCAAACCACAGATATTCATCTTGAGTAACATGGGCAGGGGACTAGTGCCAGACCCAGAAATCCTCAAGAAAACATGCATAAAAAATTATGAGAACTGAAGGTTACTGTGAGAAGTTGTATTTCATCTTTAACAACAAAGCCATTGCAATTACAGTAATAGCAACAGAAACAGAGCTGAACCAGAAAAATGACAGATGATCGGCAGTAGGAGGGGCTGCCCGCATTCAGGATGAGTCACAGTGAGTTTGCAGATAAAATGCAGTAAAATAGTTTGGCCAGGACAGTGTGAACAGACACTAGGAGAGATAAAGTCAAGTGATTCTTTGAAGGTGGTCTGATCTTTAAATATGCTGCAGATTAGAGAGGTTGTGAGAGGACTGAGGCCTTGCTGAGTAGGGGCTGGATCGTTATTCCCAACCTTTTCTCAGTATGAGGAAATGAAGGAGTCGTGTTCCTACAGATAAAGCAGCAGTGCTGCCCTGGCCCTTCTGCCAAGGCTATGCAGTCTTGCCCGGTGTCAATCATCTACAGAGATAGCACGGTGTTACACAGGAACAATTCTGACCTCAAACAATCTGACTGCAGGAGGACATAGTTTGTTGAACGGAAAAGACTTAAAAAATTATTTCAAGTAAACTTCTGTGAATAAGGAGAAAACAATATGAAGAAATCCCAGCTACTCTTAAAGCTCATTCTAGTGATCTTGCATAGGGTACCCAGCAAGTGGCACCAGTGGTTGTCCTTTATTTGTAAGCAACTCCACTCTTCCTCATGACTTGTCCTTCTCATTTTTAAAGTTTGTTTTGGATGAAGCTATCTCCTTTACCACTTTCCAAACTGTTCAGAGTTATTTCCTTCCTTGGTAAGCACACAAGAAACAATGTTAATGGTCCAGGCAAATGTTCAGAAGTACATCTTTTTTTTTGAATAAACCAACAAAAAATTAATGTGATTAATTGCTCATTCAGATAGCTTCAGCGACATTGGATCATGGTCTTGCTCAGAAACACATTATCCCATTGTTGGTTTTGTTATCTTTTTATGTTTAACCATTCTTTCTATTCTGTTGCTCACCTACTCTGTGCTATTACGTATACTTTAATCTGGTGATGGCAGATTATATGTTCTCTGGCAATGGGTTTGTTATTTCTTTTCTGAAGCAGTAAGGACGTCTTCAAGCTCTGGAGCAAAAGTAAATGCTGACTACTTCTTTTGATACAGAGGAATGTCACCACATAGTCCATTACCAGTTGATTAGAGGAGCAGAAATAAACCTTGAGCATGAAGCTGTAGCTCCCTGCTCAAATGACACTAAACCTATTTATAGATACAGAGTAGGCAGAAAGTAGATGAGGAACCAAAACATTAAGGAAATAATTTTCTCAGTCACTACCAGGCAATGACAGAATTATCTTACCAGTATTTAGCTTTTGATATTAGAGAGCAGAAAGTGTGTGAAGGGCTCTGGGACAGCCGCATCAGACTCCCTGTGCTCCCGAGTAGGAGCACCACCACATTGCTTGGTGGCAAGGGGAGGAAACTGTGGAAAGGCTGGATGGTTTGAGGTGGACAAACCTCTGAACAGAATGTGCAGCATCTGCGTTTCCAGGGAAGTGACTGAAATTAATGACATCCTTCATGATATTTTTAGACATTCTCTAACCCCTTACTCTTGAGGATTGAATTATGAGTATAGTAGAAATGATCATGATGGGAGAGCACCAACAATCAAAGCTGGCAGACACTGAATTGGAAACATTGAAATGTTGATGGATGGTGCAAGATTTTAAAAGATTCTAAATTTTTGAAAGAATGTATTGAAAGTCTGACACACTGAAGTGATAGCAAATGATTTTATTTACTGGCTCTATTCAAATGACACAATTGCATAAAATACTATCATTGAAGCAGACAAGAGGCCCACTTCTACTATAGTCACAGACTTGCAGAATAGAAATGATCCAAAATTTGACGGATTTATACCAAAGATTAATTTGAACAAAGAATATTTTGCACAAAAAAAAAAACATTTAAGCCTCAGACTGACTAGGATTTGTAGTAAATTGACATCAAATGCTTTATCAGGAAAGGTCATGAGACACATAAAAGGTTACAGTACCACATGACTCTGAGCCAGTTTAAGGTCACATGACATACACTTCTATTTTCCATGAAGTAAAGCGTATCTGAATTATTACATATTGCCACAGCCTTGGTAGAGGCTGCTAGGACATCCCACAGGCTGTAAATGTTGCATATAGCTACAAGATCTTTAATAATGAAGATAAAACTGGCTGGCTGTGCTCTAGCTCTGCAGGCTACATGCTGCTTCACACCCTGAGCGCTGATCATTGAAAAGGGGAGAAAGAATTCAACCATTCCCCATTGTCTTACTCTCTGGCCAGCGATAAATTGTCCAGCTTAAACAAAGGTCTTTCTTTGGAGACTCTTACTCCAGGACTTCAACACTGTGTGGTCCTACATTGATTTTGTGACCTCTTCAGTTCAGCCAGGCTAAGCCAGTGAAGAAAATAAGGCACTCACCTGCAGCTGAGCAGTCATTTCCACGCTGACGGCTGCGGGCAGTGACTGCCTTGCTGCTGGAAAACATACAGCTCCTTTCTACAATGCTGTTTTTCTGGACTTTTTGTAGGGAGAGAGTTTTGCATATTAGCTAAGACAATTTAGAAGGCTGAATGGGTTTTCCTAGATGATAAAAGTCTTACAATAAGAGTGTCAGCAAGACTACTCAAGAACTTGGCTTCTTTTCCCCGGAAATCATAGAAAACTCACTGTTTGAAAGGTATGAGATAGGTAATTTAAAATCTATTTCCTTTGATTTCAGTGGCATTATTCAGGGTTTATCTAGACTTACATGACAGTAATATGCAGCCTGGTCGTAGCATCAATTTCACACAGCTAAATAGGAGTCAGCCTTTCTCAGGAATCCTTGCTTCCTACAAAGCATCAAAAACCTCTGAAACATAAGCCAGGGTCTACTGGGGGAAAAGGAGAAAAGTGAAGAGAGAAGGGGAAAAGGATCAGATTATCTGTTTGAAGAAGGTAAACTAATTAACTGAAAGAAAGAGGTTTAGTTCTAGAAGTACTGCAAATGTGTTAAGGACAGTTATAAAACTGAACAGGAAACTAAAGTGAGAAGAGCACAAGCAGACTGAAGATGGAAAATTAAGGCCAGACTGGGAATTCAAACTCTGAGATTTCACCGAGGTAGTAAACACAGGAGTAATTTGCCAAGTAAGGTCATTAAAGAAAAAAGAGTTTAATGACTTACGGGGAAGACAGAGGTTTTTTAATTGAGAGAGTGGATTTAAGGATTTAGTGGCACAGCAGGAACACGGAGAGGAGATAAACGTAAAAGGCTTGTTGGACTCAGCACGCTTTTCCTGTTCAGCAATGTGTGTGCCTGTTTAACTCCTGTCTCTGATTTGTTGTTCTAAACATAGACAAGTAAAGGCCAGAGGAGGACAGTCAGTCAGGTAGGAGAATTGCAGCCAAATGAGCTCTCAGTGTAAACTCACTGAAATTTAGAGAAAAGAATGAGTTGCATCAGAGAGGAATTTGAACTGTCATTTTGCTGGAGCTGGATGGTACTCTCTCCCAATTAAGGGATAAGCATATAAAAATATGCCAATAGTTAAAACCTGTCCAAAGAATATTTTGCACACCAAGACCAGGGGACAGGGAAGGAGGTCTTTTTTCCCCTTCCTTTGGCAGTTCCTTAAAATGTTTACACAGCTTTTATTGAGTGATTCAAATGGGTTACTGACAGAGTGAGAGATACTCAGGCAGATAATTACATTCTTCATAAACTCGTTATTTGAAAGTTAGGGGGAGGTAGAAGGCAGATAACAGCAGTGGCCATGTCCCATAACAGATAGGAGAGGAAAAAGGCAGTGAATATGTGGTGGAATTTGTCAGAATAAACCCTGTAAGCCCGTTGTACAGGAACATGCTGAGTAGTTGTTTAGCACCAAGAACAAAGCATCGAAGACTGTCCCAGCACCTGTCTGTGCTGCAAGGGAAGTCAAAGCATCCAAGAGGTGTAAATCCTGTGGGGCAGCCAAGAGTGGCCCGAAAAGTGAAGGGGGAGCTGCTGAACCAGTCAGTCAGGACTAGCCGGGATTTTAAAAGTGTCACAAGCTTTGAACTCTGCAGATTCCTAACGGTGGCAAACTCAAAGGGATCATACGGTGGTGATTATGATGAACTATGACACACTGTGGAAACAGAGGCTTAAGTAAAGGGGAAAAGTGAGAAAGATAGTCAAGGACATTTCTTCTTTTTTATTTTTTTATTTTTTTATTTTTCATTTTTTTTTAAGGAAAACACTTGTATACAGTGGTTCCCTAGTGAAAGGGAAAATTGGAGGGTCTAGACTTCACCCACGCTACCTGAGAAGGCAATCAATATTGTACCAAAACTACAAATTCAACCTGTTTCAGTTATTATCAGTCATTTCACAGTGAACTGGTGCACTAGAGAACAATAATCTGTGAGCAAGCCATGAAGGGTCAGCCATTTCCATGCAGCTATGTGGCCAGAAGCTGATGTTTGACAATAACTTTTGCTCAAATGGTTTCCTGCTTCACATAATTTCTTTTTTTTTTTTCCCCCCATACAGAGGAAACAATCACGTCTTCTGGTCTCCCTACAAGTCTTATTTCTTCTGCTGTCTTGCCTGGACTCCAAACCAGTGCCAATTTTTCAGTTCCTATTTTTTTCTATTTCATTCTTTTGGGGAAGTAGCTACAACTTTCAGTACTGATCACCTTGAGCCATGCCTGAGTGTTTCCCTATGACCTCTTTTGCACTTATCCTGTTATCCATTCTACAGCCAACTAGTTGTTTTGTGCAGATGAAGCTGTAAAAGGTGCAAATATTCTGTGAGATACCAAATTTCAAATTTGTCTTTTAGTTTTACCCTCGTGGATCAGCACCTCAGGACAACAGGCCAGGGGTTGCATTAGGCTGCTCCTTTTCCATGTTAAACCTGTCATTATCAAGACTTAGCAAATCAGACTTGAAACTCTCTCCTCTCCCCTCCACCTTATTGGTGAAATCAGCCACGGGGAGCTGTCTTTTCCCAGATCTCCTTCCTATCTTCTTTCTCATCCATCCCTAATACTATGGTAACAGTCATCGTAATTTCTTGCTGTTCTCGGTGTCTTATTCAGATTCCTGCTTGGATTTCTCAGCCCTCACGAATCAATTTTAAATCTCTGTCTCTGCCTCAAAGGACCAATAAATCTACTATTTCGTGCATTCTGGCTCTCATTTCTCCTCATGAGCTTTCTCGCTATTTTTGCTCCATTTTATACTTCTCATCAAACCTGTTCCCATTCTGTTCTCCTTTTTGTCAACATGCCTTTCTTCCAGGTTTCCATCTTTATTCTCTACTAATTAAAAAAAAAAAAATCCTCCTTATGACACACTTCTTCCAGTAAAGCTTTCAATGATAATCCCACCCAAATGCCTTAATCAAAGCCCATTGAAGACTCTGGGAAGACTTTACTGGACTTTGCATCAGGCACTAAACATGGTGGTCCCTGTGGCTGCCTTGCATTGTAGTCTGCAGGATAGACTTCAAGAAGATTTAGTGAATCCAACTTAGTTTGCTTCCTGGAAACTAAATTTTTGGTATGTTTAAAGTACACCAGCTATTTTATTCAATGTAACTGGATGTATTTGTAAATTTAATCTGAAAAGGAATAAATCTTGGATAATCTTCAAACCCAGAGATTGTCTAAATAAGGAAAGGATTGAAAAGAAAGGAAAACACCAGGAAAGTAATGGATTGAGAGCTTCCTGGAGACAAGAAGCAGGTATAGCCGAATGCTGGAGTCGAGGATTATTTAAAATTCCTTTGACCAGTGTACTTCTTTGTGAAATGGATCAAATACTGTTTCTATTAGATGACAGGGGTTCATTTCCTTTCCTTGGATAAACACTTTAAGGTGCCAGACTCCTCTGTGAGATGATAAATGACTTCCTAGACGTCATCATAAAGGAAGTTGTTCCTTATAACTGTTCTAAATCTGTTACATATCAAATTTCCTGTGCATGGCTGCCACTCTGCAATGCTTTCCAAACTGTATTTCACAAATTCTTAGTGTGTCTTGTAACATCAGGACACTCACTTTCCAGCTCCATCTTTGGCATTGTTCTCAAAACACAGGAGGTCATGGATTGGATTTGTAAGTTAGTATAACACATCCTGCCTACCTTGAATTAGAAAAAATACACAATTTGGATGAGTGATTTATGAATTTACAATTGCAGATGGGACTGTTCTATTTCAGTTCAGCTTGGTGAAGCTGAGAACAGCTGAAATCTGCTTATTTCAGTGATAGGAAATTCAAGAAGAGGGTTATTGCCCTTTTTGTTTTGGAAAATCTGTATTGTGGTTTATATGTCATACTGGAAATAACAATAGAATCTGAGATTCTGCTTGTACTCATGTACTTTCAGATCGCCTGACAGGGCAGTAAATATCATGCCAGGCCTTTTGGGTCTTCACCCATTTCCTTTGCAAATAAATTGTTAAAATAAGGCTCTCTCTCTTTTTATGGTACTTGACATTTGAGAAATCTTAATTGTCAGAGCATTTGTTGCAGTCTAATTAGTCTACATGTTATCAAATTCATTTCTTCATTGTCATAAAAGAAAGTTGCAGAGTCATAGAAGTAGAGAAGTTTTTGCAAGATCACAGACTTCTTCCTTGTGTGGCAATTGCATAACCAGAAGGCAAAATACCTGATGTCTGTCTCTCGGGCTTTTCATCACCAGCTATTCTTTAGGTTGATTTGGGGCATCTGTCTCTGAGAACAGCTATTTTTAATTAAATATTTTCTATGAATTCCTAGTCTTGAGATACATGAGGGACACATGCTTCCTTTGAGCCCCAGCCTGGTTTTTCCTGTCACTGAAGCTGTGTGCCTGACAATGTTCTTCGGTGTCGCTTGGGCGGAGTTCCAGGGGGGCTTCAGAAGTCTTAAATTTCCTTCACCAAAAAGTCCTTTAAGAAGAACACATTCGTCAAGCATTTCCATGTGACCTCTTCTTTCATCTAGCAAATCATTCCAGTGTTCATACAGCTCTGCTCTTGGTCTGATTCTGTAATACCGTCATTAAACAACACACATTTTTAGAACAGATTTCTGGATTGACGTGTTCACGTACAATTAATTCAAACCACTAAGAGATAAGAATGTAGTAACCTTAGGCATAGGAGCAATCCTATCAAAGGCAGAAGCTGGATTTACTTGATTTGTGTAAATGTTGGGAGAATGTTACAGAGGAGCATCGCTGGAACAGAAAGAAATGTATATGAGATGGATAAAGGAATGGTGAAAAACCACAAGTCTTTGACATACATATTTGCATTATTACTTTTGTTTTACCTTTAAAGTTGTTTGGGACATGGTCACTCATATGCTTTGCCTTTCAGTGACAAATCTGAAGGCCTTAGAAAATAATAGTTTAAGTTATTCCAGGCTGGTGTTTATTAAACAACCTTTCAAACACTAAATATATTAAAGCCCAATGTGGTTTGGCCAGGAAAAATTAAGTAAAGTAAAATGCGAGTTAGCACCAGAAAAAATCTAGCAGTAATGTGATCTACCCCAGGCTATTACAAAGTCATTAAATAGGAGGGCTGAAAACCACCACTCTGAATTAAAATAGTACAATCCAGGCACTTTTTTTTTTGCACTGTGGAGATCATATTATTTTAATGTAAGATATCTAGTTTGGATACATGCAGGTATTCAGTGTAGCTGTGTTTAGATTCTGCAGCATTTTAAAGTGCTCTCAGAAGCTGCTCCTCAAATTCTGGAGCAATTGGCGTCATTTCCAAAGGCAATGAATAGAGAAGAAGTAATAAGGATAGCCATATTTAAGCCTCTTGTATTGTTGTACCTGGCAGCACTGGGAGTCATATCTTTCTTTTCTTTTGCTTCCTTTCACTCAAGACTGCACTCCAAAATTTCAAAAGCTAACGAGTATATGGGTTTATTAAAAAAAAAAAAAAAAAGGAATACAGCCTTTTTGGCAATAATATTGTTCTGATGTTGGGCATGGTGCTGGGCATTTGGATAGCTGAACGTCTGATCTGAGCAGGGGTTGTGTGGCCACGGCTACTGCTTGTAAGACACATGCAGAACTGCCCTTCCCAGCAATATCAGCGGGAAGGCAACAGCCCATACTTTATCTCCAGCCCAATACAGATGAAACCAGCTCCTGCACTTTCATATACCTTCCAGCATTAGAAGCTGATGCATTTATTTTCTGCATGTATTATTTCACTAAAGGCAACACCACAGAGGAAAAAATAAATGTATGATTCATATTCTGAGCAGTGTTATCAACCTTTTCATCTACTCGTGAACTTGTTTTGAGGAGTAAATTGGAAGGAGACCCTATATAAATGCAAACCTCTCTATTAGCAGAATAGACTCTTTAGTTGTTTCAGCGACTTCAGTTTCCTTAGCAGAAGAAAGAAAATGATTGCCACAGTTATGCCCAGTTCATGTGGAAAATGAGCAGCTTCAAGAAAGATTTCTTTAGTGGCAATCCAATTCCCTGGAAAAATTCGTAGGCTCAGTTAGTGTGGACTGTTTATGACACTAACTTAGCAAAGCTGTCCCTTCAAATCCATAATTTTATTAGAGAGAATAAAATATCCATGGCTCAGTATGAGATGATATAACTATGGGGGACAGCATTTTCTAGTGAGTTCGCAATTTCTCTGTCCCCACAATGTCTCTAACGCTGCCAGGACATTCCCAGTGCTCTCCTTCCTCAGCTGGCTGCAGGGCTGCAGGACATCCAGGCTTGAGGTCCAAGTTCTGAAATCAGCTGACTGTGGCACTGCGTTTTCTTTTTTTTTTTTTTTTAAAAAAAAGCAATTTTGGACAAAATACAGACATCTGACCTGAGTGTAACAGTATCAGTGAGAGTATAGGGAAAGCCTAAACCAATGAATACTTCAATCGTCTGAATAGACTCTAAGACCCACTTTCTTGTGGAATCATCACCCAGATTATCAAAGATCAGAAGACAATTCCAGTGACGTGCAATGTCTGTAATGATTTTACCATAGCTAATAATTATTTCCAGCATTTATTTATTTTCCTTAATCTGTCAGCCTTCACTGATATGATTGGTATTGTTCTTGAAATCTTGTCCTCCTTTATCTTTTACCAGCGAAAAATTCTTTTTTATTCTATTACTGCTCCTGTACCTTCAATCAATCTTTCATCATGTCCTTAAGAAGATTCTACTTCCCACCCTCCAGCTTAGTAGGGCTCCCACTGGCTTCGTTCTCGGTACCGTAGACCACCTCAACATCAATTTGTTGTCCTTATTTTTCACGTCACTTACAAATCCTAAAAATGTCAAGGTGTCCGGAGCTGGGATCAGAACCTGATGACTGGTACTGGCCCTCTATTTCTCCATTATCACACTGAATGGCCAATATTTTACCATTGTCTTTTCTTTTATATTTTGATTATAAGCACCCTGCCAGAGGCAAGCTTTCTGGACCGTGTGGCAAAATGGATGGGGGTAGAAGAGTGACTTCTTACCACTGAATCTCCCAATACGGGAAAGTGTTAAATGAGTACATGGACTTACACCATAATATACCCAGGGTTCCCAATGTTTTACTTTTATTTGCATGTTTATAACATCTAGTAGCACACATCAAAGATTCCTCTAAGGACGGATTGTAGCCCAGAGCTCCTGAGTACAGAAAATGCAGAAAACTCCTCTCCCCAAGAAGCTGTGAAAGAAAACTATCCCTAATGTGACCTCACTTGCGAGACTGGATGTATTCCAGCACAGGGGAGACTTTTGAATCTAAAATGTATATAAACATAAGTACACAAATCCAGTAGCAATACAGATCTTAAAAAACGTCAGGACATTGTCTTTACAAGAATAGTTCAAGAGCAGGACAGTTTATCATGGCTGCCCTGCCTAATATGGGAAGCAATGAGCAACAGTAGCACTTGGTAGGAGGCAACACGACTTGCTGGAGCCTTGGTTTGTGTGATAGAGCACCACATATGCTGACACCCATGGGGCTAACTAAGAGACTGCCTCTTAACCCACCCGATCTGATAGAGCTTGTTTGCAAATATATTTAATTTTCATTGTGGGAGATACTGTCTCTTATTTATGATAGTGAAAACTCCTCTGGCATTAAGGAGAATCACCACCGCGTCTGCCCTGAAAGGCATCGAGGTATCTCTCAATGCCTTGAGAGGGATTAAATATAAACATCTGCTGACACGTCTGCTGCCATGAGAAATCCAGCTGGGCTTGTACCTTCAGTTCTTATGTGCCCCAAAAGAAAATCTGCCTCAGCCTTAAGCAATACATTTATGCAGTACCAAACAGGATGTAAAAAAACCCATAACACTTAGACATAAGAATAATTTTTACATTTTTAGCCAACTTTATTAACTGACAGATCTCCTGTACTGTAAAATATATCAAAGACTTCCCATTTGAAAAATGATGTAGATAATGGGTGGATACTAGCACTAATTGTACGTTGTTATGTTTGGGAAAACTCAAAAATGACTGAAAGAACAGCCAAGAAAAGCTGAGAAATCACTACCACGACTGATTTAATGATGCGATAAGGCATATATAAAACTCTCTGCTTGCAACTGGAAGACACCTCTCATGGTTTTGATTTGTTGCCAAAAGGAGTAAAAGATACAACAACTAATGAAATACAAAAGCAATGAAGAATGTAATTTATCTTCTTCATGATCATTATCCTGAAATAAAACATCTTGTGAAATACAGAAGTACCAGGTTCAAAGCAAAAAGAAACTTGTACATTGATTTGAATATTACTGCATGGAGAAGGAATGGGAAATGATTTTTCCATACATGTTATGGTTATGAATTACATAATTTGAAATAGTTTGATTAAAATAATATAATGAAAAATAAAAATGGTTACAAAATTTGAACACCAGGGACTAAACCCCCAGAATATTAGCAGAAATAGATTTATTTATTTCCCCATGGCAGAGATGAATGACCCCTGGAATTCTAGCTGTACTTCTTGCCTGTTCAGCTTCACTGTTTTCAATGTTCACAATTAGTTTTATTAAAAAAAAAAACATACCCCAAACTTTTTGCTTATCCAGATGGGATTGTTCTATCCCAGTTTTGTGGAGAGTGCCCTTTTGATAGAATATTCTTTCTATTCTCTATGCTTTTTAACTTATTTCCCGCAAACAGAGAAGAAATCATAGCACTCCTGGAAATAATTTTGTGATATTAATTTTCTGCCACATGAACAATCATATCTAATATGTTTTTATGCATCTCACAGTAGACCCTGTCACTATGCCAGGAAAAGCAGTTATAACATTTTTAGCTCAGTTTCTAGTTTGTTGCCACTGTGATTTTTTCCTTTATTTTCACTCTGGTTTATGCATTGTTGAAACATGATTTTGTGTGTAACTGTTATTGTACATATGTACATGCACAGCTGCTGTCCTTTTCACAAACAGGGACAGAAACCTGGACTTCCACCTGTTGGTCACCTTGGCTTGACTGCTACAGTTGCCTGATGTCTACGTCTGTTACTGGAATATAATATAATGTCAGGCTATCAGGATGGTAGACCAGCTGTCATCAGGCTTGCTTGAAAATACTCCTGAAGATATTTTCCAGGTCTTCTTTCCATGAGAACAGAATTTAGAAGCGTGGGTATTGGTAAATCAAATTATCCTTTGCTGCAAAATGGGTTCGAAATGTTTTTTGAAGCCTCTGAGCTAAGCCCAGAGTAAGGGCTGCAAGAAGATGACAAGAGCGCACCAAGTGTATTTCTCATGTCTAATAAGGAACACAAGTGTGCCCAGAACTAGGTTTAGTGCTGACTGAAAACAGCTGGGCTATCAGGTCCCAGCGTGCTCTAAGTGTGACAGACACTTGCCAGGGAACTGAGCCTAGACTGTGGCATCTCCAGGCCAAGAAGATTTTAAAAGCCCAGGATCCATACACAGAAGCTCAGTGCATGCTCATGGGAGGGAGCTTTAAAGGGCTATTTGTGTGTCATATGTGGAAAAAACATGAGGGTACTTCTGAATACACTTCCGGATACTTTAAAAGAAAGTTGAAGGTGTGTTTTTCAGAAACATTCATTATTTAACTTATTCAGGTCCTTACCTAAAACTTCCATACTAGATGCATTTCTAGCAATTGCATCAAATCCTGGATATGTCTGAAAGGATATTAAATATTAATATTGTGAAAAGGCAGACTGTTCTCTCTTCTTCCTCTTCTAAAGTCCTCTTTTGATTTACTGCCTTCTGTAGTCCCGAATGTAAATAGTGTCACAGCAAATAAGTGTTTAGTGTCTGTGAAGTTTATTCTATTGGTCTATTCAGGTTCTTAAGTCTGAGTTATAATGCATATAAATTAGTGGCCAGTGAGTGTTGTTTAATTATCTAGAAGCCTTGTCATTGACAAAGTGACCTGTGCTGGCTTTCTTGCCAGGAAGAATTGAAGTTGTTATGCTAAACTCTGGACAATTCGATGTAAATATTTACCCACCCAATAAAGAGGTGCTAAAACTAATTCAGCCTCAGGATGTTAACTCCTGGAGATCACACAAGTTCCCATAGGAATTCAACTTCATGTTACACAAGGAAACTTCAGATCTTGCTATAGTAAATGAACAGTTGCTCTAACAAGGTGATGATAAGGAGAAGTTTGGACTTGATCATAAGCATGCCTGAGAAAAATTATATACACACAGAGAGGGATCCACCTCTCTGCTCTCATATGGTGCCCATCACTGTGTGCTGTCTGACAGGGTGGGTTTTTTCAGTTCTGAGAATGAAGGTCAATGCGAAGACATAGATCTCGATGCTTACAGTCATCTAGCGCCATCTGAGATGCTCTAAAGTATCCTGCCTGGCCTACCGCTGGAGCTCCAGGAGTGTCCTATAAGTCTTCTAGCCTGTGAATATCTTAGCTAGGCTGAGATGGGTCATATGGGATGAGACACCGGTGTGTGAGCAACTGAATCAAGCCTTTAATCTCAGTAAGTCAGAATGATAAATGTCTGCCCAAGGTCTGGAGTTTTGGTCACAGTTTCTGTCAAAATCAAGGTAGCAAACAGCTGGTGATTTTTGTTTTAGCGGTTTGTTTCTGTATTCCTCCTGTGAGGGATAAACTGACACAGTATTTGATGAGATGAGTGATTTGTAGTATCCTCTTTTTCTTCCAAGACATGGATAGGGTTTGCTGCTCGGGACGGTGTCAGATGCACTGGGTTCACATTGCTGCCAGAGAGTTCAAACCACTCTCCTCTGGATGTCCATCACTTGTGATCACTGGAGTAATCAAGCTTTCTCCCAGAATGAGACAGCCAGTGCTTGAGGAGCAAATTTTTGGATAAGAAGGGACTTCATGGCCTGTAAACAGCAGGACATCTATTTCTGGGCTCCCCGCCCATTCCCTCCTGACCCAGGAGTGATGAGGCTTTGCCCTTTGAAGCTGCCTGAGGCCATTCCCGGGCTCTGCAGCGCAGCACACAGCAGTCAAACGCTTGCAGGCCCATGAGGCTGCTGCTGGATAAGGTTCTTTGAACTTACACACCATGCGCTTGACTCCCAGGCCCACCATCTGCAACGTCCCGGGCAGCTCTGCTCCTTTTGAGGCAGAAGCCCTGCAGAGTTGGGGTCATCTATGTCCCTCAGGGGAGGGGACAGCTGCTGCGTTTGGTTTCCATCTGCTACTTGGCCCCTCTGGTCAGTGAACTCCGCAGTGGTGTGGCTGTTAAGTGTGGCCTTTCCAAAAATGTTTTCCTGCAAATATAGTGTAAAGGATTCCTGATTGCTCCGTGTTGTTGCCCCACTGCCACCTCCAAGTGCAGGTTTCACACTACTGGCTCACACTCCTGAACGTCACATGAAGAATGAAAGGACCACGGGGCTTGTCAGGGCTGGAGTTTCTGAAGAGGCATAGTAGGAATAGCAGCACATCTCATGTGACATTGCCTTCTAGAGTGTTTTGGAAAGCTTTAGTCTACTACAGGGCAGGGGTTGCCCAGACTGAGTGTGGGGACACCCTCAGAAAGGCTGCAGAGCCCCACACGCTCAGGACTGACCCTGGCTCACTCCCCTGGGGACTCTCAGGACATTGCACGGGCAGGACAGAACAGAGTCAAAGGCTTTCATCTCCATAGCTGCTACTGGAAAAAGCATAAGAAGACAGTGGGGAGGTAACCCTTAATGTCATTAGTCAGTGAGCAGGGACTGCTCCTGGCTTCAATCATTTTGTAGAAGACAAATAAGGAGCAATGACAGTATCAGCAGCTCTGGGGAGGTAGGTGTGCTGTGGTTTGTGCTGCCATCGGTGCTCCTGCATGGGATCATCGGGCCACAGGATAATTCAGGCCGGAGGGGACCCCAGGACGTCTCTCATCCAAGCTCCTGCTCGAAGCAGGGTCAAGCTATGAGGTCGGACCTGGTTGCTCAGGTCTTTATCCAGTTGGGTCTTGAAAACCTCTCTGGGCAACATGTTCATCTTCATTTCCACCTATTATCATTCACGTTAGACAGATTAAAGCCAGTGTGGATACATCTGTCTATGCTGAACTCACACCTTCCCTTAGAAGCACAGGCTTGTCTTGAAAGCTCTCATTTTTTCCAATAAAGAAACTGGGAAACAGAGAAATTCATTTTGCCTCCAATAAATTGCAAAATTTATCTATATATTTGCTGTCTGCTGCAAATCAAGCACCGACATTGTCAAGTTTATAAGGGAAAGCATATTTTCTCTTCTTTTTGGGGAGAAAATGTAGACAGAATTAAGGCAGATTGGATGAGCTTAAGTTGTTTCAAACTTCTTCCAAGAGAGCAATATCCTAGTTTCCAATTTCATCTTCCTAAACCAGTAATATGTGCAGAGAATTACAGCAAGAACTTTTCTGGGATTTTTTGTCAGAAGCCAGTAGTAACCTGAAAAAGAAATGACCTGACAATGAATATGTATACACATATTTGGAATGCCAGAAACTGCTTTGCATATATTTAAAAACACTCAGACAAAAAGGTTACTGACACTGTGTACCGTAGAACTGCCGCTGGCTGATCATACAAAGCAGAAGTGTCTGGTTGAACTTCAGATAAATACAATAACAAATAACAATAAAGGAGCAGGGATAGATTTTTAGCCTACGTTAAGAAAATATACCAGTGCTATTCTTGATTTGTTTTTTGCTTGTCCTAAAGTAGATGATGAAGAATGTATTCAATATAAATTTGCTTTTAGGAGTTAATTTTGCTCTTTCATTCTTCGTGACATGAAATGCACTTTTACAAGACATCAAAATCATAAATTGACATAAGCAGAGACAAGCTAATTTATATCGCCAGAGAATCTGGCTCCACATGTCTCAGATTAGAGCTTCCATTCTGCGACTCTCTCTCTCCCTTTTCCCTTGCTGTTATCTCCCTCGCTGTCTCTTGTCGGCTGCAGAAGGGAAACCAATGGCTCCGACCACCCACAGCGCACGCTTAGCAGCTGTAAAACATAGGTGCCAAGAACCAAAACGCTTTTTCTCCAGCAGTGGCATCTCTTGTGGCTGGTCCTTTGGTTGGCATAGGGAATAAGGTCTAATGGCAGCCAGAAAATTTCTTTTAAAATGCAGAAGGATAATATCCTTGCAATGTTCCCCTCAGCCTGAGTGTTTCCTCTGGGGAATTTGCTACTCTGGTGTATGTACAAAAAGAGGATCTTATCGGGGGGCCGGGGGTAATGTTCTGTGTTCAAGGCCCTAATGACTCGGATTGAGCGTTCTCAGCACTTTATGGGAAAACAGCTATGGCCCACCTTGGCTTTTATGGGAGAAGAGGAATGTGAATCAAAAATTAAATTCACATAACTTTGTGGGTGGCCTTCTCTGCTATGCGGAATATCTTTGTGTATGCTCATGTCTGCCATGACTTTGAGAAAAGAGCCCTTTACTTGTATAGCAACAAACTCTTAAGTCAGAGTGTTTACGTTCCTAAGTACTATATCATATTTCCTGACTAAGTTAATGAAACAAATTAAGCAAAACTCCACACGGATTCCTGTATTCACAGAAAACTTTGCAAAATTCTTACAGATCCTGGTTATAGTGGTAGTTAAGCATGCTGAGCTTTATTTTCCATTTGCTAAAAAATCATAAGCTGACTTGTCTGCTCTTGACTTTTGTATCTCAAGGAATGGAGGATTAGGTTATAGCACTCTTTACAGCTACATCCCACTTCTTTTAATTGTTCAAAATCACAGTTTTCAAAGTGACCTAATGGACTGGTCAGCTTCACGGGGACCTCACATATGTTTAAGGTTAAGAAAATGATTGATGACAGGGTACTTTGAACACACGTTTTCCTGACTTGGGTCATTAAGCAAATAAATAAATAATTAAATTAATTCAATGAGAATGCTGTAAAAGCATAAATATATGAATGTTTGCCATGCTGGATTCTTAATGTGATGGTCTCCAAACAGGTATCATCAGGGCTTAGAAAAACTCTATTTATAGTCAGTGAAACATGAATAGGAGAGCTCATTCACAGTAAATGGGGCTGCACTTCATTTGTTTTATTTTTCTGATCAGTTTTGAAACACAAGGAAAACAATGAAGTACCCATATCTGCACCTAAAGAAAAGTGTTTTCACAAAATACAAGTGTATCCTTGAATTTCAAACTGGTTTTGCATACCCTTTTAATGCAGCTTTAAACTGGTTACATATGCATTTTCAGTGGCGAGCCACCATGGAAGAGATTTCATCATGCACATGAAAAAATGTTATTCAGGAGATACTTACGCATTTACCTAATTATCCTTTTACAGCAAATACTTTCTTCAGGAAGGGGCCTCAGGAAGTTCCTCACCCATGAAGTCCCATTGACTGTAATGGAATGGGTCGTATGAGTAACCGACCCCAGAGTGAAAAGGCAGTTCAGAAACCGGCCTTTTACTATCATACTTCTTTAGTTGTTCATTTAAAAGTTTCACATTCGTACAAATTTCCTACAGAATAGCAAATTTCAAAATTAAATCTGTATATAAATTAAGACAATGCAATAAATTGTATATCTATGCTATGAATAATATGCTGTTATCCTTAAATAAATCAGGTTTTGGACCAATTGAAATTTGAATATTTGGATATTAAAATAAGGATTTTTTCCCCTGTCAGCTCAATGATTATGCCAGCTTTCTGTTGATATTTTTTTCAATCTATTCATGACATAATTTACTTAGTAAAAGTTGAACTTTACCACATTGTTAGTCTTCCTCTAACCTCTTTAATCTTTTTCTAACAAAAAATTACAATACTGCTGAAAATGTATTGAAAACACTGATGAATATATAATGACACGAAATACCATGTCTTTTAAAAATTTTCCTCCAAATTCACCCTCCATCTAACATAAAAAGAAACAATCGGATTCTAAACTATGCATAGTTTTAAGGGCTTACTCTTAGCATCCATTTTTAGAAATACAGAACAATTCCTTCAGCTTTTTAAATAGCTGAGCCTTAATGTGCCATAAAAACATACTGTAAATATTTCTGTTGCTGTAATGGTGTCTCAGTTACCACAATGAGTTGCTAGGATATTATCTGTGTCAGGAAGTTTGTTGTGCCTTCATAAAGGAAAACCAACAGTCATTTTGATACATTATGCAAATAATATCCTGTTTTCTCAACAGATTCCTTTGGAGCAATCAAGAAAACCTCCCAGCCTCTGAGCGGTATTCATCTAGATTGCTGTATTCTGCTGCTGGTATCCCTGCAAGTAACACTTTCATTTTTTCTGCAATGATTAGAGTAGTAAATAAACCTACTGTTAATTGAATTTAGTGCTAGAGATCATACTGCAACCATACCTATAGAAAGCATTTTCCAATTCAGAAACAGGAAAAAAACTTTTAAAACGTTATAAATAAATAATATTTGTCATCAAAATAATATTGAGAAAAGATGCTGTTAAACCGACATCTCTGTTTAACTGCTGGTTATCAAGTATGACATATTTGATAGAGGTGAGCACACACAGCAAAGTGTTGAAGTTAATAATTGCAAGAGAGAAACACGGTTGCAAAACTGTTGCTGACCCTATGTATACCGCATCTTAAAAGAACCTGTGATAGAATTTAACATAAATTAGAGTACTTATAATAAAAAGGGGAAGTTGTTTTCCCTTTAAGACACATAATTTCCTCTTGACTTATCTTTGAAGTTCCCAAGGGTTTTTTTATTAGATCTGCAGCAAATCACTTCAGTCTAGCTTAACTCGAGGCAAGCCACAACTTTGCTGTGCTGTGTTTGAGCTCTGGAGAGTGACAACCAGAAAGTGAATGTTCTATAAACAGAAAACGAAGTTTCCCCAACTTACTGCCTTAGAATCCAAGTAGGTCATTACAGAAAGCCAAAAAAAACCCCAACATTAGTGGTGAAATGTTCACCTGGAAATACTAACAGTATTGAAAGGCTTATAATGTCTGTCGGCATGTTCTCATATGTATAAAGATAAAAATCAACTGTGGACTTTGCTACTTATTTAGGTGTTATTCTAAACAATCCCTTTAATTCCTCACGCATTTCTGTTCATTAATTTGTTCTTTGTTTACAACTGTTTGAATAAGGACTGAACGAAAGTCAAGTAAAGGCCTCCACATTATGGCTGTTGTCCCTTGTTACTGAAGACAGCTGTTAGTCTTTGAGTAAATGTATATGACATAAACTGTGGCCCAAACTTTAACCAAATGTGCTTAACTTTTGTGGAGCTCAGCAAGCCTTTAAGTTTGTTTGTGTTAATTGTTTGCGTGCCTGTGGATTGCTTGGTGTTGGCAAAGGCTCGAAGTAGCACAAGAACATTTAGTGCAGTGTTTCTGACCCAGCGGGGCGAGGAACTGTCAATATGATGGGAAAGTCTCATGAGATCTACATTGTGAATTCCAGGGAAAAGTTATTCAAACAAGTATGAAGTGAATGATGCTAAATCTATTTAAGTTTGCCTCATTACTAATATGTTTTTGATGACAATTTTTGTGTAGAATCAGAAAAATTGAAAGGATGTAAGAAAGTATTTTTCTGAGATAATCAAAATGGAGCCTGTGGTAAATCTGGTTTTATCCAGCACTGGATTTAAGTTTGAGCAATAGCACAGTGGACTCATTATATTTGTCCTTTATACACAGGGAATTATGAAGAGGAATGAGACATCTTCCTAGGGTTTTAGTGGCATACTTATTTTTTTAATTATGCAGCAGTAAGCTAAGAAAAAAAATCATGACCCTATATCCAAATATATGTCCTAAATGCTTTTCAGTTTAATGTCAGGTGTAGAAAATTATTCCCATGTGTTGGTATGATATGACTAACATTGATTAGTGAATCAGAATTACTTGGGTTTTAAAGCCACTGCATGGGACATACTTCTGAAGTGAAAGCAGAACATTGCAAGAGAGTTGGGATGTTCTGTGTTCTGCCCATTCTTGGAAAATCAACTTCTCCTTGGCTTTAGTGAAACCCTCAGGTCCTGAAGAAAACGGTGCTGGGCCTGATGGGGTTTTGACACTTGATCAAATAAGGATGAAGTTTGTGCCAAGCTGGGCCATGGACGGTGCATCAAGTAGGTACAAGAGCACCTTCTCCCTGTAATATCTGTTCCTTATCTTTTGAAATTTTTATCTGTTCTTCTGCTGGTTGCTTCATTGCAATATCAGTTCCTGGCTGCTGACGGGATTGATGCTATCAGCCTGCGTGTCCCCCCGTGGGGCTGTGGCCCAGACTGGGTGCACCCGGGGTATCCAGATCACGGGTGCCGCTCCATAGTGCAGCCACTGTCCTTCTGTACCATAAGAGAGCTTCCAGTAGCTCCACTTGCTCAAATGACCTAGGAGGTGTTGTTAAAATAAATTAAGGGTGAAAAAGAGGTTAGTTATTATTTCATCAAAGGAAAACCACTTTAAAAGAATATTTAGGCTGGGAACTTGTTAACACCTGGAAGTGCCAGGATTCGGTCTGACAAAGGCAGGAGCACTCAGACATGCATATATGTGGGTAGATGTGCGCAGCACACATTTGATAACATGATTTGATTCAATAAACCAGCCTATAGGGAGCTTTGAAAAGGCGCAGTTTCTGGCTCTTCACTTTTAAAAAGATAAGCATTTCCCTTAAATTTGCATTATTCTATTACTGTCTATGCTATAGGAGCCATTCTGAAAGATATTTCAGAATACTCACAAATAATAATGATTAAATACAATTTGAACTGTGATAGTGCCTAGAGGCAGCCCCAATTAAAAAATAAGTTTTACAGAAATGCTGGCAACTTAGGGTAAATATTTTATGCTTAAAAGAACACTACCTATAACAGAAAGACAAGCTGGAAGTATTCTTCATCAGCACTGAACTTGGTCTACTTATTTGAAGAATAAGTAACATATTACATGCATATGTTTAGCACGGATATCGCTAGATCTATTTATAATAAAAGTTAAAAATGAAGTATTTATTTTAAAACGTGCATAGGAATAAAGGTGGACCTGTGGTGTACCCAAAGGTATACAAACTTTTTTTTCAGTTCACATTGTCTAAAACAGTAGTGGGGTGGTAGCAGGGTGGGGTAAAATATACATACTGTTGTTTTTAAACAAAAGGATTGTATCTCAGACAAGGGTATCAAGTATAAAAAGAGACTTCGTATTATAATTCAGATGGAGAAGCAGTTCACATTTGTAAAGGAGTTTGAACAATACACATGACAACATTGTATAGTCTTATTGCAGCATAGTTCACACAGCGTATAACTTATTTTAGGTGAGAATATATGAAGAGCTATGGTTTTCTAAGCCTAAAGGTTTTTATTAAAATAATTTAATTTGAGGAATATGCCAATAGAGTGTATTTTGAAGGATTAAAGTGAAGCGATAATAACATCACACTGAGTATTATTTTCAGGGAGTCTAAATATTTTGTCCCTGTTAATTCCCACATATCATCTCCCATTTCTTTTAAATAAATGGCCTATTTTTTCACTATGTAAGAGATAGAAAATAGAAAAATATCTTGAGTTTTTTTTCTGTTCTCCTGATCTGTATTCAGATAAAGCTTGCTGCTAATGCAATTTTCTTGCCTAGCAGACAGTGGGGTGATACTGATGCATATTATTACCGATACATAGATAGAGACAGCTGAGACATGGCATATACCTTGCTCTACAAGTAACTACGTCATCAAATGAATCCAGATCCTTCTGGCCACTGTTTCTGCTGTTGTGTACTTCTCAACCAGGTACTTGGTTATTAGTGCCATACCAGCTTTAGCTCTCAGTTTACAGAAAGTCTTTCCAAGGACTATTGGCTTAAAACACTTCCTAGCAAAACTCCTCATGCAACTTAGCAAAGGGAAACCTTTGGAGTATTTAATAAGCTAGCTGAATCTTTTCCGATAAACTTAGCCATAGGTATGTTTCTTCCCCAGTTTGATTTCTTTAATATACTCCTTACTTTTTCTTCAGCTCTTCATCAAATCGTCACAAATTTAGAGGAAGGTAATACGAAGTGGTTTTTAAGGAGATTTCATACTTGGCAATGATTGAACCAAGGTCTGTGCATTTCACTTTGTGATATGAAAGATATCCACTCCTTTTCTAGATCAGCTACAATACAGTGACTAAGATGGTCCTACCCCCAACCTGTCCTGCCCTGTCTTTTATTTTAAGGAAAAACTCCCCATCATCTTCGATGAACTAAGATTAACATAAACATAGGTGAATTTCAACTGTTTACCATTTATCTGCTCTCAACAATCACTATATAACAGCCTCCAGCCCTGCTTACCCAATATTCTCCTTCTACCAAGATAGCTCAGCATCTTTATTTTGGTTTAAAATGTGTGAAATCTTGATCCTGCTGAAGCAGAGTGTAAAATTCTCCATTACTCTAATGGGCTAAACCAGATGTCCCAGTTTCTGATGATACCAATTCCCGTTCAAATAAAAAATGAAGCTCCGACATCTGCTGAGAGGTAGAAGGACCTGACTGAAACTTTTTTGTAGTGGAAGATGTCTGGATCCCTTCTGAAAATGATCTGTCAAGCTGAAAGAGGGCATACTCACTTTACAACACTAGAAATTTATTCTCCTAGAAATTTTCTTCCATTGTAACAGCAGACCTTATTTTTTAAGAAAAAACAAGAATTCCTTAGTTTCCTATTGAACATGAAGTTGGCTGCAGTGCACAGTAGCAAGGCCGAATATAAGGTAAGAATCTAGTGAGCGGAAAGGATGCTAGGCTGGGTTTAAGGATAGCTGTCTGAAAATGTGGATTTCTTTTTTTACTGTCTGCATTTTGGAACAGTTATTTACTGTAAAGAGTGAAAAATATAATGTAGAGCTGTTTGTCTGTGAAATAAATAAAACAAACATCCCCTTCTGCCAGCACATATGCTCCAAGTGTCATGTCTTGTAGACTCTCAAAAAAGTTACTTGGCACCTCTAGTTAGTAACTGTAATGCCCACTGAAAGGAAATGAGTTGAATTTGCCCTGGTACATTTTTCCCTGGTGTGACTCAGCTGAAATCCGTAGACCAAGATGTCTGTAGCCTATGTTTATGCCTTCTACTTTAGTGCATTAGTCCTCTGAGGAGTGCAAATCCACTTGGAGGGCAAAGAGTGTTACCAAATACTTTGTTTGTTTTGGTATGGTGTCTGCAGCATAGTGAGGAGGACTGCAGCTCATCATCAGATTAAAAA
The DNA here is from genome assembly GCA_013398815.1 of Ibidorhyncha struthersii. NCBI lineage: Eukaryota > Metazoa > Chordata > Aves > Charadriiformes > Charadriidae > Ibidorhyncha > Ibidorhyncha struthersii. The sequence goes on along the minus strand of VZSZ01006909.1, from coordinate 610,997 downwards.
ATTTCCAAAACACAGTTATATTCAGTCTTTTTAAATTAAGTAGATACACATTCTCATTTCCTTAGGGAAACGCACTTAAAAGGAGGTCTCTCTGCAGTGGGAAGAGAAGGGTAATTTCTAAGGCACAGTAAATATGGAGAAGAGGGAACAATAACTGCTGCCTAAACTTCAAACTTAATTTTTCTGTATAGCAGTTTTCTATTAGATTGGTCGAATCCCAAGTTCTGCTTATGAGTGATAGGACCGACTGTGGGGGAAACACATCTGTATTTATGGGATGATTTAAAAAAAGACAAAATGCCAGCATCTTCTGCCTACATTGGTATGTCTATAACAATGATGGTGCCAATTTTAAGACTGAACAACAAGGACTAAATAGAGGAATGCATCCTTGGGCAATGCTTCTGACAACGCTAATATCTTTTAACTTCAGTAAGGAATTCAGATTTGTAATTTTGTCTTCAATTGATGTAAAGTGAAAATCTGAGCTGTGTAAAGTTCTGATAGCAAAATACAAAACCAGATTAAGCTTATCTAGTTTTACATTTTCTCACTGTCTAAAGAGCCAGGCATACCAAAAAGTTTAGAAGAGCTGGTGAACCTCACAAATAATCTGAATTTGTTTTTGAATTCTAAAGATGATTTGTATTCCAGGCTTGGAAAAAAGTGTGAATCACTGTGGCATGTATGGTAGCTCTTCAACACCAGGCAAAACTTGGTCTGAATCAGTAGATGTAAGACTGTCTTATGCTAGAGGCATTGCCTGAGGTCCTGTTGTGCTAGATGCTGTATGTAGATACATATGTTTTTTTAGATGTCCATGCACTACAGAATTTAAAATACAAGTAGGCAAGACAAAGAAAACAAAACTAGTTATTTTACAGATAGGGAATGGAAGCGTACAGGCAAAGACCTGTTTAAATTCATGTAGGAACTCTGTGCTGGACCTGAGAAGTTAAATCCATTTTACTGTCCTGGTCTAAAGCACCTATTAGTCCCCCTAACTCATTTTTTTAAAATTAATAATAGTTTTATTGAAATATGGGAATGCTAATGCTCAAACACGATTTATGTTTCTAAGAAGGTACAATCTAAGCAGACCAAGAATAGAAAAAGATACAGGCACAGAGAGATACCAAAGGTCATACGTTACGTGAATAACAGAAACTGGGTCCTCTGTGTACTACCCCGCTCTCCTTTTTCCTGCAACTTTTGCTGTACTTTTAGGATTCCTTTGAGAATCAAGACATGGAAACTCCCATGGACTAGCACTTTGAGACAAACATAAGAATCTTGAATAGTCTGTGTACAAAGATGGCCAGGTTTCTTACAGTTTCTTTCTAAATAGTGATCATGTTTTAGAACGACTTCATATACATTCAATTACTTGAATTCAGACCTAATTATACTGTAATGCAAGTCCTTCATATACACTGTTTTCTACAACCCGGGTGTTTTCAAAGCACAGCACATCTTATGTTGATAGAACTCATGAAAACAAATAAGCTATATTCTAATGCCCTTGGTTAAAGGTCTTGTAATTGATCAGTCAAGCCCATAGCTTGCATTGACTTTAGAAGTGCTCCTGGACCTCAAGAGCAACTCCTACATATCAACTGCTGTGAATAACATACAAAAACATCTTTGGGTAGAGTGATGCAGGAGGTCTTCCCCTGGTGTGATGGAGCCCTCTACAATGAAGGTAAAATTCAGCTACATAAACAGCACAGCTTCTTTGCATGTTGCCCCAGCTCCTGATGATTTCCAAAGGAGCTGGTGGCCATCCTAGGTGTCACAATCTTCCAAACAAAGTCTAGGGAACACGTCTTGGGTGTTGAAGTTTCTCTAATTTGCATACATAGCTCTGTGTGACTTTATATGCATGTCGATGAGTGTGTGTGTATATTATAGAATCATAGAACCATTTTGGTTGGAAGAGACCTTTAAGATTATCAAGTCCAACCATCAACCTAGCACTGCCAAGTTACCACTAATCCGTGTCCCGCAGCGCTACATCTACACATCTTTAAATACCTCCAGGGGTGGAGACTCAACCACTTCCCTGGGCAGCCTGTTCCAATGCTTGATAACCCTTTCAGTGAAGAAACCTTTCCTAATATCCAATCTAAACCTGCCTTGGTGCAACTTGAGGCCATTTCCTCTTGTTCTATTGCCTGTTACTGGGGAGAAGAGACGGACACCCACCTCGCTACACCCCCCTTTCAGATAGTTGTAGAGAGCGATAAGGTCTCCCCTGCCGTATAAAATATACTCCACTGTACACTCTTCTCCCACTGGGAAGATATATTTCTATACACTAGATCAGAGTCTGTTATGTGCTGAATCCCACTATTGCCACTGACTCATACTCCCAAGCAGAAGCTCTCCAGAACGAAAATGAGAAAGAAGAGACCTCAGAAGGAAATGTCAGGGTAGTCATTTTCTCATAGGACTCTTTTTGGCAGCTGGAGATAGTGACTCTGTAATAACATGTTGAAGTTTGGAAGGGGGATTCCTCCAGAACGGAAATGTCCTTAGAAGGACCATTTCCCTAACTGTATTCAAGCCTGTGGGAAACTGTTACCCTATGACGAGTTCTTCTAAACTAGATAGGATTTATATTTATTCTTAAATTATGTTTTATTTTTGGCAACTCCCCCGCTGTGACTTGACATCCCAGAAACAAGACCCTTCAGATTCTCAGAAGGCAGAAACACTGCTGACAAAACTTATTCAGAATTGTCTTTGTTAGCTCTACTTACTTGATAACATTTTCTTTCCGTTCAGCTATTCCCTTCTCTACTAATTCTGGAACAGCTGTTGTGTATGTTAAAAATTTAAGACCACCTTGCTGGAGATATGTAATCCAAATCAAGAGAAGCAAAGAAAAAGAACTATCTGCTTAACCTGATTATATTTCTATTTTACGAGGTTTGGATTTTTCATAATGAGGCTTAAAGACAGGTGCTGAGTAAATACTGTCTTGGAAAACAGCCCAAATTTGTGGATTTAATTCTGAGTGTATGTTGTGAGTTTTGTGTCACTTTAGTTTTGTGTCTAGAAGGTTTTATTCACTTCGTCAAATTTCAATTGTCATTTTGCTCAGCTACATGACTATAACAGCTCATATTGCATTGGGCTGATTGTTAACAGGGTTTTTTCCTTCCCCTGCAGACCTTGCAATCTCAGTCTGAGATCTAAGAATGAGACTGGATTCATTTCTAATCGCACACCCTCATGAGAAACAACAGATTTGCCAGTTTGCCCAGTGCCGTCAGTGATATTTCTTAATCTCATTAATACCTGGAACTCTATTAATGTGAAGTGTACTCATATAATAGACCATTCTGCTGATTATGTACAGCGTAGGGACAGATTCTAGATCAATATTTCAGTTTTACTGGTTGTTCAGATTTGGCAGTAACAATGAATGCTAAAATCTGCTGCTAATAGATGAAGGGCGGTCCCACGCACACACAGCAAGCAGCTGACACTTTTCCAGACATTCAAAGCAGAAGTACAATCTAATATTTTGTTTTGTACTTTCCCTACAAGTCTTCCAGTTTTCACACAAGGGTGAGAATTTGGTGACTCCTCGTGTTACATTTCCCACTGGACTCTTTCGCTGCATACACTTATCAGCTATTGGAGAAGTTGGCAAACAGAGGGCAATTCAGGGGTCTTTTAACTGATGAAGTGACATTCTCTCCCACGCGAGGGATGTACTGGGTTAGGCGCTGCTTTATGCCTTCTTTGAGGACCAAGCAGGAACAAGAGAGAGCTACTTTGCCGGCCCTGTCCCAAGCGAGGAGAAACGCGCCAGTGAAATGCTCCATAAATTATGTGCTCTGATGCTTGCCCCAGTGAGCAAGCCAGAGACTCAAGGGCCTTGGGTAGGCAATTTGAATTGAGTCTTATAATGAACTGGGCACAAATCCTAGAGGAAAATGCTCCCACGCTTCAGGTTTTGCACCTGAATTCAAATATTCCTACTGTCCTTTGTGTTAGAATTCAGCAACGCTGGGATTAACTTCTGTACTACACATCATCACATCAAAGAATTACATTTTGATGACCATTATTTTCAAAAATAAAACTGAAAAATCTTTCTGAAATGAAACCAAACCACTCTTTAGTGCTTGCATTTAGCTCAGAGGTTAGAGTTCAAATTTATAGTAATAGGTAATCTGGAGATTTATGTTACAGACATGTTTTCTCATGCCTGTAAGTAGGCAATAAAAATTAAAGCAAGTTAAAATCATTGAATTCCCTTTGTTATTGTAATTGAGCTTGGAAAAACAATGCTGAATTTAAAATTTTCAAAAAGGTAAAGAGTATTTCTATTTCACTTTTAAGGTTGTTGCTGTTTTTTGTAATAGTCTTGAATTACTGGCCCGGTAGTAACACTGGCCTGGTAGTAACACAGGCATTTACAGAGCCAGGTAATGGCAAGTATTAACAATCTCTTGGCAGACTTGATCCTATACCCAAACCAGCAAAATACCCGCGAGTCTGAAGGGAAGAGACAGTCTTTCGCTTGGTCAGAGCGTGCCAGAATGGTTATTCCCCATACGGTCTTTGGCATGATCCCAGATCATCTGCGAGGGGAAAAAAGGGAGTAACGCTCAGAAGCCGGTGCCTTAGTGCAGGGCTCTGAAGATTGTGAACTTTCTCCTTTCACAGGGCATTTCTACATGCGAACCCCCCCATTTTGTGCTGTAAAATTCCAGCAACTATCACGCTGGTAGATTTTTACATCACCTCAAATACTGTGCTTTATATGAATCCTGGACGAGCAAAGTCTTATTGGGTAAATTCTCCCTCCTCTGTCTTCCACAATGGCTTCTTTTATTCCACTTTTACATTTAAACCATTTATGATGTGTTCACATAAAGATAGTTATACCTTTTTTGTAATTTAATACCTCTAGAAACCAGACTTGCCACCCAACACATGGGCAAGCATTGACATGTGTCTTGTGAGATCAACTTCTTCCTCTTGAATAAATGCCATTAATGTGTTGGGAAGTTACGTGGTGATGCATGTCTGAACACTGTAGACCAGGACAGAGCTTTTAAACGCTACATCTATGTTTAGGCATAGATTGCAACAGATAACTAACCTGGAAAAAGGGATGCAGAGCAATGTGAAAATTCTTACACAGACTAGACTTCGAGTCACTGAATATTGCGTAATCTAAGATAAAAAGAAATCTTTGTTACGAAGCTTAAAAAACCTCAGGATGGAATGCTTGTTGAACATAATACTGTCTAATTTCTACTTTGTCAGCTGTAAAATTCACCTCCCTATTAAAAAAAAAAAAGTCAAATAAACCAAAGTTTATGAAACGTATGTTTGCATTTGAAACTGTTTTGCTGTTCATTTTCAGATGACTTTGGAGACATGGCCTGTGTTATAATACCACTTCCATTAAACATTGGAAGCTCAACTTTTTGCAAAAAAATTCACACAAACATTCTGCTCTTAATCCAAACAGAGGGGTTGTGAACTGAACCTTCAAACAGAAACTTTCAATATTTGGCTTCTCAGCTCAGTAGCACCAATACGGTATGCCAACTATCAGGCACTGTAATTAATAATTGTTGTAAAAAAATGTCTTTAAGGCAGAATACCCATTGCATATAGCTTGTCTGCTTTTTTAACCAAATAAGGTAATAGGGCATTTCACTGTTTATAATAGCAACATGAAATACGATGTTTCAAACTGTTAAAGAAAACACATTTAAACTTTTCCTGCCCATTTCCAAGTTGCTTCAACTTCTAAAAAAAAACCCCAACTGGCTATGATTCTCTGGCAGATTTATAGAAACCTCCATTTTTCACTTTTCAAAACACTTTAACAAAGCTTCAGAGATGAACAACATATCACCCAAGTTCTGGCATTTATGCAAGGACTGTACACAGAGTTCAGAAAGAGTAAACACACAAAAATCAATTCCAGAGAATGACAGAAAGCGGAACTAATTAAAGACGCCCAAGCAAAAGAGATTATTTTCTAAGACAAACACGCCAATATTTATCACATAAATAAAGTTGGTGCTGTAGTGAATCTGGTGGTATTTATAAATATACATCTGGCACAATAACATTTTGGTAATTATAAAATGAATGCTAATGAAATATGCATAAATACTTAAGCCCTACACTAGACGACTCTCAAACTACTGCTTTAGCCTCTTATCAAAACTTAAACATTATATTTTCTGACATCACCCTAAAGTTCTTTAATGACGAAACATTTGTTACAATTTCCACTTACCATTGTAACTTTATTGACTTAGCCAGAGTTGCTTCTGATTACACCAGTGAGAGGAGACAGATTCAGACCATGTAGTCCTCACTAAACATTTTTCTTTCCTACGTTTTTCTTCCCCTGCGAGTGCAGTAGCTATGTAACAGAGGTACCTTGGGCTCTCCCGGTTGTGATGCCAGGCCCATCCCGTGCTGATTACCCCTTCATCTTGCTGGAGGTTTTCCTGGCATCAGACCCAGGCCAAAGCAGATGAAAAACATCCTCAGGGTTTTATTCCCTGCTACTAGTGTGCATTATGTTCTGAACAGAAAATTTAAGTCGGTGGGTTTTCACTCCCCAGAAACAAGGACAATGAGGCACATTTAGGATGAAAGACTCTCTTCCTCAATCCTGACAAAAATTACAAGAGGCATTGTATTTTTTAAAGCTTTGCAATACTGAAGGTGATGCTGGTATAGTTCTGCTAGATCCAGTTTCTCATCAGCTGAGTGTTTGGTGTTCAATAACAGCAAAGCTACGCACCCTCAGAATGCTGAAGCTCCCTCCAGCACCTCCCGTTTTCTGCAGCCAGGTTCTTTTAAGGCAAGGAGTACATGTTCATTACTGCTGCGTTTTGTTTCTACATGGTGTGCCACTGAAACAGAACCACTTGAAGAGGAGGCAACTAGTGTCTCTGTCACTGGAACTGGACTCCTGTGCACTGGTGCCAAATACAGAGGGTGGAAAATGGGGAGGAGAGATGAATGTATGGATGTGTATGAGTTACGTGAGCTCTGTGCGTGCCTGTATTCAGGTTAGTTACCTTTTTCTGATTCCCTGGTGTATTTTATTATCTAGTGTATCTGAAATTTCTAACTGCTTTTGAGATCTGCACGCATCAAATGCATGCAGGAAACACTGATTCCTTTTAAATTACAGCTCTAGAGCTCAGGCATAAAATTCAGCTTTGCAGATCAAAGTTCCTTTTGTCATCAATACAAATTCAGCATGCAAAACAAAGGGGAAATCTGCAGCAAACCTGCACAGCACAGATAAGAAAGAGTGCTGTGACTGGAGAGCTTTACTTTTGAGTTTGAGTTTTGGGGGTTTGGAAAGGTTAAGCTACTTTGCTTTGGCAGCATTATCTTTATCATGTCAAGAGCCTCTTTCTATTTTTTCAGTTTTCTTGGGTGGAGATTTAAATATAACAGCAAGAAAACCAGGTTGTATTTGTCATTTGACTTTTTTTCTACTTGGTTGGTTAATAAGAGAATTTCCTGTCTGCAGGAAAGTTCCATGCTTTGGAAAGAAGACTTTATTTCAGGTTGATGGAAACATTATATGCCATAGTTGACATAGTGAATGAAATAAGTTCAGGAAGTTTGTATTGCTGCCTGAAATGAAATTTTATCAGACTTGACATCCATGGTGTTAGAAATTTCAGTATTCACAATGGGGCATTTTCTATCTTTTCTATGACTGATTCCAATTCAAGCTCTCGTGCCACATTCAGCAGCATGGTTATTTAGGATGTTGTAAGTAGCCCTTAGCTCTTTCCCCTTTGCAGAGCTGCCTCCTCCTCTGCACCATCACCAGCATGTGTGCTGTCATGTTGTGAAATGGTCTGAGGAACTGATTCAACTGAAAACACAACAAAACTTGCTCTCCCCTCCCTCCCTTTAGTTACCTGAGTAGTTTCTCATATGCTTGCAGGGCCATAGCACAGGGGAGGAATGAGCGCAGCAGTAAAAGGCCCAGCAGGTACAGGCAGAGGAATGGATTAAGCCAATGTTGCCACCAAAATTTATTCATGTGGAACCGTAATCACTGTGTAATTTCATTATCATGTATGGACTACCTTGCTTCCCTAAAACAATATATCCAAATCCCCAAAGAGTTGATTCATATGTCTGAGGAAGATATATTAAGTACCATGCATGGATGAGAAACAGATGTTTTATGTGAATGTTAAAAATTCCAGGACAGTTTTTGCAATGATAGAGATTGCTCTGGTGTCCTTGGCTAACTTCCCTGGTGGTGTCGCTTGTAGTGTATATTGTTTGGATACATTGCAGAGATGGATGCTGCAGTCGTGTTTAACGTAAGGCACCTATCAAAGGCACCCCAGAAGTCTAGGGCACACATGTAAAATATCTGTAGATAAAAGAGGGAAAACATAAATGGGAGGAAGGCAAAAAGAGTAAAATGTATTTATCTAAGGGAAAAAGGGGAGGTAAACATGAAAACAACTGTAGGAACAATAACTCATGAAAAGGAAGCAAAACACAAGGATGTCAGTGAATATTGATTACTGAGGCTCTGAACAAAAGTGTCAGGTGATGATGTTCAGTCAGCAATTGTAGTGAATGAGCTGACTGTCGAATGTCCCAGCAGCACAGGACAGGAACAGTTCTGCTTGAAGCGATGTGCAGTTCAGCACAAGAAAAGCTCGAGCTTTTGCAAGTACAGGAATGAACACTGCTACTAGCTCACACACACACAAAAATGCCTCTATCATAAACACAGTTGGAGACGTGGCATAGTGCAAGCAAAACCACTAGTATTTGGGGAATTAAGTAAAAAGAAAGGGAGAAAAAAATGGCTTGGACGCTCCTAAACTGACCTGCTCCTCCCCTCAACTCCATCCCATGAACTATTTAAGATTAAGTGACTGAAGAAAAAGCCCCTCTCACACACCTACAAACTTCATTAAGTCAGAGACTTCCCTGATTTCAAGGGCTGGTAAGTGCAGTTGGAAGCCACTGTTGCTAAGGTTGGAAAAGCCAGGCTTCGGTCTCAAGTTTGCAGGAGCAATGGTCTTTTTTTTCCAAGTAACTGGGCCTGTTGTCAGTAACGTACAAGGTAAACATTTACACATGAGAACTAAAGCACAGACAAGTTAGCTGACACTTATTCACAAGCAAGGTAGTTAATGGTGTGAAAAGGATTCACATCCCTTGACTCCCTCTTCTGTGTTTTATCAACAAAACCATTTTTAAGTCACATGATACTTCTGAGTTTATGATGAATTTAAAGAATATATTACATCTTCAACACATATATATTTACAAAGCCAAAAGAGTTTTCTCAGTTTAGAAACCATTAATTGGGAGTTCTGCCTCCATGAAATAGGCAAGAAATAAGAAACAATATTTTCATGTCTACAAGCAATTATATTTTTGTGTCTACAAATTGGAGGCCATCTTAGCAAAGAAACTTAACAGCTATGATTACATGGCAGTCAAGGTTATACTTGCATGCAATTAACACAGAAGGACTCCTAATCCAGCACTGCCCTGCTCCTGGTCTCCCCAGCCTCCCCAGAGACCTTCTGCCTTTTGTTCTGCACAACCACCTCTATCTTTGTTCTGGGACAGATAAATTGATAGTAGATGTTACCCCATCTGCAGGTTTCATGATTTGAAATCCACTAATAAATCCTTCCTAAATGTGGTAGACAGCTGAACGCAACAGCAAACAGGCAGTTCATAACCTATATGAACATAGAGAATGGGAAAAGCATTCTGTGCAGGTCCAAACATGGTAAATTATTGGGAAAATCTTAACAGTGAGGTCTGTGTCATTGTAGAACCATTTTCCCAAGCAGAATAATAGAAACTTGAAACTTTCATACTTGGATCATCATCATCTGAATGGTATAATCGTCCTGTGTATGGTATGACTACATTGCTAAGCCATTTTAACTCTATACAGGGTTGTGCAGAGCTCAGCTGTGATTTTAAATGAGTGAAAATAGTTTAGCACTTGCAAAAAAACATGTTTCCTCCTTGTGATTTTTACGTGCTGACTTAAGGGTCCCACCTAAATGAGCTCTCAGTTAGGGAGTCTGCTTTGAGACCTCAAGTTCACCTGGAAAGTGTTAATTCCTTTGAAAACTGGTTTTATTAATGTTTGTTTAGGCTGGGAAAAGGGAAGGGCTAGACAGATAATTACCTTGAGAATTAGAAGAACATAAAAAATCCAGGAAGAATGAGAGTGCACCTAAGAAAGCAGGAAACACCTAGGGAGGAAACCTCCAGTGTCTGAAGTCAAAGAAGAGAAAGATGGGAAAGTTAGAAAGAAAAGTACTCTGTCAAAACCATTCACTGAAGTCCCAAAAGTGACTTGCTTTCATTCGTTGCACGAAAGATCTATGTTCCTTTGAGTTTAGCTATCTTTTATGAGCACCAGTGAGAAAATGAAGAGCAACTGATCTTTCACATATGTAACCTTACAACCTGACACGGGATCTTGCAATGGGACTAGAAAAACACAGCAGAAATTCAGCAGTTAGAAAGGTGAGCAAGCAGAGCTTAGATCGCCCTTCCATCACCCCACAGCTCTGCTCTCAGGATTTACATGGTGTTGGGTCTCGTCCTCACCCTCTGCGCTGGGACAAATTCCACTTGTTCGTATGTGCAGATGCCCAAATTTCAATAGATGGGATCACACTACATTAAGATCTTCCATATCTTCATTTATATTTCAAGACTTCCTTTTTAGTCAGCTTTATTATGGAAATACAAAGAAACCAAAAGGGGACTGGAAATTTGAGTAACACAAACATCACTGATATTTCTATGTTAAAAAAAAAAGCTAATGCTCCTTCGGGTCAACTTTGCATTTTTGGGGGGATTTGGTATTTTTTTTACTTAGAAGTTGGATTATCTCTTTGTAAAACCAAGGAAACAGAATTCCACCCTCCTAGAGAACCATCTGCAGTTGGAAATAATCCAAATTCTAATATATAATCCAATTTCTAGTAAAAGAAATGAGGCAGCATAATATGCACGTGTCAGGGATTACTTTTCCAGTCGTTTCATATGAAAGAATGATAAAGCATTGCATTGCTTTCCTTTATTCTCAAAATCCATCTCACTTGAGAACACTATCAAGAGTTGTAACAGTTTTTTTTCTGATTTACTGTAGGTGAACAGTTTCTATCTTGCTCCACTAGCTTGTTGGTGCCCCCTTGTGTTTAGAAGAACATGATAAAGATCAGTTGCGTCTGTGTCTTTTAAGACAGAAGATTCATGGAGAAGAACTTTAATAACTATACCTGGTAAAGGCATGAAAATTAGGGCAGAGGAAAAAAATATTTTTAAAAGCAAACTGAAAACAGATTTTTAGCTTGTAATTTTTCTACATTGTGTTTACACATTTCCAGATGCTACCAAAACCACTGATAAATTAAAGGTATTTATAAGTTTATAGTAAGTGTATTTTTTAAAGTATTGTCGCAGTTTCAGTTGGGATAGAGTTAACTTTCTTACTAGCAGCTGGTATAGTGCTATGCTTCAGATTTGGGATGAGAACTACTGTTGATAGCGCACTGGTGTTTTTAGTTGTTGCTTGGCAGTCAAAGCCTTTTCTGCTCCTCACACCACCCCACCAGCAAGCGGGCTGGGGGGGGCACAAGAAGCCGGGAGGGGACACAGCAGGGACAGCTGACCCCAACTGACCTAAGGGATATCCTATGCCATGTGACATCATGCTCAGTATATAAAGCTGGGGGAAGACGAAGGAAGAGGGGGACGTTTGGAGCGATGGCATTTGTCTTCCTAAGTAACCATTACATGTGGTGGAACCCTGCTTTCCTGGAGATGCCTGAACACCTGCTCGCTGATGGGAAGCAGCGAATTAATTCCTTGTTTTGCTTTGCTTCAATGCATGGGTTTTTGTCCTGCCTATTAAACTGTCTTTATCTCAACCCACCATTTTTTTCTCACTTTTAATCTTCCAATTCTCTCCCCCACTGCAACTGGGGAAAGTGAGCAAGCAGCTGCGTGGTCCTCACTGCCGGCTGGGGTTAAACCACGACAAGTTCTCAGTATTCCCAAACAACATTGAGATTTCTTCTCTTTGTTCAGATTTATTGTTCCCATGCATATAATCAATAATGAAATAATACTCTTTATTATCTGACAGTGAAACGTATCTGAGGCCTTGTTTTCACATACCATTATTTTAAGGTGTGTGCATTGTTGGGTGTGCAGATTACACGTGCAAAAAAGGAGTTGGAGCAGAACCAGCCACTGGAAGGCCTCTTGCTGTGTCACTGATCCCTTTTCAGACCTTGTGCTGACTGCATCACTTCATAGTTGTTGATATCCTCATCTTCAATATATATGTTGGCATATTCCCACAGGAATTCAACCTGCTGTTAAGAGAAAAGAACTGAGTATAAGTCTCTTGGTTTTAATTTATCGTTGGAATACCTGATAAAATAGGTCAAAGAAAAAAAAATTAGGTATGTGATTATTAATGACCAGATATCCCCCTTATTCTTGTGCAGCAACACAGAATGAGAAAAAAAACAACATGATTTTCAGTCCCAGAATGAACACCGATGGATTTGGGTCAGCAGGCATGTTGCCAAGCACATATTTTGCTGTGGTCCTGGTTAACGGCAGAAAATTTGCACCCATCACGTCTGTTGTGACTTAGGAGCACAGGACAAAGCACGTCAGCAACCCAGCAGCTGAAACAGAACTGCCAGACTACGGCATCGAGTTATGAGAAAAGCAGTGACCAGACACGGGTTGGGTGGGTGGCAACCATCCCAGCATAATTCAAGATTCCAGCAAATGTTAAGAGCTGTTGAAGGACCTATGTTTTGAAAGGGAATAGTCAAGAGCTGGTTTTGACAAGAATATGAATCACCAGAAATTTGTGTGAATGTGTCTATTTCCCACTTTGATCTACATAAACAGTACACACAGAACTTCCCAAAACCCCTCAAATTCAGTTTTCATCTGTGGTCAGCAAGAGGCTGCTGTGATTCGAGTTCTCCTGAAAGGCAGCTCACCTCTGAAAGAAAACTCCTTAATCTGGTACCTCTTGGATCGAAGTCCTGACAAAAGTAGCAGTGAAACACCCTTTCTTCTTTTCTTGCAGATAGAGATCTCTTTGACAGTCTGGAGGGTAAGCTACAAAAAACTCTCAAATGACAGATTAACTCCCAAGTGGTGCAATTAAAGAGATTTATTAAGATTAGGTGGAGAACGTGACATTAAAGCTGAAGAAATGGCCTGGATGTCACATCTACCCTGACATGCAGCAAGAGCTAATCGAAGAAGTCCTACCTTGGTTTAGTCACAGTGAATAAGAAGCCATGAATTTACGAGCTTTTTTAACCAAACATTTTTATCCCTTCTCGTCCAGCCCTCTCCTCTTGTCGCTCAGCCTAGCCCACAGTTATAGGCTTTTGCGTCACCTTGGTTTTGTCACCGCTTCCTGCTTTGCCTGACTTCCCACCCTGATTTACACCGGTGATGCTCTGAGGAAAGCAGAGGCCTGGGCTGCGGCCACGCACCGGACCCAGTGTCAGACACTTGCTTTTAAAACATATGTGCGCTATGTGCTGTAAGCGATGCATTTTGCTGGTGCATTTGTGTATAATAACAACCGTCATGGCTTCGTTACTCTTAATTACCCAGCTGGATATAGACAAGCTATATTTACAGGTAGACTGCTGCAAAGTATGTGGTGTTCAATCTGACCAGGAAACAATCACTGCTGCATTATTTTATTTATATAGATTCAAAGCACAGTGTAAAAACGTCTGTATTCGTTCTTGGATCCATTTGATATTCCAAAACATATTCATGAGGATATAACCATACCTAATTACCAAGACCAGCACTTATCTACTGCAGGTGATGCTCTGTCTCGCTAAGATCTGCATACCCTGTCCCAGATGGACAATTGCATATTAAAACACTCTTCTTCAAAATTTTCTGTATTTCTTTCTTTCAATACCTGTCCTGCAGAAACACAGAGGTTTGAGGCTGAAAAAGTGAACACAACTGTTTCTTCAACCAGCTCCTCATCCCCAAAGTTTCTCATGCAGGTCCTTGGATATTCATGTTTTGGAAAATATTGGTGAATCTCTCTGAACTTGCTACTGACTCACAGCCCTGGGCTGGATTCTCACTTCATTGTCCCCTGTTTCCAGGGAGTCTTCACAAAGGTCCCGACTGAATTTGTGATTCACATGTTTAAACCACAAACACCTTGGAGATAAATTGTGGATATTAAAATAGATAATGTAACTAGTTTTTTTAAAAAAAACCAAACACACACAAAAAAAAAGCAAACACCTGTTACCAGCAGTTCTGACTGAACATATGAAAGTATAGAACTTAAACCTACAATTCAGTGATAGTCGTATGTGTCATTTCACCTCTAATGTCTCATGTCCGTAGAAAGACCTTATAATATTTGTATTTTAGCTGGGAAATAATTGCTGTATGTAGACCATTAAGACTTGCAGTATAGTAATTAAATTCCAAACTGGCAGATCATATGTAATATTATCCAAATATTAGCGCACAAGTTCTCTGCTGTTATACTACAATCTGGTACTGTTATAACTTCAGGTCTTCGCTCATTTACAAGTCCTAACTTGCTACTTTTTGTGAAGTGTTGTTGTAAAGTAAGGGTCTTAAATTGTCAGCTACCAACGCACAAAATGCGCTTCTGACAGGATCACATACACCAGAGATGGCAACAGCCTGGACAGAGTTAATGGAGGCCTCGGCGTCTCCCCAAAACATCTGAGCGGAGAGGGGCAGCCCCACCACCTGCCCTGCAGGGAGATGGGAGCTGTGGGAAGGGAGGGACCCCTGGGCTGGGGAATAAAAAGGCTTTTGGGTTCTTCCTTTGTGGCACCTGGGCTGGAGGCAGGAAAGGGAGGTCAGTCTGGGCTCTTGGCTGCCTGGTGAGCGCACCACCATGGTTTGGGACTGTAGGTGTGGCCTCTGTTATCCTGGGGAGGGGGACAGGTGACCACATGGAGGGGTTAGAAGCACCAGCAGATCCTTCTGGAAGTGCTCTCAGATCTCCGAGCTTTTCAGAGTGGATATCAAATCTTGAGCTGTTCTAGTGGCATATCTGCTGATAGCTAATGAGGATATGAAAGTATTTAGGTGCTGGCATGTGAAAACCATTGCTGCTTATGGCAAAAGTCCCATTGTTGTTAATGAAGTGTTAAAAACTTGCCTCTTAGTGGGCTGCCAGTCCGTGCAGGATGCTAATTCTGCTGTCTTTCTGCCCTGTAGATGTCTTGTAGATGACTGTAGCACATGGGTTACAGTCTTCCAGTATTCAAGTCACTTAAAGGATATTAGTTTGAATCATTGTTAGTGCCTCTTTGTATCTTATAAGAAAAGGCTTTGCTGCTTCCTTTATAAATGGTGCAATAATTGCAGGTTCAAAAAAGAAGTTACAATGAACACCTAGACTAAACGTGTGTCGAGGGAGATGCTGGCTCCTGTAAATGCAGTGAGTGGCAAGTCATGTCACGGGTAAATAACTTCGCCCTGTTTTCCTCTGCGTGATTCAAGTGGCAGTAAAGCTATAGGAGTCACTCCTGGTAAGCAATTTTCTTTTTTTTTAAACTTCATTGCTTAAGACCAAACATACAGAGGCAGGTCACAGCATGCAGCTGCAGTTTGCACACGGAAGCACTGTGGGCTGATTNAAAAAAAAAAAAATACTTGAGAACTGTTCTTATTTCTCCTATCCTGGTTACCTGAAGCTTCAGTTCAAGAAGATAATCAATAGCTGCTGCTAACTGTTCGTCACACAGATCAAAGAGAAGTGAATGTACACTTTCCTGCTTCGTGGAAATGGCCATGGACCGATAAACTTGCCCTACAGCAAGAAGGGATTGAGATTAGGAAAAACTTTTCTACACGCAAGGATAATTTTAAGCACAGCACCAGTTTCCTGCAGAAGCTTGAGACTGATGATGGCAATCTCATGAGTTGGGAAAACTCAGATCAGCAGTAGCTTGGGTCCAGTTGAATCTGCTTTGGGATAGAGAGGGGCACTGGATCCAAAGACAGGGTTAAAAAAAGCTGGAGTGGGCTCGGTTTCACTCCCCCACGCCTCCGGCCCCTCGCAGCTGGGCTAGCCACGGCTGTCATAATTTCCTTCCATCAGTAGCAAGGGGAGAATTGGAGACTGACGGTGACTCACATAGTCTGAGTCAAATCTCCTCTTTTGCCGTTCCTGTGCACACAGTTTACAGCATCTTCTAATTTAATTCCAAAGTCCTGGCTGGGCTTTTGGGTGGTGTTAACTTCCAACTGTAAATTGCAGAGGGAAGAAGTGGGAGGTTCCTCTAACTTTTGTAAAATGACACTTGGAAACTTCAGCAGCATTAATGGGAAAACCCTGCGCGTATCCATAGTGGCTAAAAGTAACTAGTGAAGGCATTTCATGGGGACATGAGAAAGGGAGTGGTCTTCACATATGCAGAAGTAGGGGAATCGTCTTCTAATTTTTTTCTGTTCTTTTGCAGAACTTAATTTTCGCTTTTCTTACATTGTCTAAACTTGTGAAAATCAGTCATCCTAAATATTTATTCTTAATTTAGGGAATGTGGGGTGACTCCCAACCTGCTTCTGCCATTGGCACAGGCATCTACAAAATAGTGGATGTTTTTCACTATAGACATTGCTTGATTCAGTCCTTAAAATGCCTTCAGCTTTGAGCATATATTTGGCAGACTAGACATTGCCATTTACAAACGGTAACATTTTTCTCACTCAAGTTTGGCAAAATGTTAAATTACACACACAAAAAAGGAAAGACCACTCACAGAAGTAGTATTTAGCGTGCACAGAAGCACTTGCAAGATTGAGGCATTGATGAAATAATGTTTTTAGCAGTATCTGCATAATAATTCTAACACACAACTGCATTTGACCTAAATGAGTTCATAACAAATAAAATATTCTGTGCTTTAGGTACATGAGCTCTATATAAATGCTAAGCGTTATACAGCCAAAAGACTTGCTGCGCTCTGAGGTCCATCTAGCCCAGGACCCCGTGGTAAGTAGCAAGGAAAGGAGATAAGAAACAGAACATCCTTCCCCACAAATGCCTTTCCAACAACCAGAGGCTTAAGAGCTTACAGAGCTGAAAATTATAGCCAAACTACTTTGTACGGTAGACACCATTGGACCTATTTTTCATAAATGTTTCTCATCCCTTTTTAGAAAAAGCTCTGCTTCTGACTTCACTTGTATCGCATGAAAATGTAACGCTGCTCTTTATCCATAGTTTTGTTATATTTACTATTATGTAATAATTTACATAATAACCTTATGGTTTCAGTATATTATGTGGGAAAGAAAAAAACTCTTTCTGCTTATCTTAATCTTGCCACCTGCTAAGTTCTCTGGGTATGCCTTAGTTTTTATATTGTGACTTACCGTTCCCTGTTTATCTTTCCCACATTGCCTGTGATTTTGGGGCTCTCTGGAACCTGATTCCCTACCTCATATACAACATAGCCATTAAGGGTTTTTTGCGTATGCATCAACGACAGCCTGGGAGCGTGTTGCGTATAGTGCCGCAGGCGAGGAGGCAGGGGGTATGCCGCTGTCACCGCCACGGCCAGGGTTTGTTTCACCATCATGTGATTGTGTTCACGCTGTTTCGGGTGGCTGCCAGGGATATGGGCTCTTATCTCCGGATGCCCCAGCTGAAAGGAGAGCTGGAGCGTATCCCTGCCTTCACTGCGTGCCCCTTAAAAGTGTAAAAGACTTCATAAAAATAGTTCAGAGGCAACTGCAAGGCAGAGAGGGGGTTGGTGGGCTGGTTGGTTTCTTTTGCCATTTGGGATGTTGGGGCCGACGTTACGCACAGGCATTTCCCCAGAGCACGAGCACCCGGGACACCCGGAGCTTTTGCTCGGCTCCAAATCACAGGAGCTGAGAACTGCATTATTATTGTTATAAAGGTACACAATACATTTTGCAGGAGCTGACTATAAATATTTCCAGCAAGTGTACTTACTATAGGTGTGGATGCCAAGCAGCACTGTCTCCTTCCTAATTGTTAAGAAAGCATTTTTGTTTTATTGCATAGACAGTAGATTCTCTGTCCCTTTGCCATTCTTCTCCCAAGTATGTGTTGAGATGGCACACTGGGTTTATCACAAGCTAAGGAAGAAAACTGTAGCTGGAGTCTCTGCTTCCTATCAGCTCAACAGCCTATTTTAGCTCATGGGGCTCTTGAAAAGACAAATCGTATTTCCTCTGCTCTCGTGCGCGGTCAGAGCAAGAGCAGTCCCACTGCTCAGTTCTGTCACTTCAGGTGCAAGAGTGGTCCAACCTTTGCCGTTAGCCTAATTACAAACTCTGTACGCACGCACGGGGAGGAGCCCAGGGAATATTGACAGGTAAACGCAATAGTGTGCGGAAGCAGTACAGAGTGATGGAGGTCAGGCAGCCTCTGTCCAGATGCATGATTTTCCCATTATCTTTATAGCTCTTTCCAACAATGGGCTTCTCCAAAGCAGCTGAGGGACCTGCTAGAGCTCATCCAGGGGAGTGGGAAAGAAACTTGTCCTCCTGCTTCTCGGTACTACCAGGTGGAGCACAGCTTCTACAGCACACCGAGATTTTTCCATTTCCACTCAAATGTGAGCCGTGTCAGCCCAGGACTTTCTAAATTAATAGTAGGTAATTAACGTATTTTAATTTGCAGGACACTTTAAAAATAAATGATTGTCCATTACCACTTAAACACCTGGAATGAGGCAGCAATGTTAGCTTTATTTTTTTTTTTTTTCCCATGCACGGGGCCGGAATACAAACTTAGTTTTTCAAATCCTGCTTGTCAGACTAAAACTTCCTAAAGCTTGTAACAAAATGATGTCATCGGTCAGCTGGCCTGCCTCTGGCTGGGCTTTCAGTTGAGAATTACCTGCAGAAAAGGTAGCCCTTTGATGCTGTGCCTGCCCTGGGCGTGCGTAAGTCCAGGCTGGGCTCCCACCGCAGCTGTAGTCAGCAGTCGATTACGGAGCTCATGGTCATTACGAGATAGGATACTGGTATCCGACATTATTTCCAGATTTCTTTGTGTTTCACATTCTTAAAACAAATATACACATTGGGCTTGTGCCCACATTTGGTTCTGTCGCAAATCTCCATCCAAAATAAATTAATTTTAGGCAAAGCAAAAAATGCATGCTCCGAAGTGCCTTTGATCTCCGGTTAAGCCAGCCAGTGAGGCTTCAGTTCAACACAATCTACTTGCCTGTTCTTCTGCTAATAATAAACTAACTAATGTGCACTTTAAAAAATAGTCAAAATCCATACTGTTTCAAAAGAGCACAAAAGTTAAAAAGGAGTAAAAAGATACAAAATGGAGCCTAAAAGCATCCTGACTCAGTTTCAAAGCCTCTAGGGATTATATCCCCTGAAGAAAAAGTCCATACGCGTAGATCCCCTTGTTTATGTATTTATCTCAATGTGTTTTCTATCCCTTGTGTCAAACCTCCAACCAACCCAGCAAAGACGCTTTTACAGTTTAAAAAATACGGTCCCATAGGGATAGCTAAGCTGTAACCCGCTAACTTTTTGGTAACAAAGGAGATTTGAGAGTGGAGTTAGGACCGTGATCTAAGCGGGAGCAGTGTCCGCTCGCCGTCATGCCGCGGGGAGCCCTGTGCTACCCCCCGACGGTGCTGGGCACCCTGTTTCCCGAGCAAGGGGAGGGGAGGTTGCGTGGCCCCACAGGCCAACGGGCTGTGGCTCCGCACACCTTCATTGTAGCCTGGGGGTGAGTACCACCAGCATGATGCCACTCAGCGATGTCCCTTCTGTGGGTGCTAGGGGACCGGGAAGGGCCCGGGTGCAGCAGCAGCAGTGCGAGGAGCCCTCGTAGAGCGATGGCGGGGTACTTGGGGGCTGCCTGCCAGAAGCTGGGAAGCCTGCTGGGCCTGTTTCCTTCTGGAAAGCCCTTGCGCGCTTCTGTCTTTGAACGCATTTTTTTGAGGGTGAAGTGCTTGTCTGAGATTAAAAAAAAAAAGATAAAACAGTCAGAGAATGGTGCAGATAAATCTGCATCAGTTTTGTCAAAGTGGGTTCTTGCAGCAGAGCACGGGATCACGCAGCAGGTTTGAAGACCAGGGAATCCCTGTGGGGCACTGAAGAGAGGGATTTAAGTCTGTGGAGATGAATAACCCTGGAATCCTGTTCAAGATCCTGTGCAAATACTGCGGCCATCCAGCCGGAGGTGTAAAAAGTGAGTGGCAGCTATTTTACACCTCACACTTAAAAAAANNNACTAAAAAAAAAAAAAAAGTAATGAAAGGTATTCTGTGAGGGCCCAAGTGCGTTGGTGGGTACTGCGATATTCTGAGCATCCCTCCTGGACCAGAGCTGGGGAGGGGAGGGTGGACGACTGCCCCGGGCGGGCACAGCCTCCCCGGGACACGGTCGGTGGCTGTTTCCGTGGGGGTGGGGGTCAATGGGTCACT
>VZSZ01006909.1:575752-589344 GCA_013398815.1 Ibidorhyncha struthersii | reverse complement strand
AAGTCTTATAGAATGAAGTGGGTCTCTCAGATTGTCAGTAATGTTTTTACAGAACTGGCTAAATCATGTATCTTTGTATCATTAACTAATGTGTGCAGCAAAATAAATTATATATATTGGAAGGGGAAAATACATTCCTTGGCTGAGAAGTTACAGAATGTTTAGAGCCAAAGAGCAGATCGTTTAAATGGTAGGGGGTGGGAATTTCCTTGGCTTCCCTCTAGAAATAAATCACAGCTCGGTGTCTGTGTGCATGCATGTGCACCCACATATGCATTTATATAAAATCTTCACGCACACACGCTGTGTATATAAAACCTTCATGCACACGCATTGGAACACAAATTTTACAAGCACTATTTACTGAACGCATTTTTCTACCAGTTTAGAGACAATAAAACTAGAACTGAGATGCTAACCAGGACCATACTGGAACACACTTGATTATCCAGCTGAATTGTATACAAAGGAAGTAAATTTAGCATGGCACCATTTATAAATTCCATGCTTTACAATCAAAATTCCAAATCTAACTGTTTGCAGCTAAGAATAGCATGGGTAGCCCTTTTCTTTACTCCCTCTTTTTGGATTCCCATGAAAACCGTTATCCTAGAGTCTACTCATTAAATGGCCAAATATTTTGCTGGAGTTCAGCCCATTTCTAAAAGAAATGCTGTACACCCATCAAACCGTAGGCTGGCCAGAGCGTTCGGAATGAAATAAAACTATTTCTTTAATGTTTGATGCAAAAACCCAGCTGGGCTTTCTATCTAAATACCAGGGGCCGGGGTTTCTGTGTGCCACTGATTGTCTCACGTTAACTTATTTGTTAAAATAAGAAGGAGCTTGAACTTTTCAAAACTGGAATGGAAAGCGAGTAAAGCATGGGAAACTGAAGCATTATCACAGTACATTAACAGAGATATCGGTAAGAGGACTAAATGGTAAAATGGCACTAGAAAGCTCTACCATTACTCATGGGGCAGGTGGCAATTTTTCCTGAGGTAATCACAGTGATAGGGTGAGAGTCCTGAGAAATTGTCTGAGTGGCTCTTTATCTTTGAGAAACTTTACATAATATTTTACAGTGACATTCTCTATTTAATTTACTGAATCACCCATTAGCAGCATGAACACTGTGTACAAGCTTCATTAATGAGTTCAAGGAGCGGTTTTGTTCTCGGAAGCGCGTGTTTGTATTTCTATTGATAACCTATCCAAAAGAGCTTGTTTGTAAAAGCTGTTTATAAGATAAAACTCCTGTCTAATTATATAGCAGATCCATGTATTGCAGTACAAATCCTATCCCGTTCTGTGGTAGCTTTTGCGTTATTGCTGGAGAGCCATGTGGAGGCCCATCCTTGATGTTTTTACATGGTCTGTACAATCAAAGAAACCTCCTGCAGACAGCTAAGGAAACTTGCTCGTTCCAAGGAGTTAGGGAAAAGCTGGGAGTCAGTGAGAAGATGGTAGAAGACAGGAAAATGAAGGGGAGTCTATAACGCCCTGAGCTCTGGGTAAATACTCTCAGCTACCTACATCCAAAGTACTACTGTACTTTTTGCGAGCGTTGAAAAAAGTGACCTCAGTACATTATTTCTGGTTCTTTTGGTGGCATGAAAGGACAGGTGTCCTCAGCTACATCTGTGCCCTAAGGACCCAGACATGGCAGCTGATGGCTGCCAGCTTATTTTATGCCAATTCCTTCCTTATGTTCTGGGGTAACAAGTAACGAAGGGGTGAGAGTCAGAATTGGGGTGGGCTCTGGGGAAAGGTACTGGTGTGTTGGCTTCTGAAAGGACCGCGGTGATGTCCTCTCGCTTCAGAGAAAGGCTTAGTGGCACTGGGACAAGTGCTCAGGACTAAGCACAGGATTTGGAATCAAGTCTTTACCCCCTACGTTTCAGCAATCAAAAATTCCCTGAGCGAATGTCTGAGCCCTTTGAAAACCAGGAGAGTTTTTTGTCACTGACTTAAATGTTGTCAGACTGTCACCTCGGGAAATGATATATTTTCCCCCTTTTCTCTGGAAGACATCGTTCAAGCCAGAGCTGGGACTTCCAGCACAGCTCCGTAGGTTTCCGTATGTGTTACCCTGCTTCCCGTGGTAACACTGCAACTATTTCCATTAATAGTGAAAATGATGAAGCATATTAAGCTAATAATTAATCAGAGGTGACAGGGGACTAATAACTGTATTGATTTAATTAGGACTTCTTTTCCAGCTCTGTAACTTGCAGTCATGCACATCATTAACTTAATATTTTAATTTGTAGTAATAACTTATTAATTTCTGAGGATGAGCACATAGAGCCAAAGCAGCAGCTCTGACTGTGTGCTGGACTGCGGGCTTGTGCCTCGGACCGCCAAAGCGCTGCGGGAAGCGTGCCTTGTCCTGGACGAGACTGACAGCAAGCGGGGCAGTTTGTCTGTCACTGGGAGCGCTTACTCAGCATTGGGGTGGTGGGAAATGGGGCGTTGCGGAGTCAGATGTGGTGGATGCACTGGTAAGGTTCGTGTAGCTCTACAGCTACACGCTGCGGTTGTACGGGTATGACATGAAATATGGGGTAAAAGTAGCATGCCAAAACAGAAGGCAGGAGAGTAACCCTGGGAAGTAGCAGTATTTATTGGCATCAGGAGGGGAAAAATGTCCCTTTTGACTTTAATTACAGCCTTTGGATTCTGGTGATTTTTGAGAAAAGGAAATGCTTGGGGACGTGCTGTGGTCAGAAAATAAGGCTCGCTTTAAATTAGGATCACTTTGGGGAAAAGGAAGAAAGGAAGGGACTGTAACAGGCATGACAAACTTCAGGACCTTACTGTGTGAAAGGCTGACAAATGCTAAATTGGCTCCTCCCCCCCCCCCCCCTTTTTATGGGGATGCTTGGCACTTGCTGGATCATGCTTGGCATCTTAGGCCGCCGGGTCCTCAGCAAGCCACCCTCTGATACGCTCCTGAGCAGAGACTTCTCCAGGAGGCAAAGGAGGGAGAAGTCTCCCTGAGAGCCTAGCGCTAAATATACAGCTGTATCGCACTGTACAGCAAGGTTTGTGACTTCTCAGGGGGGAAAAAGATCCCGTTAGCCTCTGCACAGAGCGCAGTATCCTGCTCTGTATTATCGAGGTACTTGTAAATCTTTGCGCTGTACTGTTGGAAGGCTGAACCCTCTGCTGGATCTTCATTTGCTGCAGAGAGCGGTCAGCACCGGGAGGAGATCTGCACAAGCCAGAAGCACTGAACAGGCTCCAGAGGAGGGCCTGTCCGAAGTCCTTGGCATTGTCCTTCGGCAAGATGATGGGGAGTTTGAAGTACTTACGCTATCAGACATTGATTTCATATAGAGTTGTTGGGTCACTATGTAGGTAAACCATTAGACTGATGAGCTCTGTGAACAGAAGCCACCACTTTTCTTTTTTCTTTTCTTGCGAGCGTTTTCAGGGATTCTGAAAAAGTACTTCTGCACACATCCTCATATTTTATTATACAAGCCGTGTTAGCAATAGTGGCATGAAATAGTTCTGCTTTCAGAGACTACAAAAGCAGTTTAGCTGGGGACGACGTGTGCTGGTATGGGAATATTCACCTTCCTGACCTCACCCATGTTTGCTGCCAAACTTGAGATTATGGCGGGACTCGCAGTTCTGTTGTAGGCATAAACCCCGAGAGGGGTTTTACAAATGACAACTTTTCAGGGGTTGGCAGCCTACGTGCCTTGCTGGGACCCTATCACCGTGTTATTTTCAGTGGTGCTAAGTCATCTTGTGCCAGCTGTTAGAGCTGAGTAATGTAACGGGGTAACGTGAGTAACAGTGCACAACTTTTTTCCGGTACTTTGAAGAGCAAAAAAGGTAGTGGTGTCTCCATTGTAGCTGCAAGGTAATTTATGGTAAATATAGGCCTTTTAGGAACAACCGCAATGGCTGCCTTCCTTGGGAGGCTCTGGATGCGCAGGAAGCCAAGTTCCTCGTGCTGGGCTGCATTAGTCACCACCGCTGCTTCGTAGGCTAACCCACATGCCCTCAAGGGAAATAGGTTTTTATTTATTTGGTTTAGCCTTTGATTTGTATCCCTCATCCCTCTATTTCTGAAAGTAGTACTACATCCTGGTGGGAGGGCCAGCCCTTCTCCCTGCCCCCTAACCTCCTTGTATCCTTTAGCCTTTATCTGCCGGCAGCTGACCCGTGTCCCCGCGTACATCCTCGCTTCTCGTTTGTTCTGTTTCTTTGTGCTGCACCGCCTGTTCTGCCGTTTCAGCTGGCTTTGTTGCTTCCAGTGTCTTGTCCCCAGAGCAGCGGTGCCTCTCCGCTGCGGCTGGCCCACATGCCAGTGTTTTCTCTCTTCTTCAGACTCCCACAGTTCACAGCTTTGAACCTTCTACTGGCAGTCTGTCCTTCCAGCCATTACGGAAACTATTTCCAGATTTGAACTGATAAAAAGAATAGTAGTAACGCTAGATCCAGTGCCATTCCTCTTTAGTATCTTTGCCTGCTTACCTTATCTGCATATCTGATTTATTCTTGGCAGCTCTGTATCTGTGCTAGGACCTGGATGTACATTCTTGTTCCTGAGTGGTTTATTAATAATATATATAATCACTGAAATGTCCTTTCAGACTGCAGCTCTGAAAAATAGAACCTTTTTTTTTTTTTTCCAAAACTGACACAAACACCTATGACTTTTTGCACACGACTGTAGGTGCCCCAAGGGAGTTTTAAAATCTGAAATCTGTTACAAGAGGCTAAGTGGTTTGCAGGCATTAACTGCTCTTTTTATATCTTACACATTATTTAACCTATATCATGACATCAGTGATTACAAGTTATGTATTCCTGGCTCCCAGTCCTGCTGGCTTACTTCTCCCTCTATTTGTATCCTGCGTAGGGAGAAACTTGATGACTATGTACTAGAATGAGAAAAAACTTTGTTTTCTAAACACATTGCAAATATTTGTTGCCTCTCGTACATCTTCATTGACGTCAGCTGATGTCCTGCCTGCAGAACAAACTTGGAATATGCAATAGGGATCTGTGTGTTGATAAGTAAGGTTCGCTAAGAAAAATTTAGAGAGAGAAACACATTTCACAGCACTCAGTTAATAAAAAAAGGAAAAGATTGGCAACTAAATTACATTTCCAGTGCAGATCCGGGACGCATTTTTAAAAAGTGACTAGGAAAAGTGAGCAGATACTGACTGCGGTGACATCATAGATGTAAAAGTAAGGAATGCAGAGTCCTCTGAATACGTTTTAAAACTCTTCTTTTTAACATGATATTGTGGGAGTTTTATAATTGTCCTTAAGAAGAGGAACGAGAGCCAAGGTGGAAGTTTCAGGGCTAAGCATCACTCAAAGTTTTAGTTTTTTACTGCTTTGAAGTAAAGAAGGTGGCAGAAATGTGTCCAGCGCAGCATTAACAGTCAAAGAAAAAACTATTCTGTATTTATGTCTGATCATTAGTACTATGGCATCTTGGCTGACGATGTACCGCAAGATACGTCAATGAACGTGCTTTGCGATTCTCCCCAGACTTCAGCAGGCAAAGATTCAAAATATGATATGACTTTATGCTTGTGGTATGATTGCCCAGAAGAAAAATACTGCAGACTGCAAAAGATGGAAGCTTTTATGCAGATACCATTAAATTCATCTCAGTGTGTTGCGGCGCTGTTGTCCTGAAAAGGTTTTCTACTGATGGGTGCATTCTATTTTGGCAACCCAGCAAGAGGAGGAAAAAGAAAGGGATGTGTGGATGTACTGCATCTGCTGCTGTGTTTTGGGGAGTTGAACATCCATGTTAAATCACCTGTTTGGTCTTGGTTAGCATTGGCATGGTCTGTTTATATGGAGAAGCTGGTCTAGACCTTGAGACCTTTTCTTTTGTGTTTAACCTGGTATGGACATTGTTAATGGAAGGCGTACATATAACATTTTGGGATGTACTGGCTGGTGCCCCGATGTATCGGAAGAGCGGTATTAGCTGTAGGACCACTGAAAGGTTAAGACTAAGCAGACCATGTCGAAGCAGCTGTAGCATGTGCGGTGAAAGCACCCTTTTCCCGAGGCTCGCTAGTGGAAAGTACTACATTATTGTCTGTATCCTGTGTTCCTGGCACAGAGTCTGAGACTGGTCTAAAGAAGGAAAATGGTTCTCTGCGTGTAGTCTGAATGTTGGTATGTGGTCAGCAAACCTCATCCAGATGCTTGTATCTTGCTGCATACTTTTGAATGTTGTTTTTCTGATGAATGGCAAGAACAGGTTTCTAAAAATAAATTAATGGTTTTCCCTTTTTACTTCCTGTGACTTAATATACTTTATTTATCTATATAGCTACTAGTCATTGTCATTCTTCAGCTCACAAGAGTATAAACAGAAATGAGCCTGAGTCACAAAGTAAGGATGTGGAGCCAGGCTTTTTCCAGGTTTTTAGCCAGGTGTAGGAGTTGCAGCCCGGGGCTTGTGGAGGGAAAAGGCTGGCTCTGGGGTGAAACAGGCAGCATGGGGCTGAAAGGCTCCCTGCTGCCGCTTTCTGCGTCGTCTTCCCAGCTGGTGAGACCTTGCAGCTCTGTGCAAAGAGTTGNAAGAGAGTGGATTTTTAAGTTTAGTTTATCACTAACATAATAAAACCCAAGTGAGATTCCGGTTAATTATTCCTCTTGCACTACTCCTAAGATTGGTCAGGCCAACATCCAAAGCAACAGTTACTTTCATTTAATCAGCTCAAGGAACATACTTTAACAAACTTAGTCTCCTACGGTATATAGTCAATTCACCGTGTTAGTGTGCCCCAAACCAATCATAGACTTGAATCAAAACAGATCTGAAATTAAATTAGTGTTATTGGGGTTTTTAGGAAATGGTCTCCTTTCTGCGGTCATTGTAAGGCTGCTCTTTACAGCTATCATTTTGTTTACTCATTAGAAATGTGAAGTATTTGACCTAAAACATGCCGAGCATCATTTCCCTTCCCAGAACACATCTTGGGAGTATCTCTCTTTGTTGCTAAGCAGTACATCTTTATGTTAAATAGGAAAGACACCTTGTAAGGTATGCTGGACAATACGACTTTGTGCTGTCTGGAGCTCTGTGTATACACATACGTGTGTATCCAGGTATGGCCAATAGGACTGACTTTGTGTCCCGTGGGACAAGCGGACTTGCTAACAAACAGAATAATGCAGAGTGAGTGTCAACATATTCCATTTTTTTTTAATCAGCGTGACTGATTGTATAGAGGGCGTGAATTGAGTAATCCTTAACTTCCATTTCAAATGGTTCAGTTCAGCTCTACTAGAAGTCTGTGCAGTATATTGGGATATGTCATTTGACCTTGCATGTAGTGCAAGATAATGTAAGAATTCCGCCGCCACCCACTGTCCATGTATCTTTTCTGATCTTGCCAATACGTACATTTTTCACATTTTCACGTGCACCGTGTCTGTTTGGCTTCTTATTGGTAGCTTTGTTTCCTTCCCTTCTTTCTCTTCTCGTTAGTAAGTTTAGCTTCATCCTCAGCTGTTCTTGCTGTTGGATTGTTGTGATTGATTGCTTGTGAAAGCAACTACTTCTCTAAGAGCTGCTGTATAGAGTATTGCAAAAGTTTTCTGTGCTTCACTTCTAAATGTTGAGTTAATTAAAAGGAATCAAAGCTTCATAAAACAATAACCTTCTCCCTGGATCCTTGTTTTCAGTTCCTGCGAGTTAAATGAAAGTCTTCTATAAGTAGACAGAGACAGTGTTTCATAGTCCAGAATATGTTGTTGTCTCAGGTTTCTGGGGAAATGGGTATCAGCACTGTCCTAGTAGGGTGGTGTTTGCAGGCTCCATCAATTTGTCTGGGAACGGTCTCCTAGGGTTTAGTGTTGACATCGACAGGGACATAGATTTGAAATGCTACTTCATCTTTACAATTGCTGTCAATAATCCATTTGGCAGATAGCTGAGACCAGCTATCTGGCACGAGAGAACAGCCTAAGGTACGTTGTGAGGACATCCTTCAGCTAACAGAGACAACTATTTCTGTGCTACAGATTTGTATTTCAAATTCAATCACTTTGTAGAAATATTTTACTCTGTGTGCCCTGAGCTGTAAGATTACGTTTGGGCTCACAGAATAAGAACAGATCCTGCTTCTGAATAGTTGTACTCGAGGACATGCAGGAGATCCTCCTGTAGCTGACGTGGTAGGAAGCCAGGTTGAGAGGCAAAGGCTGAACACAGAAATCCTGTCCCAGCCCTTTTGTTACGTGCTTTAGAAGTACAAAGTATTTCTTTACCCACTGATCTTAAAGGACTTCATAAACTTTAGTGAGCCGTCAGGAGAGCCCACCAACTCCCTTTGCATCGTTTTCATTTGGCGTCGCAGAACTTTTGTTATATGGCAAGAACAGATCTGTTGAATTGATGAGTTTGACGGGTAACAGAAAACAAGAATTGTCATTTCAGTTCACCTGTAATGGATTCAGCTGAGAGAAGATAATACTTGTCCAGGGTATGACCATATGCATTGTGTAGGTGAGAGTGGAAGAAGCAGAGCAGCATGTATCCGCCCCAAATTAAACAGGGTAAAATTGCCCTAGGTGCTCCTTAGTTAAGAACTGGAGTTTAGACTATCAGGCTGTGCTTATTCACTCTGCTGTTTACTTTGCAGGGGACTGCTGAGTGTCATCACACTGGAAAATCTGGCCTAAATGAAATTGCGTAGTTTTTAGAATTGCAGCTGATCATTTTCATTTGAGAACGAATCTGGTCTCTCAAACAGGCTATGAGCAATGACAGGTCATCAGCTGCAAGAGAAATTGTGCTCGCTGGTACCATTCTTACACCGCTGTAATGACTTGTCTTGTGTGTGTTGTGATAAAGTATTTTTAATTAATCTTAACCATTTAAGTCCATCTGACAATATAACTGAGTAGTGGGATAATAAAAAACAAAGGCTGCGTACTGATTACCAACAGAAGAGGAGAAACAGGTTTTGGGTTAAATTTTAAACATTGTTACATACCAGACGCATATAAATCAAACCTCAGCCTTTTAAAGCTAATAGTTTCTAAATGGCAGGTGAATTAATTTAATTTTTAAACTCTCCTTGCAGCATCTTGCTAACAAGCTTTCAGTTAAAAGAGCCAGATTCTTGTTTCCAAAACAAGATCTTTGTTGTCTTGATAATACAAATTAATGAAAGCTTTCCCTTTTCTCTTTCTCTTCAGTATATTTTCTCAAAATAGCTCATCGGGGCTGTATCCTGCAATTTGCCGTGCCCTCTGGCCCTCGTCCAGTAAAGCACTTAAGCATACAACTGGCCCTGGGTTTGGTGGGAAGTGGGCAACTGAGCCCGAGACCCTCCCGTGTGTCCCGACAGCTTCCATCCCTCTGTGTTTTCAAGGGAAATCTGCAGCACGCTTCCCACCCTGCTCAGTGTTTTCTCCACCATACGTGAACAGTATTTCGCAATGCAGTCCTAATCCTTTTTTCACGCGTCTATTTAAGGGGTTTTAAGAACTATTTAGTTGAAGTGGAGGATTTTTGCATTTCGGGTAGCTTCTCATGAACTCCGCTCTGGCATTCAGGGGAGATCTTGCCATCCATCTTAATTTTGGAAGTGAAGCACATGTCTAATGGTAATTGAGGAGTTCAGCATCTCACCAGTCATGGCACTAAATCTTTAAAGTAAAATCCAGTCAAAGCAGTTCCTGGGAGCCTGCGATTGATTTCAGTCCAGCAATTACTCTGTATTGACTGACTCAAGCACATTGTCCGTCAGCAGCAGGAGTTCCCTACAGAGACTCGGTTGCGGGAAGCTTTCGTGTTTTGCAGGTGCCAAATAAAATCAGGGACCCTAGCAAACATATTTCAACCTTAATGTGAACAACCTGATGTTAAAAAAAAAAAAAAAAAGCCCTTAAATCTCATGCACTGCGTGAAGTGTGTGTATGTGCTGTCATTTGATAATGTAAGTAGGGAAATAAAGATTTCTCATAACCAGATTATTACAGGGGAACGTCCCTCCTCTGGAGTTTAGTATTGCTGTCAGACCAAAACAAGGAGCTAATTTCAGATTTTACCCTTTCCCAAGTTTGATACTGTTGCTCCCTCTGTTTCTTTGCACCACGTCCTCTTTGCAGCTGCTTTCTTTTTTACTCTTTTAAAAAATTTATTTTTAAGATTCAAAAGGAGGAGAAAAGAGGATATTACAGAAAGAGAGACTAAACTGGGTAGGGAAAGTGTTTCAGCTATCCACAGGCAGGAAATTCGAGCTCTTCTGGAACCTGAATGAGTCCTGGAGCAGTCTTGTTATTTTTATATATTTATTTCCCTGTTTGGCTGTTCTGCCCGCTTTTCCCACGTTATCATCAAAGTGGCCCCAGAAGGGACAGTTGTGAAACAGAAACTATCTGTGAGTAAAGGAACAAAACCAGAGTTTTTGTTAAGCTACAGATGCCTTGGTTTTAGCAAAAACAAACAACTTCAATTGCCCTAAGTGTTTGCAAATGTTACTGCGCTCTTCTAAATGTGTTTTAATATGGGGGGTGTGTGTGTGTGATGGGGAAAGGCAAGAAGAGATGTCAGTGGCAGCCCCGTCTTGTTGAAATTTGGGCTGAGCCAGTACACCGATGGCGGTTTCTCCCTCCTGCTCTCTGCCCTGGTCTGAATGCAGATAGGTTTGCAGCAGTGAAGCTAAAGGAAAAAATAGTTTCTTCCCCTGGTTCACATGAACTGCTTTGAACTGGAACAGATGTGGATGTACAGAACTATCTGCTTACAGCAACTGTTCCATTTATAACCGTGGGTTTTCTATTCAGGTCTCTTTATCATTTTAACTTATTTTCTGTTTCCACATCCTTTTCCACAATAAAATATTCTTAACTAAATGGGTTTTCAGCTCACATCCGAAACCTTTGCAAGTACTATTCCTTGCATGAATTTACAGTGCCAGCATTATTGTTGAGTGACTTTTTGCTAATAATGGTGGCCAGTGGAGGCAAGGTCGAGTTTGGGTTTGTGGTATTTGTAAGATGGGGTTCAGAATATCAGTTTATTATCAGATTAGGGCAGAATCTGGAGTCTGATGTAATGGTGATAAAAATCTCACAAAAGGTGTTTGTATTATCTAACTTCCCAATGGCATTTCTATTAATTTTCTGCTTTGTTGAACTGTATTCAGATTTGATGTACAACGTAAGTTTGTGTGCAACCCAGACCTAAAGTGTCCCAGTGAGTACAGATAAGAGATTCAAATTCAACCACAATAATTCGGACTATGGTGTTGGTTTTGCTCAGCGTTTTTCACGAACTCCTATTTCAGAGTAAGTTCATTCACTGTTCAATTTGATTAAGTGCTCAATAATTAATTCCCCAAATGCTCTGCTAAGTAAGAAGGTGAGCCCTGAAGTTCCCATTGATTGAGACACTTGGATGTGTCCTGAGATGAAGAAAAAATGCACGTAGTCACAGATTAAATCAGTAGTGGTGTTGGGTTAAAACTAATCAGTTATGCCTCTCCAGTTCAGCGCTCACTTGAGCAGACCGTGTGGCCTTTATTACAAAACTAGGAATTCATTTTTTTAGAATTACTTCAGTTTCTCTGTTCTCTAATTTTCTATGGAAACGATCAGTTGTTTGTATATTGGAGACCGTACGTGTCAAGTTATTTGTTTTAGTTCGTTGCTTTTCACCTTAACGCAGAAAACAAAAATTTCATCAAAGTTGTGGAGGCAGATAGGATTTTAATCTAAACCATATTAGAAGTTGAAACCCTCCGTGACCATGGGGTTTCTTAGGGTTTGGCCATGACCTACCTCCTCCACTACCTTCGGGAAGGACAGAGGTTTCTCTTCGTAATCAGAAGGCACTTTTCTCTTTTGGTTGATTCAATACAAACTCTAAAACTGGATGATGCAGTCCTGTGAAGCAATGTTGTGTTGGTGTTGGGATACTCCGGGGACCAGTCTAGGAAGGCAGGATGTCCGGGTACCCCAGGCTATGGATTCATCACAGCGTTGGGTGAAAAATGCTTTGCTGTTGTCAGGTTACCTTCGCTTCGCTCAAGTTGCATGAAGTTAAATGAAAATAAAAGTAGGTGTTTGCAGTATGGAAAAGAGTGTTTCAGATGTTCTCCAGCAACAAATAGATGAAGAAACAAAAGGAAATTTTGTGCTTAATCTGCTTTTACCAGATGGATAAGATCTCTCTCTCCATCTGTCAAGCTGATATGGTGTAGACAGGTTTCTGACACACAACTTGCACTCGCTTAGACTCAAACTCTTGTGTAATTGCACCCCTGGGGTGCACCTTTCAGTGTGAAGCGTTTCTCTTGCTCTTTTCTCCTTCCCACTATCCATACGCTTTCTGTTTGAATAGCTGGAGCTCACTTTGTTTGCTTGGTTTAATTTTCATTTAAAGTTTCTTCTAAGAAAAAAATACAGATATTCAACTGCAAATATCTTTTTAATCTCTTGGAATGTTTTTGGTTACACTGTATGTTGTCACCACATAGAAAACCCTTTCCACATTACCCCCATGACAAAACTTTTCTCCTGAACTCTCCTAGTGTCCTTGCGCTACCCTTCTGCAGCTTTAATAAGAATTAAAACTTCGTGGGAACGTACCCAGTCCACAGCCACATCAAAGCTGTGGTTGAAGTGCAGTTTTCAAACAACCCCCAAAGTTGGCCACGTCTGTTTTTTCAGTTTTGATTTGATATGTTATATAGAGACCCTACTTGCAACACTCAGCGAAGGCTGGAGAGCAGACACTGGGTTCCCAAAAGCTAATTGCTGTCTGGACTGAGGCAACATCTCGTTTATCCATTCCTGTAACTTGTCCACATGAGTTGTTTTATCCTCTCTTTCACCAAAGCACCGCGTAATTTGTCTGGTTTTAATATTGACCAGTAGTAATTTCTTAATGTGAAGAATGTGCAGTGAAGGAAAATCTGTTTACAGTTCTTTGATAGATCAGTTCCATTTTTGTTCGTATTTGCCAGTTTTATTGACTTTATTTTAAAGGAAAAATAATTACGTGGAGTCTGGTTTTAATCGAGGCCTTTTCTGTTTTATGTGAGGAACAGACAAAGACCTGTCGTATCAGAAGAGTAAAATTAGGTGGGAAAAAAGTGTTCTTTCCCTTCAACAAATAAATCAAGTGCTTCCACCATACAAGAATATACAGCAATGTAACATGTGTGGGCACTAAGGATAAGCAGACACCTCAACAGAGGGAAATCTCTGACAAGGTTTAGGTATGTCAGCTGGACATGGGATGTGTCTTAGTAGACAGTCTGTCACTTTTATTCCCTAATATCTTTTGACAAGAGACAGATAATGCAGCAGAGTTTATTTTAAGGTAGATTGTTTAATTTTGTGTCTGCTCTTTCGTCTTTTTTTTTCTTCTGGATACTTTCCCCTTTTCATACCAAAAAGAATAGTGCCCCAGCTATTTGTTAAGTTTGGGGATTTGGGGTAAGTAGATGGTTATATTTGGGAAGGAAGCAATGGATGCAGAGAGCAGCTGGATGCTGTTGGAGTGTCAGTTCCTTGGCTGTGGGAGATGTGCCCCCCCCCCCTCCTCTCCTCCCCCTCCCCCACCCGCC
>VZSZ01006909.1:494492-575691 GCA_013398815.1 Ibidorhyncha struthersii | reverse complement strand
TTTTGGAAAAATGCATTTTTCTTTTTTTTTTTTTTTTTTTTTTTTTCTTCCTTTTCTTTTTCTTTCTGGAAGCATGTTGTTCTTTGGTCAGGTGAGCACTTGGGAGTATTGGTGATTATTCCTGCGCAGAGCGGTGCTGGTGAGTCTCAGCCCTCGGGTCCCTGCAAGCCCCAGGCCTTCCCTGGCACAACTCAGCAGGCTCCTAAACCGTATGGTTGTACAACGGCGGATCAGATTTCTAAAAAAGTAGTTTATCTGAACAGTACTTGTGACAAAAAGGAGATTTAAGCATCAGGGGCTCCAAAAAAGAAACTATTTGTTTGTTAACCGGTGCCTGGGCATTCTTGATGCAGGCAGCTGCTGCTTTGCTCTCTCTCTGCTTCCAGCTATGCTCTCACAGCACCGAATACATCCCGAGACTGAGCACCCTGAGAGGCGCTGAGTGCCCTCTTCTCCCATCGCTTCCCACGGTCGGAGGGCACCGGGGAGGAGCAGTGAGTCACAGACAGAGCTAGGCAGCTGTGCTTCTGGGGCCGGCTCATTGGGATTGAGGATTCAGGACTAGAAGAAACTCAAGAGCCCTCTTGGGACCAACGTGGGAGCGTAAGAGCTGTCCAGAGAGGCTGCACCTGGGAGGAAGGGGATTTTTTTTTAAAAAAGTTCTTGAAAGTGGGTAAATCTGTTCTGTCTTTTCTAGCTTCCCATCGTACACAGACTGATTTGTTATACATCTGTGGCACAATCGATAGATGAGGCTTTGGAATATTTACTCACCAAATTTGAAGGGCACAGAAATTCACTGTGGGAAACTGGTGTGTTCCTTTAGCCGGGTGTTTCCCCAAGCCGCAGTCTGCCTTCCAGGCGCGTCCCACAGCTTCCTTCAAGAAGGGGGCAAGAAGTCTTAGCCCAAAGAGAGAGAGGATAATTTACCCCCGAAGAATTTTCTTTCAGGCTCAAAACGTCTTGAGTTCCAGGTTGGTTGGTAAAGTGTTGTTTGAAAAGCTGTTTTTGTAAAACGTGTCAAAGCCCTTCTTGAATCCAATAAGCTCTTCGCATTGGTTGGTTTCTTATAGTGAAAGTTGGCTAAAGTTTGTGTGAACAAGTGTTTCACTTTGTGTTTTCTGTATTTTAGTGATGTTTTATAGCAGCAGGAGCGTGCTGTAAGAAACTCTGTTTAAAAAAAAAAAAAGAGGAAAAGATCCATCTTGCCTGAATTTGTACGGTAAAATTATGAACTTGGGCCATGAGGGTTATAACTGTAGTGTTTCTGAGCCCTTGCATCAATTAAGTGTTTTGTTTTCCATAGTCTGTGGTTTTAGAAGCAGGGATCTTAACAGCAGTACCAGCTTTAGCTCATCAGAGCGATGTGGACAGCCCCTACGGATCAGCCTCTTTGTCGTTTTGAGAAGATTTTGCTCCGTTCTCACCATTCTCTTGCTTAAACACTCAATTAATCATTTATGAGTCTGCCTCCATGCAGCCTTCACCTTTCCTTGGACTTGGTAGCACTATTTCTTTCCACTCTAATTTACGTAATAGTGTTACAGCTTAAAGTGACGATCCTGTCGTTCCTTACTTGATGCATGTAAAACTTAAACCCAATCAAAAAGTCGAGATAAAAGTAAACATATGGGTGTGTACATGGATGTCTAAAACCTGCTGCTATACTAAACCTTTCCAAGAGCACTGAAGAGAAGCTTATCCTTTAAACTTCCTTTATAATGCTTTATGAGGGAATAACTGGTAGACTGTTAGCTTTTATTTTTCTGAAGGGGGGGAAACCATCAAGGAAAAATCTGTCTTGAGCAAGTGAAACTGATAGTCACCAAAGTATGTGTTACAGTTTGGAAACATCTGTAAGAGGCTGTCACTAAGAAGAGGCCAAAAAGGAAGCCTGAAAGAAAAATTAGAAAGGGGGTAGAATGTTATTAGAGCTATAATTATAAACATAGGAGGCACTCTGCTATTTTTTCTTTTCTTTAAAACTGCCCTGTGAGCAGGACTTGGTTACTGCCTGGGAGTTTCCAGCATGGGACCCAGGAACATTTTAGTTAGGGAAAAGGGGAAGATGCACATTGTCTTGCCAGATTTATGCATTCAAATAATCAATTTGGACCATAGGAGTTATGAACTGTAGGATTTCTAAGCCCTCATATTAGTGTTTTCCCACTCGCTGTAACTCAGCTCCAGCAGGCAGGTAATTGATTCAAAGAAATACGGGCTGCCCCTTTCCTGGGAAATGTTTGACTCCTGACTGGTTCTGAAATGCGAAATCCCTGGTCTGCTCCCAGCGTTGCACAGTGTGTGGACATAGTCCATCATCCAGCATGTAGATACAAATGTTTTGGAAAGGGCTTTAGAAAAGTATTTCCACTTCTGTTTTCCTTGGTACCAGCTGCTATTGCACCCTGAAAATAAAATGAGAGTCGATTCCTTTGCCTCTTAAGGAAAGGGCATGTTAAACCAAGATTCGTAGTGGTACGTGTTCAAATTTCACACGCTGCTTGTTTGGGTGGCTTCAGAAACGTTGCGTTGGAAGACAGGCACCAAAGCTTCACCGGGGTCCAGGGATGGGCTCCAGCAGTAAGTTGTGTAGGTGTTGGGAAGGACCCACCTTGCGGGTGACAGCTGCGGTCTGCGTCCTGTCACCTGGGGCGACAGGGTGCCCGTCTTGGTGGCCGTGCTGATGGCTCAGCGTGCAGGCAGGAGCAGCAGCGGGCTTGCAACGCTTACTCCATGTAATTAAACACTTTGGTAGTGCCAGTGGGCAGCAGCTGCTTTGGAAATAACATGATGGAAACATGTCAGGACATTTTGGTGGCAGTAAGCCCATGCATACTTGCAACTGAGAGCACCCTGTCTCCCCTTTGATGCCCCACTCCATGCCCTCGTTTCAAATGTCCTTAAGGTTGGCTGCATTAATGAGAGCTGCTGGTTAATTTGCTTACATTTGAAAAGCTGTAGTTTATGGAGCACATATATAACTTAGGGCACATGAGTAGCCCCATTCAAAAGACGGGGTCTGCTCACGTGTTACGCTCGTCCCTGGGCCCGCTAGTCTCCGTTCAGCAATGTAATTAAAACCACTCTTGGCGATGGGCGAGCAAGACGGACTCTTCTCCATGCTCTGAAGTGTTTAAATTTAGTGGCAAATTTCATAAACAGTCCAGTAGGTGCTGGCATGTATTGTTCAGGAAGGGTGATCCTCACAGCGCGCGCGCCGTTTTGTAGTTTATATATAGGGTGTTTTAAAAATGTATCTTTATGTTAATTTTTTGTGGAGCTCATGGATGTGTTCCAGTTGTGCTCTCCGTGCCCCCAGCTGGAACTTTCATAGGAATTCTGAACTTGTAGATTCTGAAAATGTAGATGGGTAGTGCGGGGGGAAATTATTTCGTGTTGTTAATACCATTTTCAGAATTTTCGTGGTATATTGAAGATGTATTGTATGGGGGTTTTTGTGACACTTGAGGCCATCAAAGTCACATCATAATAGTGAGAAATTCCACTTCCCGGGGCTTGGCTGCAGAAAGTGAAAATGAAGTGCATCACATGGACATTATTTGTTGTGTAAATGGAGGGATTGATGGCTGTTGCTGTTGGAATTTTTCATTTGTTCTCCCTATGGTGGCTTTTGTGTTCGCTTATTTCATTCCGTTGCGGTCTTAGAAAAGCTTAAGATGTCTTTTTAGTTTTGTCTCAAGTGACTTTGTGGTGAAGTGTGTTATAGATAAATACTGCTATATGGGA
This sequence comes from Ibidorhyncha struthersii, assembly GCA_013398815.1. Classification (NCBI taxonomy): domain Eukaryota; kingdom Metazoa; phylum Chordata; class Aves; order Charadriiformes; family Charadriidae; genus Ibidorhyncha; species Ibidorhyncha struthersii. The sequence goes on along the minus strand of VZSZ01006909.1, from coordinate 571,941 downwards.
CAATAAGAAAAAATGGTACGTTTAGAGAAGCTTGAATGACTCCAAATTTCTGTCCTTTCACTTTGTGTTGTTATTCCTCATCCTTGTCACTACTGGAACATTGATGCTTTTGGAAATACTTTTTCAATTTGGTCCTACAAGTTAGTAATGAACCAGACATACCTAGCCTGAGAGATCTTCGCTTAGTATCAGCAAGACAAATGACCTGCTTAAATATGCACAGGTTTGTGTTTTTCTTCATCAGGATTGGTGTGCTTTGCCCTTAGTGTTGTACTTACTTATTTTCAGTTTCTTTATAAAGGAGGCCTTATAGTCAAGTGGTCAGAGCAGGCCCTAGCAGTCTGACCCGGTTCGTACCCATGACTCAAATTGCACTGAGTCAACATGCATCTTGGCCAATCCAGGCCGCAAACTGAATTATTCAGAATTACTTCAGTAAAATTTTGCATTTGGATTTAGCTTATGTGAAGGAGAAGTGGTTCTAAAGCTGTTTGACAGGGGAGTTTTAACAGGAGAGGGTTGTTCTGTTTTGTTTTTTTTTTTTTAATCCATGTTTGTGTTCTGCTCCAGCATATGTTTATTTGAAAGTCTAGTTGTGCATCAACACATTCTCAATCTGAAATGTAGATCTCAGACTGAGATGTTTTAAATGTTTGAACTGAATCCAGTTTTAAAGTACCAGTTATCTAAGAAGTACATCAAAGTTTCCTTCAGTGTTCATTTCTCATTATTATCTGTTCTGGAGCACTGATTGTTTTTCAGTATAATTAGTGTATGCATTACCCTAAGTTCTCTTTCTGATCTTGCAGCAGACATGCTCTCGTGTTTACAGGGAAGAATCTTATGCACTATCTATGAAGCTAAGTTTTACTAAGTCAAAAACAAACTTTTGCCCCGATTCCACAATTTTAGGTATCAGATCTGTGTACTATCAGGTCACTCAAGAGTACTGGTTTCGTTTTCTTTGAGTTATGGGCACATATAATTTGCATTTCTATCAAATTCCTCAAAGCACCCAAATGAGTTAACGGTAGCTCTGTTCTTCTATGTCACCTTTAGGTTGGCCATGGCTGGACAGTTGGTCATAGATCTAAAAAAAAGCCTGCTAATGCTAAATTGCCCCACCAAAAATTTCTCGAAACTTGAACCAATAAAGTGCGTGTATTTACCCTTCAGCATTTTGTGTTATGTGACTGTGGAGTTTTGGATCTGGTACTAGCAGCCTTAAATCTTACATTGTTAAACCAGACTTGTTGTTGCTTATCTTCCTGGAAAAGGATGTGCTCCCATGGCTTGGGATGAGGACCAGACAAGTGCAAAATACTCCATCTGGGTAAGAATAATTAGCTGGTTAAATAGCAGTTCCTCAGAAAAGAGTCTAGGAGTCATAAACTAAGCATAAATCCACAATATCTTATGTTGTACGGAACATGTTGGTGTATGCAATAGATCATGTAGTAATTCTGCTCGGGGCTGGAAAAGCCTGACCTGGAGTACTTCATCCAGTTTCGGACATTTTTTTCCCCAAGAAAAGTGTGTATTGTACCGCCTAAAGCTGAGAGGAGAGCAACAAAAATGAGAAGAAATCCAAGAAAGTATGTCTTAGAAGAAAGTAGTGGGAAAGAGGCATTTGGCCAATGGGGTTTGCAAACTTCCACTTGGGTTTCTAAGTAGAATTGTTGTTTGTGATGGAATATTCATTATCCTGGTCCTATTTTGAGGTGCTCTGTGTTAATGCTGAAATTTGTTTGTAACTCGGAGGGAAAAGTCCATGTTACAGGAGGGGAAAGGAAACAGTGGGAAACCCTCTGTGCGCGCATGGCCTCCGTGCCAGCTGCTTTCAGGAACTCCTGGGTCATCATGTCCAAATCTTTGCTATTTCGGGCAACCACATCACAGAATCCCATTCATAAATTTCTCAAGTACCATTATAAAAATAGTTTGATTTTTTTAAAAATTTATTTATTTATATTCCTTTTTGCCTCCATTGCTCCGATATGAACCTCATGCCTCCCATCCAGACCCTCATCTCTAGTGATCATCTTTGAGTGTTTTAAAATTAATGTAGTCATACATGCACTGTATTTGTTCTTCATTGCCCTTTGGCTTCTTGACCACCCGACTGGGGGTAATGAAGGGGTAGTTCTCTAGCTTAAAACACCGAAGTTCTTTTATTGCCTTCTAGAAGGACAAGATGCTCCCTCCATCACTGCCACCACCCCCTCAAGTCATTTTGCACGTGTTTAAATTTGAGTTTACGTTTCTGAAATAGGGGGGGATGAGTACTGCAGGCAATATCCCAGAGAAATGCTGCTTTTGCTCTTTCATCTATACTGGAAGTACCTTGCTTGATATACCCTAAATTGTTATTTGCCTTTTTCTGAGCTATGTCTTACAAAGGAATAGTTGTGCTGTGATCAACTGACATATAAGGAAGGAGTCCTACAGTATCCTGTAATTCTAGACAGAACTACCATGTGATACCCTTGGAGAAGATTAGGAACAGCCTGTGTTTGAGCAGAAACCACGTTCCACTGTACTGAGAGCCCTGATGGGCTTGTAAAGGAATTACAGTCATAGGAAAGATATTTTTGTGGGTGTTCCTTGAAATCGAGAAGACCCGTTGCTTTTGGGCACAGGGTGGACAGGCAGTGGGCGTGCAGCTTGACCATAAGGTGTTAGCTGCAAGTTGTTTTGACACTGTTTTCTGCTATTCTGCTCTAAGACCATCTCTGCTACCAGTAGTGACTAGAAGGTCTCAACAGAAAGCGTCTCCCAAGAACAAGACAAAGGTGGCTGTGAGAGCAGAGGAGTGTTGCATAAGTAGTTTCTTACACCACCATGAGAGGGCTCGGGCAAACTAGCAACTCGACGTTACTACCAATTTCTGCTTGATTTACAAGGAAGAAGAGGTTTACAAGGTTGTCCCTTAATGAGAGTGGAGCTGATGTACAAAGCTGAGGTTTTCTAGAGACTGTGAAAGAAAAATCAGATGGTTTTTGGTGGTGAGGGTCATGAGGCAGTAGTATAAAGACTCAGAAGATTCCCAGTTAATAATCCAGCTAATTCTGTAGAGGGAATCACACGTCCTCATTGTGGACAGCAAATCCAGGTTTTGAGAGGAGATGTTTTGTACAGGAGTTTAGGCAAGAGATTGGATTTAGAAAAATGAATAAATGTGTGGTCAGGTATGGCTTACCACACTGCATGTGGCTATGTTTCACATACTCTGAAAAGTTCGAGGAAATATATTGTCATTGGGACCTGAGCAGAAATAGCTGTGTCTTTGGTACCTACAAAGTAAGGAGAAGGCAGAACTGTTGGTAAAACTAAGTATCCTTCCACAAACCAGAAGAAAGAGACTCCAGCTCAATAGCAGAATGGACCTCGTGCCAGTGGTGGGGATATTGATGCATTTTAGGATTGCAGAAGCTTGGCATCCCAGCTTAAACTGCCAGCCACTGCACCCGTGGGGTCTGCGACCCATGACGATGCAACCAGTGTACCTTGTTTGGTTTCCGATGATGAAGCAACAAGGCTCCGTTCAGAAGGGCAGAGTTTTAAAAGGTCATTGCTGGGTGGAAATTTTTATCTGCTGAACTGCATCAATATTTTGCAATTTGTAAATCTTACAGCTACGTGGTGCACCCGAGTAATGTTGGTGGAATAATGAAAGATAAATGGCTGTCTGCACAAGAAGATCCCTTTCCTCCCCACTGTTTTTTTCCTAAAGCATAGGTTTCCTAAGGCATAGCAGCAGCACAACCAGTCACTTTGGTTGAGCTGCTACTAAGCGTTTCCATATTTAAACAGTACTCCAGATTGTTTACTGAAGTGGTTAAGCGATACACCATCCAAACCTCTGGGAATCGCACCATAAATTTTGCAAATAAATAGGCATAAGGAGAGAAGCCAAACAGGATACAAGTGCTAAAAAGCCTCAAGATTAGCAAGATGTGTCCCTTTCTGTCAATCCAACAAGTAATAGTTTTACTATGAAAAATAGCATTTCAGATACAGATTTTGCTACAATTGGCTGATTTTGATGCTTGGCTTCTTAAATCTTGTTTGAAAGGTCACAGGCTGAGCCCCTTCTAAGAGCCTGAGGGCTGATTAGCAAGTGGAAATATTAGCAGAGAAAGCACTTGATATTTTCTTGTCCAGGGAGATCCCAACAGGGCGCTGTGGGAATTGTTACACAGACTGGAGTAGGTGTGATGAGGCATTTTTTTTCTGCTGGAACATCATGTTCAGGGGTGACAGCATTGCTCTATAGATATTTTCTCCTGTGAGAACTGGCACTCCAAAGGGTTGCCCAGCGAAGCTGTGGAGGCCCCATCCTGGGAAGTGTTCAAGGCCAGGCTGGATGGGTCTTGGAGCAACCTGGTCTAGTGGGAGGTGTCCCTGCCCGTGGCAAGGGGGTTGGAACTATAGATGATCTTTAAGGTCCCTTCCAACCCAAACCATTCTTTGATTCTATGCCTAAGTTTATACTTGCTCCAATTTTCAGTACCATTAGAGCATTCAGCCTTCCACAAAATACAATTTTGTGATACAGTATTGTGGGATGTTAATCAAGAAGACTTTCTGTGTTCTCTGAAGTTTCCTTGAAGCATCTTGTTGGACTGCTTTGTCTGGAGCTGTGCTGTGGTGGCATTCACTGTCCTTCCTGCCTTCGGTCACGAGGGTTTCACAGGCAAGAACAAGCCCACAGGTAGGAAAGGAATAAGGAATATAAACTGTTGATCTGAGTTATAAATACTTCCTGAAGGAATATAATTAGAGATTAAAGTTATCAGGAAAAAAGTCTTCGTTTCATGTAAACAAAAATCATGCTCGTGTTAAAATTAGGTAAGGAAAATAGATTCAGAAACATTACATGTGTTGTAACGTTGAAATATCTCTTCATGTAAGTACGTGTAGTTATTGATAGAGATGCAGTCACTGTCCAGTGTTGGGGTCACTGATTCCCTTTATGTATGTATTGGTGGTATACAAAATGCCTGTACTCCACCCTGCCCTCTTCACCGCTGCTGGAGGAGCTGCTTGGATGGAAGCTGTTCCTCAGGGAGGAGGTCTGACGTAGCTTTCCCTAACCAAGTCCCCCGCCAGTTTTCACACGCACACGCCCCAGTATATGGTCTCTTACAGTCTCTAAAGTCAGGGAAAGGGATTGCACGCACATTTTATCCCAGGCATGTCTGCTGCCACTCCCCTATGGCTCTCATATTGGCAAGAAACAAATTTACATTGCTTGGAAGGTCGTCTTGTTTTTCTTGAGGTTTTTATCATGCGAAGGAGGCAAACAGGGCCACACATGTGCGTTCTCTCAGGGGCGGGCTGCGGGTGATGCCCTGGTGCCGCTGGGCCAGGTGAGATGCCTGCCCCTCTGTACGCCTTTACCAAGCGGCTAGGGGAAGGGTGCCTTGATCTTGAGTTGGGCTGGAGAGTGACAGTGTGAAAATAAAAAGGTACACCCCTAGGAATTTTTTTTCAACCACTGCAACTGGTTTAAGTATTTTAAATATCGTATGCTTCTCAATTTAACGCATTGTGCAATAGCTGATGCAGCGTTACGACACCTGTTCCACTGTAACCACTGTTGCTCTATCACATCACTTCACAGAATATCTCCGATACATAGCCAGTCATAATAAAAAATAGAAACAGCTATGGGTTCCAGACATCCAAAAGGTTAGTAAAGCAAACGGTTCAAGGACGTTACTGGCAAGCTATCTCCATTAGATTTGAAATCAGTCAGAATTGCGCCACCTTCATTTATATTTGCCTAGTCGCCCTCTATTCCTTTAAATACCAGTATTGACATCATTACTGTGGTCAGGGAGAAGAACTTTTCTTTCTTTTAATCGGCAGTAAATTTATTACAGGTTCAAAAGCAGTCACTTCAAGGTAATTTCTGAAGAGCTTGAATATTTAAAAAAAGATGTAAAAATATAGAAACTTCATGAGACTAGAAACCCAGCTAGCAAAAATGCATCGTGTTTTGTAAATTGGTTGAACTAACCAACCAACATAGAGTATGTGTTATTAAAAAGCAATAAAGTTTGCAAATAGCAGTTTACACTATACTTTGAAAAAGTTTATGGAATAACAGATATACTAAAGGACAGTATCCAAAGAAATTACTTTTCTAAATATTTTGGTAAAATGAGATTTTTTTTTCATGCAGGGTATTGTTTTTCTAAATGTTTCAATGCTTGAAGATAAGCAATATATTAAAGTTTAATTCCACTTTATTCCATTGTTTAGGGTTTTTTTCACTGAACTGATAAACATTTACCAGATAAATGAACAGAACATTTTCCTTTTCTTAAAAAAAAAAACAACAACCCAGAACAGCAAGTGAAATATTATTCTGCTAACCAAAACAGAAAAACACAATAAAACCTTGTTTTAAGCTTATAAACTTAATCACACTTTAGAGGAAAATAAATTCCTCTCCTAAATTCTAGGATGAAACCTTGGCCCTCTATAAATAACAAGGTTACAACATCTTCAATGTCTTTCTCAGGAAATATGAAAACAAATAATGTTTTCTCTCTTTCCCTCTATCTGCACTGATGTCAAAAGCTTGCTCTTGGCAGGAGTTGCTGTTTCCTTTCTTACTCAGAGTAGCTTCAGGCAGACCGTCACCGAGCACGAGGGTGTGATGCATTTTCCCGGTTGTATTTTGCTAAAATCTCTTCACTGAAAGCCTGAGATGGTTAAAATACCTTTTGACCATTCGTTGTGTCGGTGACTCCTTGCTCTCTGATGAGGAGCAGTAAGGTAAGTGCTGGCTGTGGACACGACTGCCTTCAGGCAGAAACCTGCTTTTTTAAGGGCCATTCCTTTGGCATGGATTCTGAGCTCCTTTTGGAAAAGTACTGCTGCAGAACAGGTAGGAATGAAACCTGGAAATCTGGATGGAGACTTTGGCCCAGTTGCCTTTGACCACCTGCAGCACCCACAGAGCCCTCCACGCTCTGCTTCTTTCCATTTTACAGGCGACAGCAATTTCATGGCAATTTCCTCCCCTTTGGTCTTTGGTAGTAAATGTGGACTGACTGATAATTGAGGCTTTTTAGTCAGTTTATCTGCTGTTACTAAAACTATAGGGCAGCAGTTTAGACTTAGACTGGGTCTTGACTGCTCCTTTGATATAAAGATGTACCAAGGACTGTCAAAAGCTCGTTAAGGAAGAGACTTGGTGAGCCTGGGCTCTGCGCTGCTGTCATTATCAGCTTCCCTACCGAGGGCCAAACTGCAAAGAATGCGTATCTCTGCTCAAACATTTCAAGTGTGCCTTTCATCTGGGGGTCTTGAAGTGCCTGACCAAGGCCCTGGCCCAATCCTTCCCCTTGCCCGCACTGAAGGGAAGCTGACTTTGCTCACGGATTAGTTTTCTGCTCCAAGAATTTTGCCACCCAAGATGGGACCACCAGGAATCCTAAGCAGGAGTATCTTATTTTCCTGTAATGTGTGTTTCTGCATCCTCTGACACAGGGCAAACTGGCTGGCTGGCATGTGGCACCTTCCCGGAGCATCAGGTTCTTTGTGGCAGTCAGATCTTTCTCAACTCTTTCTCAACAACAAGGAGGAGACCGCCTGGTTGCATAGTCACTTCTTAAGTCTTCTGCCTCTGGTGTGCCTCAACTTAATTCACTAACACAGGGGAATGCAGGGAATGGTGTTCTCATGGATAGACAAGAGTTAACAGAGTCTTTTCCCTTCATCGATTTGCATTCACTTGTTCAGGGGGGGAGAGAGATTGTCTCAATGCCAGTGAAACTTAGCAGTTTATTGTCTTATAGCAACGTTGCTCCACATCCAAGTTAAAACTGCGGGGGTATGAAGAAAACCTGCTAGAACCAAGCTTTTGCTCCGGGCAGGCTTTTGGGTTTATTTCCTCAAATAGCACAGGGCTAGAGGCTGCACTGGGACCGTGGATGAATATCGCCTGCCACCGTCTCGCTATCAAATCAGCTCCACCTGCTTTGGCACACCCAAAGAACATACATGAGGGGAAGCTCTGCCAGACAAAACCCCACCCAGCGTGACTGGCGCTTTCAGCGCAGACGTGGAAGAGCTGCAGTTACTGAATGAGGTCACTGTACTCAAAAACATCTTTATCAGGTTAGCAAAACCTTCCAAGGCATCCATGCCTAGGTCTGTGCAGTCTGAGTGCCCTTGTGACTTTGATGTGTGGAAATTTAAACACGAGTGCAAATGTTTCAAGATTAGGACTTCAAATGGGAAACCTCTTGGATCAAGAGGAGCTTTGCCAGTCAGTATATGCTGTGGCCTCCGCCCCGGGTTGCAGTCTATGGCTGAGATTTTAACAGTAAAACTGATAATCTTTAGATCCTTATTTTCGCATGTTTGGTATAAGGAGCTATTTGTAATAGCCTGCTAAGGAAAATATGCTTAATATTTTAAACGCATCTAGATATCTTTAAAAGCTGCTGTGAGAGTTTAGATGTACATTATCCCAATACATACCAATTATCTCCCCATAACCTCTTTTTTAGTATTTTTTTCCTTTCATCTTATTGCTCCCATTGGTATAAACTCCCATCCCTCAGAGCATACAAACAAAATAATGAGCATCATAACCCTTCAAAACATAACTAACAGGGTTTACAGAGCATGGATTCACTGGATCTTCCATATCTAGTCCATCCTCTTGTTCTCACGATGCGTGTAACTCAGGATATGACATTGTAGAGTGCATTCAAGAAAGTCATCGGTACACGATTTGGAAGTCAGTGGTAAATTGCATAAGAAAGAGGATTACAGCCTTTAGTCCCAGTGCATTACTGTGAATCACACCAGTACTTCTGCTCTCATTAAAACTAATATAAAATGCAACTAAGTTGCAAGAATTACTCTGTATGTGTAGCAAAGTAACTAGGAGCAGAATTTTGCTCATTTTGTCTCTTTTGCTATGAAGTGCTATCAAATTACAGAAAGAATTGGTTAAACTGGAGTTAGAGTTCACAAAGAACAATCTGCAGTGGACTTGAGCGTGGCTTTAGTGCTGCTTTTTGTGGAATAGCAGCAGGAGCAAATCTGAAATATTTTTCCAGTGCCTGGTAGAAGAGTGCTTGATTTAAGAATTTTAGAAATATGTCTGAAAACAGACTTANAAAGTTAAATTTGTCTTGGGGGGGGTGGGGAGCTTTGCGTGTTTTGGTAAAATGTGGGATTTTCCAGGGTCAAAATAAATGGGTAGCATCAGTCCTGTTATGGTAGAATTTATATTTGCTGGACCTTTATGTGCTGTTGAAAATGTCATTTCAACCAATATGTTCATTTTACTATGACTACAGGTTTTAGGTAATTTGCTCTTCATTTTTAGATTTCCCATTTCACAAGGGTTCTGTCAGGTTAGATGTGTTCAAGCCGAGGGCTACATACTGCAAACAGGGTAAATGAATCTTTAAAAACAAAAATAGAAGGGCGGAAATAGAAATGATGTCATAGTTGTGTGTCCTTCAGAACCTTCTTTTAACATGTTGCTGATAATAATAGATCAATAACTTTAAAGCTGTGGACAGCCTTCCAGGAAAGCTGCAGCCCCACTCCAGAGACCCACCGGTGGTAAGTCAGTACTGAGAAATATAGCTGAGCAAGCTGATGTTTCAAATAATCCTGCCAGAAGCTGGATTTTCTCCACCCATGTGGCAGGAGTTGGTTTTCAGACTCCCAAATGCTGGACACCAGAGTCTCTGAATGGGCTCTGCCATTCATTGTGATACGAGGTGCTAACAAAGTTGTCAGCGTCAGCTACATTAAGATTGTCCTGCTTGAAAAGTATTTCTGTTCTGTAAAAGGAACTGTCCTTGGAATCCAAGTTTTATTTCACTGGTCGATCTTTTCTTTTTTTTTTTTTTTTTTAATGGATTTGTTTCTTTGCTTCATTAAGGTAACACCCTGTACAGACCTAGGCTACAGCCAAGTTTTAAAAGAAACGGAAAAGTAAAGGAGATGGGTGAATTCCAGGGTGTCCTACTTAGCATGGTGCTAGGGGAGATCAAAGGGACAGGGAGTCACCTCTCTGCAGGCAGGTGGACAGGAGGTGTCAACATCCCTGAAAGCGTTAATCTTGCCTGGGGGTAGATCCGTTGCCTTTTACAGCAGCCCTTTGCCTGCCAGGCCAGTCCATGGTGTTAGTGCAACCTCCTGCATCTCCAGGAGTAGTGCAGTTAGAGGCAGCATCTGGCCGTTCGCAACTGGGAGAGGCCAGGGAATATTTAAACCCCGTGATCACAGATGTGGATCTAATCAGTGCTTAACTTCTGGACTTTGAACAGGACAAAAGTTCAGGACATGTACGAGCGCTCCTTGGAGAGCGCTGTGGTTCCTGACCGGGCTGTTGGTCCCAGGCCAGTGCCTCGTAAACAGGTGTCAGCGTCCCAAAAAAAGAACTCCCCGCTTTGCCAGCGACGGGTATCCTCGCTGGCGGTCCCGCAGCAGAGCTTCGTGGGCCAGGAGGAATGACCCATAGGGCAGGAATGAGACGCGCTGGTGGGGTGGCATACTGAGGCTTCCTTGACATTTGCCTTGCCTTATTTTTCCCAAGGACGAAGCAGGGATTTCGAGTTCCAAATCTGACAACCTTTTAATATATCAGGAGGGAAAAAATAACCCCAACAAATAAGAGGAGGAAGTGATAGGTGAGTAGTTTGTGAGAATTTTTTTTTTTTTTTTTTTCCTCTTCTTAGCCCAAGGATTAACCTGTAGTTTTGAATTTGGAAGATACAAGACGTAAAGAAATAGATAATGTGCCAAAGGAGGATTCTGCTGCTAGGGGGCAATATATAGTAAGCAAAAGTAGACTAAGGCGTTTTCTCTCAGTATCTGTCAAAGTTTTTTTTTAAGAAGAACCCAAATCCAGAAAATATCTGACATATTGCAGACACTAGCATTTCTTCTGCAGAAAAAGCATAGTATAAACAAAATATACGACCCATATTATATGGATATGTGTGTGTAATTTTTTTTACAAATATATGTGTGTGTGCGTGTGTGTGCATGACTTCCTTAATATGCTTCCTCCCTCTCACAGTAGGATCGTTATCAATTCTGGGACTTGCTCACAGCGCTTTTACTTGATAATTCACGTGAAAGCAATGTCTTCAGTTTAAGGGATCTAAGGCCCATGCGCTAGTATTTCAGAAGCTTTTGTGAAGAACTGGTGGTGTGGCTCCTTTAAAACAATTTGCTCAGGGAATGTACCCTGCGTGATTCTTAATTTTTCATTCTGAATTCTATCACAATTTATATAAGGCAAAAAGATAAGAATGTGGACATTTAAAAGTCTTAAATTACATGGTCCTGTTTTCCTGCTTCTTCCTTGTTGAGAACAACTGGGATGGCTGACTTAGATGTCTTTATGACTTTTTTGTTCTAGCCACTTTCTTAAATACACTCCCTAAAAACGAAAACAAGGCGAGATAAGAGAAGCTAGCTTCAGCGAAGTTACTGGTTTCAGCTTGAGCAGTGAAATACTTGTTTGTTTGTTTATAATACTCATGCTGACTCAATGATACTCGTTTTAGACCTAGTGCAGGATGTTTTTGTAAAAACTACATTTTTGTAAAAAAATGTGAATGGAATTTTCTGTTTATTTTAATGAAAAAAATATTTTTTTGCCTGAGAATATTCAGTGGTTATACGTGATTATGAATATAATATTAATAAGCTAGTTGCTGGAGTCTGAGGCTCCTAATGGAGAAAATACACCCATTTCTAGAGCACATTTTCAGTTCTGGTTCACCTGGTCACCAAAGTCTAATGAAGAAGCATTGTCTAAATGAGTAAAGGTTACAGCATAATGTCCCAAATTTTCATGGTGGAAAAGTTATTGTCAATTAATTAGTGTTAATTTTTGCAAGAAGAATATGAGGACTTTTACAGCTGCAAGTGAAGTCTGAACAAAGGAGCAGATGTTTGCAAGTTTGAGAGTTTTTTTTATTAATTTAGTCTTGTTTCCCGTGTTGTTCAGAGTGAGACTCACTGGAGATTTAGGGGGAGAAGTAACTGGCGCAAAGACAAAAGACATGCACAGACCCTCCTAGCTGTTGTAATGCAACTGTCTCTTCTAGTCTTTTCATTCACCAGTTTCCGTCCTCGTGCTCTTATCTCTGTGATTCACATGCGTTTATCTACCTCAGATGAATACAGTGCTTGCTTATTTTGTACTGGAACTGGCACAGGGCTCACTGTACCTGATGCATCTTACAGAGACATCATTTCAGAATGGCTAAGATGTCTCTAACTTCACTGCAGTTGGCAAGGCCATTGTAGCATCCCCATGCTCTGAATTGCAGCTGGTGGCTCGCTGTAATCCGCAACATCCCAAGATCTCTGGGAAAACTCCCGCAGAGAGCAGAAAGGTAGCTTGAGAGCTGCTGCAAACGTCTGTTTCTATGTCTTCTTTTTCTTGCTCTCCCGTGTTACCTCACTCCTAACAAAAAAGGGACAACTGTTAAGATACATGTATGGGCACATACCCTATGGAGGTGTTCCTTGTTCCTAAACACAAGTGCTGCCTAAATGCCTCTTATTGTATATACAGGGTCATTAACAGCAAATACAGGAATTACCTGGCAGCACCTGTGCTAAGAAAGGTAGAAGTTCTATACACATCTGATGTTCATCGAATACTTTCTCAAACCTGGTTCACAGACAGGATTGAAGTTGGTATCAAACGCTTCTCCCTAGTGACAAGTGATAGGACGAGAGGAAATGGGTTCGAGTTAAGCCAGGGAGAGGTTTAGGTTGGATATTAGGAAAAAAAAATTTCACTGCAAGGGTTATCCAACATTGGAATAGGCTGCCCAGGGAGGTGGTGGATTCGCCATTCCTGGAGGTGTTTAAAAAAAGGGCAGACGTGGTACTTGGGGATATGGTTTAGAAGTGGTTTTGTCAGGTTAGGGTAATGGTTGGACTCTGATCTTAAAGGTCCCTTCCAACCTCAACAATTCTATGATTCTATGATTCTGCACTCTTACAGAATGTGGATGTTTTGAGACAGGCAAGGAATCACAGAATACTTTAAAGTATATCATTATATATTGTATATTTGGCAGGGTGTTCTGCGATTCGTAGCAAATACTGGGAAATGACAAAGCAATGCATAATAAAGTGTAAAAGAAGCATCGGGTGGGTCTGAGTCTATGTTCCAGGAATACTAGGAACTTCTGCTGTCTCGAAATCCATGGCTTTCTGAACATCATCAGCTGTGGATATGGAGGAGAAAGGGCTGATGGGTCATATGGCTGTGTTGAAATATGTTGAGCACTTCTTCAAGTCTTTGTTGTAGTGTTCTCTGGTTAGTAAATAGCAGAGTGGGTTAGTCAATGTTAGAAGGCAGCAAAGCGAGCAATTTTCACAATACTCTCCTCTTTCAGCTCCCAACAAAGAGATTAAGATGTGACTGTAGCTGAGTTAGGACGTTAATGTGCTTTGTGCTCTTTGTATTACATCTGCTATCTTACCATAAATAATTCTGAACGTGAATTTATTTTGAGATTAAATTATTGTCCTTGTTTAACATGAGTAACACAAAATAGAGATTCATGGATTTAAGTCTTTAAAACAATCTATTCCATATAAAAAGATGTTTTGTGTTCTGCAACAGAAAGCTTTGACCTCTGCCAAATCAGCATAAGTGAACTAGTTATAATCCCTGTGCGTTTGTAATTACTAAAGTGTTTTGGATGGCTTTGCTTAGTATTAAATCCTGACATCATCTTTAAGTACAGAAATCAAACTTGTTGTAATTAAGATTGTATCAATAAAGTTCTCACATTTCACATCTTTTCCAGTCGTCATAGTAAACCAAAACTGTATGATTCATTGCCTACCTTAAGTATTTGTTCTTTCCGATATTGCCAGGCTACTGCTGTGTAAACAGAAATGTAAATATATGCTTGCGGATGGGTGATTGTTTGGGCTTGCACAATAGTACTGAATCATTTGAGCAGGTCTCCTTGCTCTGTACCATGGACTTAACAAATGCAGAAGTGCAGCTCCAGAGCACAGGCAGCTCATTTGGACTCAATGAAGCTTGTGATTTTCTTCTTTAAACATATTCAATCCTAGTTGTAACTTCTAAACTACCACTGAAAAGTTCACAGGTCTATTACGAGATACACAAAATACTCAGATTCATAGTCAGTAAAAGGTGCTTCTCTTCTAATATCCTCTGTAATCTGCTGAAGTAACTAGGCTTTATTTAGTGCATGTGTGAAAGGAGAGAGGACTTTCACAGCACTTAAGCTATTGTTTTTAGAAAGTTTTTAGGCATTCTTCCAAATAAAAATGCAGGTTGTTATGCTTATGAAGTTCCAAAAGTTGTTGTATTATTATGTGAGTCTTTTACAGCTATAGAATAAAAGCTTGAGTACGTACGATTCTGCAACTGATCGCATTTGTATCAATTCCCACGTGTTCAGGGAGTGTGCATGTATATGCACCTATAAGTTGGGAAGAAGAGAGTATCCATGTGGAGGGTACTGTTACAAACATACTGGTCGCTCCCATGGGACAGCTGATTTTTTGGCTGCGTCTCTATATTACCCCATAAAAAGCTTCTACAAACTATTACAAACTGTTATTCAAGTGATTTGCTGAGTTTGAGGATGCTGCCCCAAGATCGCAAGTGTGGCATCTTTTCTGAGATAACTATTTGAGAATTTTAAAGAAACACCAAGAACAGCAGTACAGATCTGCGGAGATGTGGGTGTTACATCCTATGTGCATGAAATATGTAAGATTAATTGCTGCCCAGATCTTATGCAAAGGCGATGGTGTTAATGAGCGCCGCAGTTCCTAGGAAAGTGCGCAGCTTGTAGAGAGTCACTTGGGGCAGCAGTTTTCCCAGATACAGGAATTGAAATGAAGATCCACAAACTCGTAGTGTTTGCTAGTTCCAGAGAAGCATGACTACTAATTCCAGAGAAGTGTGACTTTCATACTAATAATGTTTATCTTACTCTGATAAACTGAAGAAATGTGCCAAGGCTTTGGCCACCCCTTCCTCCTCCGCTGCTGCAGGTTGTTGTCTGTGTTAACTCCTGCGTGTCACCATGAAGAACTGGATTGAAGGTTCATGCGGTGCCCTCCCAACATTAAAGTTGGGTCAGGTTGCTTGGGACCATGTGCGATCAAGCTCTGACCACCTCCAGGGATGGATGGAGATTTACAGCTTTGCTGGGCCCTTTCCCCATCATGTGGTCACCCTCATAAAGAATTAAGATTTTTTTTTTTTTTTAATGTCTGGTCATAATTTCTTTTGCATCTTGTGTCTGTAGCCTACAATTCTTTTGTTGTGCACCTGTGAAAAGAACCTGGCTCTGCCATGTCTGTACCTACTCAGTAGGCAGTTGAAGGCAGCAGTGGGACCCCATCATTTGCCTTCTCTTCTTTGGGCTGCATCAGCATGGGTCTCCCAGCCTCTCCTTCTGCACTCAAGCCCCCTGACCATCTTGATGGTCCTGCACTAGACTTGCTCAAGTTTGTCAATGTCTTTCTTGTGCTGGGGAGCCAAAACTGGGCACAGCACTCTAGCTGTGGTCTCGCCAGTGTAAAATAAAGGAGAAAATCGCTTCCCTAGGCCTGCTCTCTTTGCTTTCTTACTAACAGAGTCCAGTATGCAGCTATCCTTCACCACTCAAGATGATTGCTCACTTTGAACCTGTCCACCAGGACCCTCAGGTCCTTTTCTGCAGAGCTACTTTCTGTCCGGTCCATACCAAGTTTGTGTTTGTGCTTGCGACTAGTCTGTCCGAGTGCAGGACTTCATATTTGACTTTGTTGAGTTTCACGAGGCGGCTGTCAGCTCATTTTTCCAGCTTGTCGAGACCCCTGGAAGTGGCAGCCTTACCCTCCAGCTTATCAGCTGTGCTCCTCAGTTTCACGTCATCTGCAGACTTGTTGGGGAATGAGATTTTTCCCCACCTCTTCCTTTCACATCATCCCTCAAGTTCAACCAAATCCAGACGGGTAGCTTGGTGAAGAGGAGGAACATGCTCTTAGGCTAAGACATAGCTAATTAAAATGCGGTATCTATCCTCACCTCATTATAAGCTTAGTGGCAGCTCTAGGTAGGAGGGAAGTATTTTTCCTAATGGGCTAATTCTGTACAATTTCTGCTGCTATCTGCTCCAGAGACAGAGTGTTAAACTAGTTGCAGCAATAGAATGTTTTAATGTAGCTGCTATTAAAGCACGCTCCTCTGCATGATTTTGTTGTTTGTGTTTTTGGAAGAGTTAGTTTTGTATCCATTCAAGGCTAAATTCTACAAAATCTTGCTTTATCTTTACTGTTTAGACAAGCAACTCCTGCTCCTGTGTGTTTTTTTAAAAAAAGGGCGTAACGCTGCAGTATTTTACTTCAATGTCAAAATGAATCAAATCTTGGAAAACTTTGCCTTCTCTTGCTTGCATAAATGCACACATGTGAACACTAGTTTGCATTTTATCAGTTATCTGCTTGCTCAGTCTGGAGTGAAATTTTTACATGAAATCCGTTAGCCCATCCATATACTTAAATAATAAATGGAAACAGCATGGGTGTCTGGCAGGTTGAGAGGGAGGAAACCTCTGACTACTTAAATAAGAATGCTTCAGTATGTGCTATGCACTACACAGGTACTTGAGGGGAAACTCACTACTTAATTTTTCAGCATGGACGAGTGTTTATGGAAGGAGAAAATGCCAACTGAAAAGGGGAAAACACCATGACACCTATGGTCACCAGCTAATTCTCAGAATATTTTTTTCTTTTTTCCTCTTTTTCCCTGATCTTACCAAGAAATATAACCATTCTATGAGGCCATACAGTAAACACATCCTGAGACAGCAGTGCAGAAAAGAAATTAGCTGAGCACTCCTCCTCTGGAGGAGGAGACCCAGGTATGGCTGAAGAGGGCTGCGGGAAAGCTGAGACGGGAGGCACGGAGAAGGGGTGGGAGCCCTGCACAAGGACTTATTGGCAGAAGGCGGCAGGAACAGGATATGTTTCAGCTTGGGTGGCTCTGGGAGGAGCAAGTGTTGGGATTAAAGTGTCTTGATGAAATTGTTCCTTTTCTTTTCAGACGCAGACAGTGAGTTTCATGGGGTGGATTTTCTGCCAGAAGATCTCAACGAGGCTCCAGAGGAGACAGGAATGAGGGTGAACAAGAAATACTCTTGTCTACCTGCTGAGGAGAAGGGGATCCACATTATCAACATCCGAGCTATTGAGGACATAGGCTATGACCAGCATGAGAGTACAGTGAGTAAAGGATTTGCCTGATGTGTCATAACTGGCATACTGCGCTTTACCCCTTAGCTTATTTCTCATTCTTTCCATTCCCAGGATGCTCTGAAATCCTCTCCCTCTTTCAGAAGTGCTGAGGAGGATTGCCACCAGCCACAGTACATGCTAATTTAGTGGGGTTTATTCTTTGATGTGAAGAAGGGAAGCCAGGGATCCTTATTTAACCTGTAGCGTAAAAAGGGGTTGGCTATTCTCAGGGAAATCAATCTGGCAATAAGGCTGTGGCAACCTTCAAATCTCTTTGCCCATACAGAGTAGAACAGAAAAAGATGTCTAAAATTTCATGCAAAAGCTGTTGTTAACATATGTAACGTTAAACTAATAGTCTGTAGCACACAATAGAGGTTTCCAGTGTCATTAATTGCGCCTTGGTTAAATTCTTCAACACTGATTTTAAAGAAAGTTAGTAATATGAATACCCAACAGGATTAGGAGTTGGTTATGTCATCAACACATAAAAAGGAGCTTATTCAGGTGAAGGAATTGAGGTGGAGCGGGCTATATAACTGGGGAAAGATCTACCAGAAAAAGTGATACTCGATTCATTGTGCTTGTGTTTAATTAGGATGGAGTGTACAGGAGTCATTCTTATTAGAGTGTAAACATCCCTCCTGCTGTGGTAAAACTGAAACGTCTTTCCTGTGTCTCATTTGCAACCAAAGGGACACAAGCCTTACATGGTCTAAGTCAATGCAACTCCCTCTCTATTTCAGCGTAGCAGCACTGCAAGAAAAGATGTGGCCTATGAGTACCACATTCTAATGTGGCACTAATCTAACCATTTCTTTCTTTAAAACAGGAGCACAGGGCTTTGTTGAGTCTTCTTGCTGCATCCCTTTCACAGTGGGATGTAGCTATTCTCATACATTAAGTTTACTGAGCTTTTAGTGTCCGCAGTGCAGCACCTTCTCCTAAATTATCAGTGCGTCCCCACAAGGGTCAGCTTTTCAGCCGGAAAGTTTAAAGAAATGGGAAGAAGCTCTCATTCAGTTTCTGCGGTGTGACCTGTCCCCTTCCCGGTGGCAGTGGCTCAAAGAAACAGAGAAACCAGGGACTTCTAGTGCCACTTTTCTCAGCCTCCACCCAAGGCGTGCTCCAGGAGGAGAGGAGCTGTGGCCAGGAGGTACTGATCTCTCCTCAGCTCCCCAAGCAGTTAGAGACATCTGGCATACTCGCTGCTGTCATCTTCAAGAGCCGTCTTCGGTCCTGCCTGTTTCCTTTATTTATTAGTCTCCAGAACAGACCAGCTAATTGCTGTCCCTCATAAAGTCAGTCCAGCGGGGGTAGGAAGTGGTTGGGGTCTGAGTCTCTTGCCTGTTTATCTCCCTACATGTACCTGAGCGTCTATCGGTTCAGCCCAGTTTTTCAGAAATTGATGTCTAATTAATTAATAAGATCAACACATCTTTAAAATTAAATAGTTATCCTAAAAGAAATCTCAGTGCTCCCGTGTCTTGTTTACAACAACTATTTAGTTTGAAGAGGCATTATATCCTGAAAGTCCACTTAGTTGCTATTATTAATATTTTGCTTCTCTAGGAATTTGCAGAACTGCATTGCCTGCCACAAGCAGACTGTCAGCTTCCTTAAGATGTTGTGAATTCACAGGTGCATGCCATTAATCATGAAACAATCATAAAGTAATAGTTATTAATGATATTCTATATTGTAGTTATGCTAAAGAACTAAGTAGGAATACGTAGATAGGGCACAAACATGAGCAGCCCGTGCTCTGAGGAACGTGTTATTGTCATGGCTAAACACGACAGACGTGGAGCAGGAGAAAGAGGGAATGGGCCAAGGAGCGGACTCCATGGTGGCAGCAAATGCTATATTTTATGATATTTTTATGTATTTGCAGCAAAGGGTTTAGTTTAAATGGAAAAGAGAGGTGGGATCCTGAACGAAAAGGAGAGAGAAACAGAGAGCAAGGGCAGGCACGGAGCAAAGCTGCGAGGGACTGAGGAGATGGGGACCTGCAGCCAAGCTGGCCCTGGGCAGACGGGGTCAAGTCAGGCTTTGGAAAGCAACGAACGTTCAGGCATCGCCACCTCGGCAGACGGCTGCTCCGCGTCCTGCCTGGCATCTCGGGCTTCTTGCTGTCTGCCAGTCCTGCTTGCTGGGTGTTATTGCTAGGTGCTCCTCTGATTACACTTGTCTAATTACTTCTTCAGTGCGCTTCCTCCTCCCTCCAAACCCTGGAAGGTGGGGTTTGCTGCTTGAATTTGTTGTCTCAGTAAAAATCTCTCCGAGGAAAAAAGGGAAGAACAGACTGTCCCTTAAAGGGACATTTATTGATTTATAGTTATGGTAGCGGGGACCTTCCCTCCCCAAAGCAATGTTCAGAGGAGTATGCAAATTTGTGTAACATCAGGTAGGTTTCAGTGAAGTTTTGGCTATATTGGTCATGACACAGTGCATGGTAAGCTCAGAGGCTGCTTTTTTCATCTGAGCTTTAAAAATTGGATTGTCTTAGAAATAACTGTTTGCAAATAACTTACATTCATGGGTTTACGTATGAAACAAGCAGAAGGTGTACGCATCCCAAATGGGTTTTTGACCGATATGATTTGCAGCTGATGGCTAGTTGCTATCATTTGGAACAGAAGTCCTTTTCCTTATGTGGAGACTTTACATTGTTCTGTAAAATTTAAAGCCAGAAAATGTCCCTGGTCCCTGAAAAGCCACTCCTGTGATTAGTATTTTTGTAAAAATAAATCCAAGTTACTAGTGAATTTTCTTTTTTTTCCAAATGGTCTGTGCATCTCCAAGAGTAGAATTGCGAGTTATGCATGAGGAGTGCTATTGAAAGTAGAAATTAGTAATTGTTAGTACATTTTTATGTTTCTGCAGTTGCCCTGTACAGTTTTCAGGTAAATGCTTGGAAATGGAATTGTGTCTTAATTAATTTGTCTTAACATTTCTCGCGTCTTGCAACACTTACACAGCATTAATTCAAGATGGGAGTAAAGCCTTTGCCACCATCAGATTGCAAAGCAGCACAGGTTTTATAAGTGAGGAAAAAAAAGCGATGAACTCAGTAAGCAATGAACCCACTTCCCTGGCTGTGATCCATCTGCATTTTTGGCCGCGCTTCATGACCAGCTGGCTCCCTTCAGTCTGTATCTGAGATGATCTCTTTCTCAGATGATACAAACTTGCAGTGATAGATAAGAGAAGTGAGAAATGTTTGCACATGATATTAATCTATTTGTCAGAATTGAAACGCAGATGTCTTGGGTGGAAAAGGACAGATGATCTTAGTGGTGATTAACCCCCAAAGGAGAAAACCAAATCCACCAAGTAGCAGATTTATGAACAAGTGTGCTGGTAATTAGATTAAATCCCAGTTATTTTAGCTATTTATTTCTGGCCAGTAAAATCCCAGCTGGCTATCAGTAAAATTGCAAGTGTTAACTCGCAAAATTGTTTTAAGTAACTACCATGGGGGGGGGCTCCTCCCATATGCTTGCTGTGTGAAGATAGGTCATTGTGTGCTCCGGGCAAGAAGGAGTCCTTGACACAAGGATACGGTCTGTCTGATGTCTGTGTTGGCACGTGTATTCATTATTCTTCTCTTCTCTCCTTCTTTCCACACCCCTGTTCCCTGCTTCCAGTTATTAAATTCCCTATCCAAAAATCCAGATGCTGACTGCAAATACGGACTCTACTTCAGAGATGGCAAGAGAAAAGTTGACTACATCCTAGTTTATCATTACAAGAAGTCCTCGGCAGGGAGGACACTCACCAGAAGAGTTCATCACAATGATTCAAGTGCCCGAAGCACCAAGCAGGACCAGCCACTTCCTGGGAAGGGAGTGCAGCTGGAAATGGGGGAAAGCGAACCTCACGTGGATTATCACGAAGACGACAAGAGGTTTCGCAGGGAGGAGTACGAAGGGAACCTCGTGGAGGCTGGTCTGGAACTGGAACGTGATGAGGATGTAAGAAGCCATTTCAAACGGTTAAAGATAAGGAGGATAACTGGTGGTCGAATCCTGGGAGATGCTGAGCCGTTCCTTTGAACTTGGCTCTGATCAAGGTTACACAAGCTCGACTCTTCCAGAATTTGATTTCAGTTCTGGCAGCGCCATCCTTGCCCACTGATTTAATTCGCTTCACAGGAATGGGCCGTGGTGTTGTTAATGCCCCAACAAGGTGGAGTTTCTTACTTTTCTTGGCCAGGACCTGTGGCACATCTACTATTGCAACACAGCTTGTTGATGCGTTGCCGTATCTAGAAGCGAGGCTTAGATTGCTCTCAACACTAATCCCAGTTTGGTGGGTTTGCAGTATGCTGTGGTTTGTATCTACTGGTAATTCCAGTTCTGGTGAAAAATACCTGATACGGACAGTGACATTTTTATACCCCAGTATAGACTTCAAGAGAACTAAATTTGTTCAGGAGGTTCTGGTACATGGTCTAGCTCGGACACGTGGGTCTGTGTTACAGTTTGCTCTTTCCATTCTTAGATGTGAACAGTACAGCTTGTAACACCTTTCACCTGTACCCTGAAAACAGTATATTCTATTAAAAGACCATTAGACTATATAAAAAATGATGTGTGTGAAGTACTGCCAGTGTGTGATTAGTAGAAATAGCCACAGCCGTATTAATTTCAAAGAAAGCTATTACAATTAACTGATCCAACCAATATGCCTGAAATTCCTGTGAGAGAGGGTAAACATTTATGCTGGTTTTATTTACAGCATCTAAAAGTTGAGATTAAACATCTAGACCTGTGATCAGAGTGTTAAAAAAATAAATCTGCCATCTGTTACTCAGAAATTACAGGCGTGTATATATGGTGTGTGTATGTAGATATTAAAAATATATATTTTGCATGATATAATGCAAGAAAACCTTTCACTTCCCTGTCCCCCAGGTGAAAATAAGAATTGCCATCCAACTTACAAGTTGTTTTAGTAAGCTGGAAGACTCCCTGTGCCAAGTTGTAGATATTTAAATCCTTTGCAAGATGGGAGGTCCCCATCTATGACATGTAATATGATTTCAAACGATGCAGAAGGGCTCAGGGTTCAAGCCAGGGCACCGTAAAAGAGGGAGAACCCCGTTCTTTCAGTACAAGATACCAAACCAGATCAGGAATGTGTAGAGATGAAAGCAAGCCACAGGGATTTACATCAGCTTCCATATCCAGCACAGCAGCGTAGGGGGGAAAACGGCAATCGTTTGGGCTTGAAAAGCATGCCATCAAGTTACGTTGGAGGCCTTACTGATTGCAAAAAAGAGCAGAGGTTTCTTAAATAGATGAAGTTTGCGAAGTCACTGAAACTTTTTTCAGTGAAGTAAATTCAAAGGCGGTTTGGAAGCCATGCCCTGTGGGAAGGCTGGCAGTTAGTTATGTCCTCCAAGTAACTGATTTCTAGAAAGCCAGTGTGGAATACAGCTGCATGAAAACTAGTTATTATGATAACTGCCTGAGTTTGTAGAACAGCAAGATTAGAAAGATTCATTAAAGTTTCTTTCTCTTCCGTTTGCTCAGTGCCTGCTAGTTTGATATCATTTGTCCAACGGCTTTGAAATGATAACTCCCGTGAGTCAATAGGGGTGTACGTGGGGGTGCCAGAAGCAAACCCCCATGTCCATCCGCCTAGAACAGAGCTCAGAGAACTGCTGGGATCCACTGTTAACATTTATCTTCTTTTTTTTTTTTTCTTTTGTTTTGTTGAATTCTTCCTACCAGTTTTCCTAATTAAAACGTGTAGTGTTTTAATGTAGATATGCACATCTGTATCTGAGGCTGCAGTTCTGGTCCTTTGAGATACTGAGGCAGCAGAGACTTTCTCAGCTCCATTAATTACAACACACTCAAGAAATCATACCATTTGGCTGGATGCCTGCGCTTCAAATTTAACTGGCTTAGCCTGTATTTTTGTCCGTAGTCATTAGCTTTTATTTCCCAAACAATTTTTATCTGTTTAACCTTCTGGTAATTGTTCTGGAAGACAATAGCATTTTTGAGTCACATTTTACAGCAGCTCAGCACAGAGAGGTGTTCAGTGATTGTCCTGTTGTTAGAAACTGTCTAACTGTTGTTAGCCGTCTGAAATGAGATTTAGTGCGTCGGTGGTAATAGACTGTTCCTTAAATATCTATGAAACACAAGGGGAAAAATCCTTAATTTCCTCTCATCGGTAACCTTTTCTCTTGCTTTTTTTTTTAAGACTAAAATCCATGGGGTTGGATTTGTGAAAATACACGCACCGTGGAATGTATTGTGTCGAGAGGCAGAATTTCTTAAGCTCAAGATGCCCACAAAAAAGGTGAGTCCTGATCTTCTTTTTTTTTCCTCTGGAAGGCATAGTTGAAACATATGCTCATCTCTGAGCACCTTACAAAGGTAGACTTTTCTTCCCACAAGCATTTTTAAAATAATTAAATAATCTGTACAGAAAATGAAAGTCACAAACTTGCTTGCCTGGGACAGCAGAAAGAAAGACTAACGGGAAGGAGGAATGGATATCAAGAATTCCTGGCGGCTGCCGCTGTCTGTACACAATGCGAGTGATTTCATACAATGCCTCATCCTCTCAGCATGTTTCAAAAGACAAGGTTGCAACTGATGATGAAATTTAGGAGTGCGTTTTGGAGGGTTTTTCTCACCCGAAATGCTAGACTGCTAAAAATGGACATCAGTAACAGTGTGCAGTAGTCTCACTGGGTTTAGTGACTATTCATATACATTGTTAGTCATGTTTGCAGGGGTTAGGACTACACTACCACAAAATAAATTACCTTTCAGAATATTTGAAATATCATTACAGAAATGACAGTATATTTTCATCATGAGCTAAATTCTAAATCATCTGTGATAGATATTACCTGTTCAGTGAGCATAGCTTAGAGATGGATTAATATTTAAACACATACTAAGTGCATGTCCCAGACTGGGGAGGGAAGTCTATAATGGAGCGAGAGACAGTCTTAAAGCCCAGCGTCACTTATTACAACACTAAAACCACACGTTTGGTTTGGATTTCATATTAATTCACATTATTGCCTCACTTAGCGCCGATTTTAATCAGAAGCACAAGATAAAAAAGTCTGTTGTGATCCTGTGGTTAAGGCTGCTTTGCCACAAAAGAAAAGTTTGGGTAGGCATTTTGTCAGGCTTTTTTGTGTGTGTGAAAGAGGCCACCTAAGCCTGCAGGCATTACCCAGGAGAAGCGATGTGCCCGAGAATACCTTCAGACCCCTAAACCCTTATTTCCAGCATCTTCCTGCGGTGGGATCCCTGTCCTGGATCTGCACATACTTTTTGTGGCTCAGGCAGGGAAGCCTGTAATCCTCTTTTGTGACTTGCTAACACCGTTCCTGCTTTTAGTGCTACGGAACTGCAATAGACTGTTCAAGATATTTTGGTTCCTTTATATGGAAGAGGGGAAGCTCCTGAAACCTGCACAGTATTCCCAGGAAAGCCCCCTGGGAGAGGAGATGACTTCTGTTGTTTTGCACAGGGGCTCTGTAGCTCCTTCATTTCTTTGTCCCGTTGTACCAAGAAAATACTAAATGCCAGAGGAGCGGGTGTCTCAGGAGTCAGTGCCAAGAATATCTCCGTTGAACATCCCGGCCTGATTATTTGGAATCACAGGTCATGTTTTGGCTCAGAGGAAAAGCAATAGGCTTCCTCTGCTTGCCTTGGTTTGACTTTCCCATCCATCTGTGTCTTTCTGAATGTTTTCAAGAAGGTAAGCTACACTCCTACATAGTTTATTGTGATGTATTTATTTAATTGATCGTTTACTCCTCACAGTTAATTCTCACTTATGGATAAGCAAAAAGCAATAAAGTCTTACTGTTTTTCTCTTTGTCCACTCAGATGTATCAGATCAATCAGACCCACGGTCTTCTGAAAAAGATTAACTCTGTAATTCAAAAAATAACGGAGCCCATCCAGCCAAAAGTAGCAGAACACAAACCTCAGACGGTGAAGCGCCTCTCCTACCCCTTCTCCAGAGAGAAACAGCACCTGTAAGCGAACGCTTTCTGTAAATGCTCATGTTAACAGGTTCCACCCTTTCCGATAGCAGCTAAGGCACGAAAAGGTGAAAGGAAAAATGAACGCCAACACTTTGTTAGTCATTACTGTAAAGAATATTTCCTTTTTTTTTTTCTTCTCCGCTGACTGTTGAGGAATGAGGCTTTGTAGAGCCCCTCTGTGAAACCCCTGTGCTGCTGTTGTGATAGATAATACATGTCTATATAAATATGCACATCAACTGTTAGACTGCCAAACAAGATTTATCATGTGGTTTATGCTAGTCTCTTTTCCACGTAAAATAAAATGCTCAGTAAAATTTGTAGCCAGAGGTGTGGGTTGATAAATTTCAGAATAATTTCATTCATCTGGTACGGGCAGCTCACACATGGACTGCCACCCAGGCCTTGTCCTTGGAAGTGCTATGAAGTCAGTGGTGGCTTTGCCATCGATTTCAGATAGGTAAGAATAGCTGTAAACGTGGGTGTAGGAAAAAATCATAAGGTGGGGCCCAGCCAAAGTTTTGACTGCCCTGGATTGCTATGCTGCTTCTCGTCCTTGGCCAGCAGCCCAGAGGAGAAGCTTTTGAAGACTGTGTTTATGTATGTGCCAGCTGGAACAAGTAACAGTCCTAGGGCAGGATTCCTTCACTGTACGTACGGGTTTTTAGTTTTTAATAAAGGGATGCAGAACACTGATGGAGTTCAGTCAAAGTATGTGACATTGGACATGTTCTTGGACTTGCAGGAAATGTATTTATGTATTTATTGCATGTAGGATGTTCCTACAGTGGCAGAGCCTGGTGGCTCAAAGAAAGCCCCAAAGAAGCTCCTTAGCTCAGGTGTGGATGTGCCTTAGGCTCTTTGCAGTGGTGGCTTTTTTCAGTGAGACCACCTGTGTCTTTGCTGAGTGAGGGAGGGAAGAGTGGCCTCGCAGGGTTTAAGGTACAAACAAAATGTTAAGATTATTAGGGGAAATTCAAGGCCAGCAGTGGTCGGGAATTCAACTTAAATGAGCATCAACAGTCTCTTTTGTGCAGAAAAACCTATAACTATATAAAACCAGTGAAACATATAAGCGGCCTCTTTAAAATATGAGAGTTAGGATGGACTTTCTTTTTAATGAGGTTTCTACAAGCTATTCTTTAATGTTAGCTATGAGAGATCCCCAGGAGAAAGGAAAATATTGAAGGGGTCGACAAGAGCAGGAAATTACTGGCGCTTTTTTTTTTTTTTTTAACCTAATGGGCTTCCGTCTAATCTTTTAACAGATTTGATTTGTCTGACAGAGATTCCTTCTTTGACAGCAAAACGAGAAGCACTATAGTAAGTACTGTATATAAATAATTTATGGTGGACAGTGCCTTAGTCATGGTGTTAGTAGCCCCTTCGCCGGCTTTAGTACAAAGCTTGTTGCAAGTTTGCCTTTCTTAAGCAAATGCCAGGAGTCACCTGTGACATCAGGTATTGAAATTATAAAGAAAGCATTTCCAGCTCTAGCTTATGTGATGAATAGTCTTTGATGCTAAGAGGTTGCTGCCTTTTGGAAAATAATTTGGATCTTCTTTCTAGTTCACACTTAATCTGGGACATAGTTTCTTAGGAGACATATCACCAGAAAGGAATAGATTTAGATTCTACCGCTGGTTCTGCCACCAGCTACCTGCAACCCCTGTGACTCATTTACCTTTTTGTAACTATACATTGCTCTTTTTATAAAATGGTGGGAAATCTCCCAAGACAAATTCTAGTGAAACAGCCTGGTGTTTACAGGGAATATTATTTATAGTTTTTGGGAACAATTCTCTAGAATCATCTTAAAAGTGTTGAGGTTTGTGATTTTTATTTAACATTATTAATGACTTGTATTTAACGTTAAAATTTACACGAAGCAAATGCAGCAAGGACAGCAAATTGCATCTTGTTCTGATTGTTTATGCCTCTGTTCGCCCCTATTACTCTAGCAAGCGTGACGTACACATACACAGCACTGGGACTGGGCTGAGCCATTCCTGCCTTCGTGTTGGAGGGTCTCTCTACTCCTTCAGTGCTAGCATGGGAGTTTTCCTCTTGTAATTAAACTTTGTCGATTCCCTTACAGAAGTGAAACCTAATAGAGGAACACAGTATCGCAAACTCCATTTGAGTACTTCCTTGTGACTTACAAAAACTTAAAATAGAGTGGGGGAGAAGGTGTAGTCTCCTTTATAACCGCTAAGGGAGGAATGGAAAGGGCAGCTGGTATGACATCCAGGGCGGCTGGAAGGGACCATGGCAAGCAGCACTTGCTGCAACACTTTTCAAAGTATAATGTGGATTCTTTGCCCCATTCCACTGCTGCTAATCGGTGTGTTGGAATGTGACTGTGAGTGTGCTTTTATCTTATATTTAACATTAGCCTTTTGGATGCTAAGTGGTTTCAAAAAGAGCTTATATCGCAATTATAGCTGCCGTTTATTGCTACGTTGATAAGGGGTGTGAGATATCTAACTTCTCTTTCCTTCTTTGAAGTTCCAGTCTGTAGACCCCATGATGTAGTTCCCCTGTAGCCTGAAGTGCACTGGTTTGATGTGAGCGCAGGTTATCAGGGCTAGGTATGTTAGACCAGGGAAAGGCAGATGCAGCAGCGCAGAAATGGAAAAGAAGACGACAAACATTGAATTGGCTTATTTGCGATAAAATGATTAATTTAAGGTTGAAAAAAAAACATAGCTTTTATTTGTAGACTTTCTGTTGTATGTCTAGATATAGAGTAAAAAAACAACTTGTAAGTACAAGAAACGTAAGGGAGCAAATGAAGAGTTAACATTCATGACAACAGGCTGCCTGAGAAAGGTAGCAAGACCAAACGGCACTGTAGGACAAGAGGGTGAGCAAGACTAACTGCAAAATGGACTGAAACAGAAGCAGCTTATAGCAGAGGCTGGGAGGATGAGGAGAGATGGTT
Source organism: Ibidorhyncha struthersii (assembly GCA_013398815.1). Taxonomy (NCBI): domain Eukaryota; kingdom Metazoa; phylum Chordata; class Aves; order Charadriiformes; family Charadriidae; genus Ibidorhyncha; species Ibidorhyncha struthersii. The sequence goes on along the minus strand of VZSZ01006909.1, from coordinate 543,661 downwards.
TTTTTTTAAACCACTCAAGGAACACTGGCCATATAACAATAATGCTGGTAGTATGTTGCTTTGTTTGAAATCCCCACATATCATTTGGCGATAAAAGACATATTGAGTTTTTCCCACCATCATTTTATCCTGCACGCATTTCTCTTTGTATTCTTGTTTCTTAAAGTTCTCTCCTGCCTTTCTCATAAGTATTTTTAAACCACAGTGCAAATATTGACCCTTCCGCTTACTGCAAAATGAACAGGAATCTAGTCACTCCCTGTGAATCTTTGATGAATAGAAACTAAGCCAAAGACCTTTTACTTATTTTTAAAAAAAAACCAACAACATTATATAAACGGAAATCTCTCTGTGACAACCCTTTAAGTCACTGGGGTTAGAAGACAACAACAGGCAGATGAGTGGCGGGGCTTGCCAATTATGCTCTCGCTCGCTTCCCTCCATGAATTGGGCAAGCACCGGCCAAGTTAGCGCAGGGATTAGTGAGCATCCCCAGGAAATGTCTCCGCGGTGCCCCGGCCAGGCCAGGCGACGGGCAGCAGGTGGGTGTGCCCGTGGTTTCCCTCTGAGTGCTTGCCTTGCCTCAGAGCATCGCTGCGCAGGATGAAACCTTAACGGCTTGGGCGGTGTGCTGAGATGTGTAAAGGTTATTTGGCAATAAATGCAATAAATCATAAAATAAAGACATCTGTTTTGCCCCTGAGGTCGTGCAAGCTCAGAAATGTTAAGGTCAGCCTGCGTTAGTGGAGTTTCTGGTGAACGGCTGCGTGCTGCGTACACGTTACGAGCCCGAAGCCCTGCTGAAGTCCCTGGGTTGAAGCCAGCTTGCGCCATCGGAGGACAGGGAAGAGCTGGCCCAGCACACTGTCTGGTCCGGGTAGAAGAGGGCTTCTGATCTTTGATCGATGTCTAACATGAGCAAAAATACCATTTCTGTTGTGCGCGTGGTTAAATGTAGCCCTTTTTCCCCCAATCAATTATCTTGGTACCTGGGTATTTAGTTAAGCCTTTCTCTCTCGTACAGATAAATGGGCGTGGAAATCTTTAAGCCCTGCTCTCCTGAATACCATGACTTTTATTAAACAATGATGACTTCATCGACATCATGGTTTTGCCAATATTTGAGCTGTACACAAAAAAGATTGTGCTTTTCACTGGCAGTATCTGAAGTAACCCTTTCCTTTCTTTTATTTTACTTCTCTAGGTTTATGAAATATTGAAAAGAACGACATGTACCAAAGCAAAATATAGCATGGGTAAGGAACTTTATTTAGCTTTAAGATCGATATCGTTTTCAGGTATTGAAAATAATTGCAAGTTGTTGGCTGCGGCGTTTAGATTTTTCCCCTGCTCTCTAATTTGATGTATGTGGATATAATTGGTTTATGTGGAAATTTAATTTAATTAATGTAGCTGTTTGGAATTTTTTCAAATGTGAATTTGTAGACTCGATTCTAAATTAAATGGTAAGTGAGCATATAGCCCTTGCTGATGTTAGTTAGATCCTTTGCAGTAGGACTGGATGTGATGTAAACCAGTGGGTAGTACATGCCCTGCGTTGGTTCAGTTTTACTGTCGCTGAAGTGGATGAGGGTATTACCATGGACTCCAATAACTGCAGTGAAAGTCTATGGCTTGGCCCATTCCTTTTAAGTAGTAACTTCACATTTTTGTGGTGGGATGGCTTTCCAATGACTTGAGTGAAATGATATTAACCGATGACTGCCCAAAACACTGTCCTAAGTGGACCTGAGATTAACCGGGTGGAATGGCCAAGGACTAAAGCACGCACTGAAAGCTGACCCCTCTCTTAGCCCTCAAAACAGTTGTTGCAAGTCACTGGGTGTGAAGTTTGTACTGCCACGGACAGTAGTTTTAGGATTTCAGCCTTAGGGCTTGTGCTCTAGGAACTAAATTCATAATACAGGTAAACATGAATTGCAGCTCAGGTCACCTTAAAGATTTGTTGGCAGCTTTTCATGTTCAGCTGTTACATACTTTATTTTATATGTGTCGTGATATATAGGTATATACTTGATTGTGGGACCACAGTTAACAAGTAGTTAATGGTAAACCAAATTATATACGGCAGAAGGCTAAATTCCCTCATATCCAAGCTTCTTACCAGATAACCAATAGAAACAAATTTGTATGAGAAAAGTGTATGAACATGGGAGAAAATGTCTGGCAATTGTTGGAATCTGTTATAGCATTTATTTGCCTCCAAGCAGTTGAATAAAACAATGGGAACTTGAATTACAGGTAGTTCTGTTCAATATTGACCCATCAGTTGCTTAAAAATACATCCAGTAATAGAAGAATAATTATGCCAGCAATGATTCCATGCTTTGACTTTTCTGTTGAAGTAACAACATACAATGTACAATTGTTGAGTCCTTATATACACTAAATTTTGGTGTTCAGCCAGTATTAACAGAAGCACTGTTTCCCTGTAGCATGGGAAATCCAAATTAATCTTGACTTTCAGGACCCTTTTCGAGTCTGCTGCTGGATCATTTTCGTTGGAAATTACGTATTTGCACTCTTGAAAGTGGAAGGTCATACAGCGCAGTAAAGAGGGTGTTAAGATTGCTGGATCGTTCTTCTACCTGAGACTGGCAAGGTCACACAGTATACCTAATAAAAATGTCATTAGGCCAGCCTGTCCGTGGCTATGCTCAGCATAACTCAATCAGGTCCTTTGTGTTCCAGCGCTGGAATGCTGGGTTACAACCCAGCAAAGGTTGCAAACAGATTTAAGCAAATACAGATAATGCTGCAACATTTCTGCCCAGCAGGAAAAAGGCGGCCGCCCAGTGAACACTGCAGTCTTTGTTGTTTATTTTGCAAAGTTGTGAAAATGGGAATCTGTCTTCATTGTTAAATAGTGATAAGTAGAAGGGTACGATGTAGCTCTTTGGTTGGTCAAACAGCCCTAGAAAGATAATTTATCTGCTCACTAGTTGTTTCTGCCAGAAACATGGAAACATTTGCAGACAATTCATAGTACTGTATAGTCTTCAATTGGACTTTGAAAATTAATGATACTGCAGGATACTGAGCTCTCTTGGAGCAGTTCCTCCAGCAGGTGATTAGTATCTTGAAAATGTTAATAAACTTGAAAAATTCTTATTTCAATGTCTCAGTGAACCTGGAGTGAGCTGTTTCCTGGTTCATCATCGCTGTTCCTTCAAATCCAGTCCCCCACTCTTTTCTTAGCAATGAACGGATGGGCAGCATGGAGCACATGGTAGCACATCATTTTTCTTTTCTTTTTCTAAGTCCTTTTAAATTCTCAACGATGCAAGTGACCAGATTTTTTTTTTTTTTTTATTGGCATTAACCAGCTAAGCCTTGCACAAAGACAAGTACTTGAATTAGCTCTTCAGCACCCAAGACTGGTTCCTTGAATCCCCAAATGTATCTTCCCGGCTAACACAACACCTTCAGACATGGGCGATGCTCTGTAATTGGAAGTAGCTGTACAAATGCCAGCAGCTGCAGCAGGAACATTAGAGAAGTAATGTGCTACAGCCCTCAAAGGTCCGGGCCAAGCCGAGTTACCTTTGGGAATGGTCCAGCGAGCTGCAGTGTCAAAGAGCCTCTCGCTGATGTGCTCCTCCAAACTTACACGTTGACTCCTCCCCACCCCCCCTTGCCTCCCATACTCTGGCCCCAGGTTAAGAGGAAATGGCCTCAAGTTGTTCCAAGGGAGGTTTAGATTGGATATTAGGAAAACTTTCTTCACCAAAAGGATTCTCAAACATCGGAACAGGCTGCCCAGGGAAGTGGTGGTTACCATCCCTGGAGGTATTTAAAAGACAGGTAGATGTGGTGCTGAGGGATGTGGTTTAGTGGTGGACTTGGCAGTGTTAGGTTGATGGTTGGACTGGATCTTAAAGGTCCCTTCCAACCTAGAGCATTCTATGGTTCTATGACACCACACCTGGGAAGGCAGGACTCCTCAAAGTCCCTTATGCCACATACATTTTATAGATGAAGCATTAATTGCTTTCAGCCTCATGCATGTCACTAATAAACGGATGTGTAAACAGGGAAAGGAGAGGGAAGAAAGAAGGAAACTACACTTTTAAATAAAAGACGAAAATGTGGTAAATATGGTAAGTATTACGCCAAGGTCTTCGCAAAGGCTTTCCCTACAATTTCTCTAATCAATCTGAAATCTGAATTCAAAACTTTGTGTGGATGATGTGTGCGTGTTCCCGTATGCCATCAATTCCAGCCATATTCTTCTTGTGATCGAGCCTTCTGCTACACTTTCAAATCTGCAGGCTTGCCCTTAAATCAAACTGACTTTTCAGAAGATGTAATTTATTTTAATGACTAATTTCAAGTCATTGGCTTCTAATTCTTGATTCTCAAATATATATGACTTCCTCTTGCTCTCTGCAGTTTTCCATTTCATAAAATGAGTCATGTTTAATAACCTATATGATTAAAAATGAAACTACATGGAAAGGAATAAGATGGCAGAAAAATCATTATCTGACCAAATGACTGTTATTTTGAGGGAAATCTCCATGAAGGATGATAAGGTGAGACTGTCTAACCTCGAAATTGTAAATAACTATTATGTCTTTATTTTTCAAGGGATCACCAGTCTGCTTGCCAATGGAGTTTACAGTGCTGCATATCCCTTGCATGATGTAAGTGATCGTGCAATATATTTTACATGTCTATTATTTGACACCAAGAAATCCTTAATGTGTTACGTATTAATGGCATCATCCCAAGCACGAGTGTTTTGGATCCTGACTTCCTGCTCACTTGTATCACGACTGCAGTAACTTCTGCAGGTTGTTTCCATCACTCTGCTCGCTTTTAATGAATTCCCCACCTCTGTTCCACCTTTGGTGATCATAAGTGGCGTTTAAACATAACATTAGAAGAGTTGTTCTGGTAGTTTAGCAAACGACATGCTTCTGTTCGTTTCTGACCTTCTGCTCCCGAGGTCCCTAGCATCAGTTCTAGGAAACTTATTTATTCCTGGAGCACCGAGTGGCTGGTTCCCTCATCCACATCTCCCTGGCATCCCCCTTGCAAGTGCGGAGATGTCAGTGGCTGTGTCCATGCGATTGGTTGCCACTGAAGGAAAAAACATAAGTGAGAATTTGAATTGATGTATTTCATGGGACTGGATGTGACTGCAGACCTTCTTACTGATGAAATCTGCTTTTGAGCAGTTTGGTAAGATGTCAGAGTGCGTTCAACTACAGTGTTCATCAAGACAATTAGAGAGAGGTGAGGAATTTTGATGGCACTAATACCTGAGCTGGGGATCCCCATCCTGCCAGAGGGGCACAGCAGTTGGATGCTGATGACATTTTTACTCAGAGGTTCAAGGTACGACTAGAGCTGACAAACACACGGTCTTAGCTAGACCCTTACAGACAGGCTTGACAGCTGTCAAGGGGATGTGGCAGTTGTGCAGCTCATGATGTTCTGGCTGTGTGAGTGTACAAGGGCTGTCGAGCCTGGTGCCAGCTTTCCGGTGTGGGATGAGAAGATGAAGTGTGTCTTCCTAGTTTTCTACTCCCCTCACTCGCACTGGTTTTACACGGGACCACGAATGGTTTTATCTCGGTGTAACTGAGACCAGAACAGCCTCTTTATCTGCCTGATGTTTATCATAAATGTCAGGCACTCTTAAATTACAGCAGTATCGCTTAGAAATTCAGAAAGGTTAAATAAACTCCTCTGCGTGTCCTTGTCTCACGTCTTTGGACAGCTACTGATAGTCTTGTATAAAGTTATTTATTGTCTTAGTTTACTCCTTTATCGTATTTAAAAATAGCTCCAAATTAAAACCTCAAATCTAATCAGCCCTGAGTGTTTGGAGAGTCTGGATAGGGATCAGCTCTCTCAGCTGGTCTCTTCTCTTTCAAGTGGACTGAACTGAACCCCAAATACCATGGCAATACCGCATCCTTTCCCTTGACATTTTTAGGCCACCTTTATCACTTATTCATTCCTTTTTTCCCCAGTGACAGACATTATTACTCTTTCTTAATGTGCCTGACGACAGAAGACAAAGTGTGCTGTGACAAATGAACTCCTAAAATACAGCATTATTTTACAGATTGCTTTTTCTGGTTTTGATGCATTAAGTGAGTGGGATACATGGGTATGCAAAATGCATAGCAGCTCTGGGCGCGACTCACTGAATGACGCAGATTTTCTTCTTTTTTTAAAGGGCGACTATGAAGGTGAAAACGTTGAACCTAATGACAGAAAAGTAAGTTGATATAAGGGGGGTTTAACATATTCGGAGGAGTCCCAGCCTGACGAGTCACCTGTTGGAATCTGGACATTTGCCAAGATTTCACAGAAAATACCACAAAAAGGCACTAAATGCCAAGCAGTAGAAGTACAGAAGTACTCTCCCGTGCTTAAAGTTGCCCAAATGCAGAATGCAGTATGGATATGTATAAATTACCAAGCTTGGTAACGATACATTTCTGGCCATGTTGGTAAGAGTATTGACAGCATTCACAGATAACTCCTCCTAAAGTTCAGCTGGTGTAATTTCAGGCCAGCTCTGATGAAAATGTGCTCAGTCATATTCTGGTATCTGTATCTGACATAAACCCTGCTTCGCTCAACGGCGAGCTATGGTCTCGGCACTGCAACCTCTGCTGAATTAATGTGCTGCTGATCTGGAGTGTGAGGACCAGAACTGGGGTGGAGTGGGGGGAGAGCAGCTGCTGAAAATTCAAGCCTAGAAATTATTGGGAAAGATAAAGATTGAATATTTATCAGAAATTGGACATTCTCAGCAAAGCTTTAATGTGCATTGTTCAGCCAGAGACTGCGCTGTGGACGCATTGCATCACTTTTCACACAAGTTTGTGGTTTAAATTGTGTTTTTATTGCCTGTATGGTGAAAGTTCATTGTAGTAAAGTTGGTACGAATGATTCTCGGGAAACCCTTTTCATAAGAAAAAGCAAATTATTCACCCTTTGCAGAAATGTTGATTTCTTAAATTCCGAGCGCAATTACTACATACTCCCAATCACAGTTCTCTGCAGAAGATACACTGCTTCTCTATGTATCAGACAAAAACTGAAGCAGAGAGGTTACAACCAGTTCTCTCAGGAGCAGCTACTAAATTTGGGTGCCGTATATGTTGGGCTTTCAGGCTTGAAACTTTGCCTTTCCAGTTTGTTTCACGGACACGTGTCTGAAGAGGGGCTGTGGACCAGCGTGGGCTCAGGTTGTAGAAGCAGCAGATCTAAAGGCCTCCAAGTTGGTCACGTAAAAATAGGTACCCAAAGGGAAAGGTCTGCTGAGCCTTAAGGTGCAAATGGCTCATCAAAAGACAACCACTGTTATTTCTCCCCCAGTCTTGATTCGTGTTAAAAATACCACATACCTGTCATGTCATTATTAAGCAACACATTGCTCAACCAAAAATAGGATGAAAGACCATGTTTTCTCAAAGCATCTGGATTATCATCTTTATTACTAACTTTTCAAACCTCACAAATTCACTCATTTCACAAGTTCACTGTGTGTTAGGAAATGTTTACCTTGGCTTTTGACTTCCAGTTTCCTCAGATAATCTTTTGGTGTGTTTTGGCATGTCTCTTCTGGTTTCTTGAAGCTTTCTTTAATCTAATCCAGTGCTAGGCCAGGCTTCTGCCTTTTTTAACAACAAAATTAGAGATTTGAGGCATAGAAATGAAGTAAATATTTAGGACTAGTGCGCTGATCTCCTCTAATCATGTCTTTGAAGCTGCGCTTTGAATATCAGGCTGATAAATGTCAGGATAAATGAGATAACTCATTTGTACTTTAACCGCAAATTCAGTTTGAAGTGCTGTACAAAACTGAAACATGGCACTGAGGCAAAATCTCCTTGGCTTAGTGTTCTCCTGATATGCCTGACTAGCTTAGATCACAGGAAAGGAGTTTAATTTCCAGCACAAACTTAGCTTGTAAAAATGAAATAAAAAAATAATAGAAGGAAGGGTCTTAGTGCACATGTCTGTTGAGGTGTCCTGAGTCATTCATTGTTTCCCAAACATAGGCAGATGGCCTTAAACTTTTGGAAACGTGGTTGAAAGAAACCTAAAGCAGAATAAAAATAAAACTTGCAAGAATATTGCTGTTTAATAAAGGCCTGCCTTTAGGTTTCCATTTCTGCTCTTACTATTGTAAGGAAACTAGTAAAGATTAATGATTTTGGGTTGCAGAGCGGAAAATCTACAGTCCACTTAAGTTTTTGATGTTGTATTTCTGTAAAAGTAAAGAAGTATTTTTTTGAATGACTCAAACCATTTGCATGAGTAGTGCGGCAGTTCAGCTTGGAAAGTTTGTGTTAACGATTTGGCAAGAGAATTGCAAAACTGCTCTAGAAAGGCTGTTCGCTGTATGACTTCTCTGTGATAAAATGCGAGAAGTCGGAATGGGTACGGGCAGCAGCGGGACTGCCTGGCTGCCCTTCCTTGCTTTGCTGCATTTTGCTGGAGAAATGTAGGAGGCCGACATATGTCAAGTTTCTCATGATAAAACGGCCTACAGATATAAGCAATAACATCCTGTTTGGTCCGTTTCTCTATGAACAAGATTAATAATGTTGCCCTCCCTGCGTTGATAACTGGTTTAGATCTTGGTTCCCTGTTTCTTCCACAGCTGAGCTGGTTGTGCAGCCCTCACCCACCAACGGAGGTTTGTGTAACGCAGCCCTGAGATTTCCTGCCTTTTTTTTTCTTTCTTTCTTTCTTTTTCACTCAATATTCGATGAAAATAAATGCTTTGGTAATAATTAGTTCATGCTCTTACATTTGTGGCAAAAGGAAGAAGATTATGTTATTGCCAGATAAGTTAATGAAAACAGAAGTGACCATCAAAGCATCTCCTTGAAATATCAGTAGTCGGTCCAGGAACATCCTGCTACCGCATTCGCATCACTGGGTTGAGGCAGGGGGAAAAGGAGAAAAGGGAGACCTGACTTCACAAACAGATGCAAAGGTTCTTTTCCCGTTGTCCCAGAGAGAAGGTGATGGCTGGGTGGCCAGCCAGCACAGTTCATCTTCTCCAGTAGTTTTTACATGCACACTGATTTCTTGTTCACTCTGTCAGCTGAACTGAGTTAAGAAAGACATCAAATCTGAGAAGCACTATTTATGTATTTGATGAAGTAAAGGATAAGTTGAAGGTCTCAGAGGAACCTATTTTTGTGAGAGATTCATTTTTATAAATCGCTAATGGGGATCGTTGTTTTCCTTGGCCCGTATCCTAACTGAAAGGATGAGTGGAAATGATTGTGTTCTTTTAGTTTAAAGCTGAAAAACTCTTAAATGCAGCCTTCAAGGCACCTTTGCACTGCCCCTTCTGATGGGTCCTAAATATTAGTATAGTGAAAACAAACCAGTTCATTCTAATTTTTTTCTGTCTTGTAACTCAGAACTTATTCATCTTTCACATCCATTCTCCTAGATACCTCCTACGGCTCATAAAATCAGGACTGCTTTCCCAGTCCCTGCTATAGTCATCCATCAGTCCCGTTGCTGAAGAGCCTTTTAATGTACTAGAATTCATCACTGTTTTATAGCATGCCAGATCATCAAATTTGTTTTTAATGCTTAATGTAGACTGCGTGTATTGGCAGATTATGGGTTGAAACCGCAGAGCGGTGAGACCAGATCCACGGTGTGAGCTCTGCGCTTTGCGGGGACCAAAGGAGAAAACGCTCGTGTACATGGTGCTTTAGCTTTTGCCTTGTCTTTTTGTTTTACAGCTCCTGTGTGAGGAGTGGGCAAGCTACGGAGTCTTCTACAAATATCAGCCAATTGACCTGGTGAGGTGAGAGTTCAGCCCTTAATGTCATGTTTCCACGGGGCAGTGCTGAAACTGCGCACAGCGATGAGAGAGTTGGGGGTGTTCAGCCTGGGGAAGAGAAGGCTCTGGGGAGACCTTAGAGCCCCTTCCAGTCCCTAAAGGGGCTACAGGAAAGCTGGGGAGGGGCTCTTGATCAGGCAGTGGAGCGATAGGATAGGGGGGAACGGTTTTAAACTGAAAGAGGGGAGAGTTAGATTAGATATCAGGATTAAGTTTTTTACTGTGCGGGTGGTGAGCCCCTGGCGCAGGTTGCCCCGAGAAGCTGTGGCTGCCCCATCCCTGGAGGTGTTCAAGGCCAGGTTGGACGGGGCTCGGAGCAACCTGGGCTGGGGGGAGGTGTCCCTGCCCGGGGCAGGGGGGGATGGAACTAGATGATCTTTAAGGCCCCATCCAACCCAAACCATTCTATGATGCTTGTGCCGGTGTCTCCGTGCGGATGCTGCCCTTGGTGCCACCCTGGGGAACTCTGGAGAATGGGAAGTTAACTGGGAGAAAAAGAGTGTTCTGTGGATTTAGAAACGCACTGATGTATCCCACCTAGTGTGAAAGTTTGCAAGGAATGTATTTTTAATTAATTTTGTTTGCTTGTGGTGAGAGCTGAAACTCTCTGAAGAAAATGAGATGCTTTTTTAAGAGGATTCACTCACAGAGATCCAAAGATACCAATGTACACAGCAGAAACACGGGGCCGGGGCGGGGGGAAATGACTAGTTGGATTGATTTGCTTTCATGGTGCCTGTATCTCTGGATTAACTCCAAACATCATGAGAAAGAGAGTCCTCTGAGAAGAAAAAAATTCCCACAGGTCATCAGATCTTACTTTCTCCACGCTTAATCCAGCTGCAATTTGTAATTTTAGCCCTGTAATATTTTAAGAAATAGGAAACGTTTCTCTATCTCATTTCTTTTTTTTAATGTATTTCAGAAAATACTTTGGAGAGAAGATTGGACTATATTTTGCCTGGCTGGGAGTTTATACACAAATGCTTATTCCAGCTTCAATTGTAGGGATTATTGTTTTCCTATATGGCTGTGCAACTGTGGATGAGAATATACCAAGGTAAAATAAATAAAGAAGTAGATTCCTTTATTGGAGGCCACTAGAAACTCAAAATTACCTTTCTCTAGAAATGTTTTCTCACTAATATCTAGGGCGAGCACAGCTGAAACTGTGGCTCACACGGATGGGGGAGCTTGCAGTCCCACCCATTGCTGCTTCCAGTAAGCGATGGAGCGCTACCAAGGGCTATGAGTGGGCAGCAGAACTGCAGCACGTTTTTAAATCATTAGCATTTATTGTTAATCTTACTTGTGGAGTTTGCATTGATGTGCTAAAAATAATTCTTGGCCAGTTGCTCAGGTGTTTGTTTGTTTGTTTTTTTCCCTAAGTCAGATCGTTACGTTAAAACAAACCAACAAAATACTGCTAATGATAGGGTTTAGTGCTTTGCATCATAAAATGCTGAGGAAGGCATTGTGTGACATAAAGATGAATCGAGAATATACATGCCTAAAATAAGCAACTGTGGTTAGATTAACAAAATCTTGATGTCCTATTTTTAATTTTTTAATAAGTTTTGTATTATAATATTTGTAAAGCCCTATGATTTTGCATTATTTACCCTGCATTCATCATCAGCTGTAGATGAAAATTACATTGTTTGGACAAGCAGCATGAGCACTCAGTAACAAAGCAGATAATGGGTATCGAAAAATAGATATATTTTCTTTGTTCCTTAAGATTGCTTTGTGCTGCTTCCAACGGTTGAAGAAAGTCAAAGGGAATGTCACTGTTGCTATTTCACAGATGGAGTGCAGAGAAGTTAAATTTGTTGAACTCCATTCTCTTGATACTCAGCACTTCCCTAGTGCCATATCTATTGCTGTAGTTAGTATTTCAAAACAAGAATGATTTTTAATTTCTTTTTTTTTTTTACATTAAGATCTTATAGTAAAAAGCATACAGCATTATGCCTCTCATAATGCTCTCTTATTGCCTGGAATAGAAGTAGAGCTGGGGATGGAGGGACACAGCAGCCCCTCCAACAGTGTAGGTCACGGACAGAGCTGCTCGCTGGGGCCAGGGCTGGGAAGCACCGTGGGGGTAGTATCTGATGGTCCTACAGACCAGAAACAGATGCTGTGCAGAGGAGAAAAGATCATCGGAGCACAGAAGATGGAGCCATACTGACCATGCTTTTTCCATATCTTGTTGCTTCATTGCAGTATGGAAATGTGCGACCAGAGAAACAATATCACCATGTGTCCCTTATGTGACAGAACGTGCAGCTACTGGAAGATGAGCTCCGCTTGTGCGACTGCTCGTGCGAGTCATCTGTTCGATAACCCTGCAACTGTCTTCTTCTCAGTCTTCATGGCTCTCTGGGGTAAGAAGATGCATGCTTTCATGTTAAGTTTTTAATTATTTAAAATACAACAGGAAGAAACAGAAGAGATAAAGCAGTGTATTTACACTCAGGCAGTTAATTATATAAAGAACTTCTTTTTTTTTTTTTTTTTTTTTTTGCTTTCCCATGAAACTGTCACCCCCAAATTTATATTCGGGACTGAAGGCTAAAATTCAAAAAGTTGCTCAAGATGAATATCAAATGAAATTGTTAAGCATCTGTCATAAAACTGCTGCATGGTATGTCAAAATTTCATTAACGGGATTGCACAGCTTGCCAAAAAAAAAATAAAAAAAAATCTGTTTGCAGAGCCAGCTTCCACTTTAGAACATTACAGAAGAAATGTATTAATGTACTCTGGGGTTGCGGGGAGGACTCCGCAGGGAAGTGTAATGGCCTTTAGCGTCTCAGGACAAACCAAGATTGATTCTTGAGTGTGCTCTGAGATGCAATTAAGTTTATCAGCAAGCAGACATCATGTGTGTAGACCATGAAGCGGGAGCGGTGGCATTACAGGTATTTTTTCTGATGCTGACTGCCCTTGTACTTTGAGCACATCACTTAACCTTTCTTGGCACGTCTGTAGAACTTGGTTAAAAATATTAACCCTCTCATGAAATCTTTGTGAGAGTGTCTTCAGGAATGGTTATAGAGGGCTTTTCTCCTCCCTGCTGGAGGAGGGGTGGGGACCTCCTTGCTCGGGCACCCCAGCACCAGGCATGGGTGCTGGAGGAGAGAAGCCTCCTGTCGTCCTTGCTGTGGGCCAGAAGGGCTCGTTAAGATAAATGGGTTCAAAACCCATGCTTGTAACTGGGAGCCCAATACAGAAGGGGTACAGAGAATAGAGAAATGTGCATTATTCCCCCCAACTTTGAAGTTTGAAAGCCACATACTCCCAGCGTCAGTGAGAGCAGCACAAGATGATGTTTGCCTCTCCTGTACACCTTGTTGCGAGTTAGCAAATAACCTGTTTGGGATTATATTCAATCTGAAAACCATAGCGATTTCATTTGTTCTAGTACGTAGGGAAGCATTTTTACAGTACCATTCATCTGAACTGATTGTAGTACAATTCAACATAATTCAATTTAGGGCAGTGCCTTTTTGACCAAGGTCTCCATTTGAGATGACTATGTTTTAGATGCAGTGCTCAGAGCTCATTATCAAGTACCGTAAGGATGTATCAAGGACAAGGATCCCCGCAGAGGGATTTTGGGAACAGTGGGGAGTCAGGGGTGCTGCAGGTTTGGAAGGAAAGCTGGGAAATGTGGGGAGGTTGAACTCCACCAGCTTCGCAGCAGAGAGGAGGGGTCGCTGTCTTACAGATCATCTTGCCACGTAGCATATAGGGAGAAATGTGCTATACCCCAAAGCGGGGTGCAGTGTCAGAGACTTTAAATCGTCTGGTTTTGTTACTTGAAGAGTCAAGTATCGGTTTCATTCTCCCTCCTTTACCATTTTTGTGAACCCCGTGTGGATCTCGGCCCATAATGCTCTGTTGTCCAAAGTAACTCTGTTTGCCTCCCTTTCCTTAGGAAACAACTATGGGTCCCTCCATCCATTTTTTTTACATTCTTGGACAAAGTAAGGCAGGTTGGCAGAAGTCAGTTTCTGTGCTCTGTACAAAATCAGGCTTAATATCTGAGATAGTTTTGGAGTCATATGTGGAATTCCTCAAGTTCTTTGAGGTCAACGTACAATTGTGGTACAATATGGTATTGTGGTACGATACCATATCAAATAAATGTTGTTTGAAAAAGGTCTTTTTGAGTTAGGAAGATCAGAACTTTTTCCACATTGTTTTGAATTTGTGTTATTGAAAATTTCACTTCTAAAGGATTTGTCAAAACACTTTTTTAAAAAATGAAACAAGCACTTTATTTTTTAAGGAAATAACATCAACAAAAATTGGCCGTCTCCAAATGTAGGCACACATATACTCGCCAGTGCCATTTGCGGGCACCTCTGCATGTAATGAGAAGTTTTATTAGGTTCAGGTACAGTTGAAGAGTTGAGGCAAACCCAAGTAACCTGCTCAGGTGACCGAGGGCATCCTTAGCACAGCAAGAAAATTGGCCCAAGTTCAGGGGTATTATTGTGAGCAACCGGTTGGCCAGGCTTTCTCTGTATGGCAGTGGTATTGGAGAACTCCACTCACACAAGCGTTAAAACAGCTGTAGCACCGAAGTGAGCCCCGGTCAGAAGTTCAGCATTAAACATGGACCGTGGCCCAGTGCTGTTTGGTATCAAATGGCATTAAAAACGTCAGCGAATCCAGATAAGATCATCTGGACCGTAACCCTTTGGAATTTTTAAGCTCCACTTATGCTTACGAGCCCAGATGAAATATGAAGATGCAGGTACACTTGGCAGAGCGGCAGTGCATCGCTACCTGGCACGTTGACCGAGGGCTTTGGAAATGAGCTGGCTGTGTTTCAGATGCAGTCTTTTCATTTTGCATTGTTGTAAGTCACTGCCACGGAGGGATTTCTAGTAGCACTGAGAAACGACGTCTCGTTCATTTTCCATGCTTCTTGCCATACATGGAAGCTGCAGACCCCAGCGTGAGAACTGCCAGTGGCAGGGAGAGGGGAGGCAGTTCCAGGACAGTGACACAGACCCTCTTACGATACAGCTGTGGCCATCCCAATTTACAGGAAGCCTATGGCTTGTAAAGGGGGTCAGTTTAAATTTTGTATGTGAGTGTTTCGCTTGGAAGGCGAATGAATGTCACGACCCTAGCCTGGTTCCTGTCATGAGGGTGTCCTTTCCTCTCTGTTCAACCTTCTTATCCTCTCCTTGCCTCTGGTTTTTCTGGATGTGAATGTTTCTGAGCACATCTGTTAATACTCACTGCGGGAAGCTCCCCCGGGAACACCATTTCTTGGTAGACTTGCCTCTTTCATAACCACTTATTTACTATACAGCACTGGTGTATTCCCAGCATCTAAATACGTCCTCTGAGAACTTCCTCGGTCTCAGAGGCAGATAGACTGATACAGACCGGGATCATTCGTTGGGACTCAAGAATTGCTTTAATAAGGTTTCTTTTCTGTAAGTCTTCTCCATCAAAAAGTAAATGGCAGCATTTTTAATGATAAAAACCCTTAAAGGCTTCCTCCTTTAACAGCCTGCCCACCTGCAGCTTTCACACTGGCACGAGTTTGGGTGTGGTGGTTAGAGCTAACCATACTATTACGACCGCTAGGTGGATGTAATTATAACAATATAAAAATGCATTGTCTGGATAGCTGTGAGGGAATAACTATACCAACAGTAGAAGGCTTGTTAACTCATTCCTATTTTGTATAGGTAAAACACAGGCTTGTTTGACTTACGGATGGAATCACTAGTCACACATAAAAATGTTTAAATAAGTTTGGGTGTCTGACTTCCTTAGATGCCTTCCTTGTTTGTGGGTTGGACTAGAAGACCTCTGAAGGTCCCTTCCAACCCCTACCGTTCCGTGACTCTGTGATCTTTCTACATGAAGCTGTGGATCTAACAAATCCCCTTTCTTTTAGTGTACCTAGATAAAAAGTTTGGCTCCTAGGGCATCAGTATTTCCCAGATAGATGTCACTGTTGAAAGAAAGAGTAACAAAAATGGAGTTAACCTGGTCCGCTATGTGATACGATATTGCACCTGCTGAGACCTTGTGGAGGTGAGAGCCTGCAGACTTACAGCAAGCGATGCGGAGCATGGCTAGCGTCCCTCCTAAGGCAAATCCCAGAGGCTGATGCGATATTTTTTTTGGGGGGGGGAGGTAAATGTCAAAATAATTGTTAAAATGTTGTTTCAGCTGCCACCTTTATGGAACACTGGAAGAGAAAACAGATGCGTCTCAACTACAGGTGGGACCTGACTGGGTTTGAAGAGGAGGAGGTTTGTCCCTTCAGTTCTGACTCTTTTGCTTCCACCGTGGCGTTACCGATAGCTCCTTGCCCCGAGCCAATAGACCTTGCCCCACGGGGAACTGCTCTTGAGGTGGTTCCATCATTTAGAAGAAAGGAAAATCTCTGTACATTAACTATTTGAGGTTTTTATAGCGAGGGTATGACTAGTACGTCTTGTTGCCGTAGAAACGTAATTGTATAGCCACAAAATCTAATTTTTTTTTAGCGTGCAGTCAGGTCACACCTAGCAGCGTAAGCGTGGAACATACAGCTCAGACCTTACTCCTGGGCTGATGTCAGGGTGCTAACAACCAAGGACCTCATTCATCTCCTGCTGCTGTAAATCAGAAATGAATGTATTGAAGTTGATAAAGTTACAGCACTGTAAAAATGCACTGAAAAATTCCTATTAACTTTTAATGATGCAGAATCAAGCCCTGACTTGGAAAATACCTAAGAAAATATTGCCAGACATGTGGACTTGGGGCATTGGAAGGGACACAAATGTGGAGGTGTATTTTTTCATTTGCTAAAAAAAAAAATAAAAAATTACCCCTAGCCAGGTTTATACTAAACGTGCTAAATAGCGTGAAGGGGAAAAGGGCTGAATCTGTATGAAAAAAAGGTCTTAAAAATCAATGACGTTTTAGAAGGAAAGGAGAGAAAATCCTCAGCCAGCCGAGAAGCTGTATCCCACCTTTTTGTTTTTAATTTTGTTACTTTACAAAAAAGGAAAATACGTTCCTAGACCATAACGCAGTCCCAGCCCCGGCAGCCTTGCCGTCAGAGGTGGCAGAGCCGCTCCGGTCCCTTCCATTTTCCCATCGTATGTGACAAGACATGCTGCGAAAACCTCGCTGCGGGATCTGAGCTAGCTTTGTTTGCTGGCTGGCTGGTTTTTTTTTACTGTTGTTATTATTAAAAGAAGTATGACCGCCCTTGCCACAACTCTAGATGTTCTAAATAGATAGGCAACAAATATTCCTCACATGAAACAAAAAACCTCACCGGCCCTGGGTTTAACACTATGCAGCCTGATGAGCCAGGCACAGTTATTGTTCCCCTCACCCCTAAAATCTTTCTGCTTGAATTATCTCCTCTTAATATATGTCCTCCGTAACATATTTAAGCGCACTACGCCAGCAGCCTCTATGCTGTGCGCTTTGCTAGATCATACCTGTTTTACTGGGCGAGAATACAGGGGTATGTTCCTGGATACTATACTGCTCTTTTATTTTTGGTAACTTGTTGTTAGCATACATGAAAGTAGAAAGGATTAACTGTATCTTTCCAATGTCGATCCCCTTCATGTCTGAGTTCAGAGCTCTACACAGCTAAAACAGCAGCTGTTAATACAGTATAGTTAATTCCTTGTTTTGTATAGTCAACTCTAAATAATACAGTCATGAGTTTAGTAAAGAATTTAAGCCCCTCCTGTTTCTGATTTGGGTGAAACTGAAGCTAGTACCATGTTGAAGAGTCAGGGTTTCAAGTGAGATACTAAACCCCAAAGTGTCTCATCTTCTTGGTGTTTTTAGGGACACCTAGTTCATACAGTACTTGCAGTAAAGTTACTAAATATTGTAGAACATGAGAAGACTGATTTTCTCTGGTAGTGTCTAGCCATCCACTGTACCTACGTTTGTCTCATGTAATTTTTAAAATATAAATCCAATATGATCTGCAACAGTTCAGTAATCAAATTTTTGTTTTTTTTGTTTTTTTTTTCTTGTTTTTGTGTTTTTTTCTGGTTTCCTGAAGGAGGCAGTCAAGGTTTGGAAAACATTTTTTTTTTCAATTGCTCCTACCTTTTTTATTACATGTTACTGATGAATGCCATCTTTTGATCTCCACCTCTTCTTTTTCAAGCATCAGATTTTCTTTAGATGTCCCACTGATTGCTTTGCCTTTACACCCTCCCCCTCTCCACTTGTTCAGACTTTTTTCAGCTCCGTTCTGTTTCCCATCCGATGCATAATTCTGAATTCTGAATCTTTTGTGAATGCGTAGTTATCTTGAATTCTGAATCCATTAATCTTTCTAAATCTTTTGGCTGTCTCTTACTTCTGAGGTTTCCTGCCCCCTCTCCTTCAATGCACACGGGTAATCGGCGGATGCTGTCCAAGACAGGATTAGGGGAAGACCCCAACTGACAATTTTCGGGGATCCCAAAGCCAGTATTTTGCATACTGACAGCAGATAACCGTTGCCCTTGTGAGCTGAGGATCGCTGAAATGACAGTTAATGACATGCCAAATCTAATATTTATCAAAAAGATAGGTAATTAAAATCTAAGCGTAATGTCCCTTGGTATGAACCACGCTATGTGCAGGTTGTGCTGTATACTCTTATGTATTAAATTTAATCTACATAGCGTTGCATGCGGCTGTCTGATAGTGAGTGCAGATCATTCTGCAGTTGCTGCTGTAGAACTGTGAATGATATGGGATTTAACTTCTTTTTTAATTTCAGTTGACTATCAGTTGACATAAATGACATGCAGAGTGAATTAGAATTCAGTTAGAAAACTTGGAAATGATCAGGAAATCGACCTGCAAACAGTTCATATGTAGCTGATACAGAAAATAAATAATTTTGCTTTTTATTAAATACGACTTACTTCACAGGATCATCCAAGAGCAGAATACGAAGCTAAAGTTTTAGAAAAATCACTGAGAAAAGAACACAAACATAAAGAGGTATGGTAAAAACATCCGTTTGTTTCACTTCTAAAAAAAGCTTTGCAAAAGAAGGTTGTTATAGCAGGCACAGACCCAAGACTGAGAAATAAGTAAAAACCAGAGTCACTGTACATTGTGTTTAAACCCCAGATGTCTTCGGTCCTAGCATACACGGGGTAGTTGGTGTATGCCACTGCACAAGACCTGATCAAGTCTAGAAATGTCTTTAATAATTGGACGGAGGAGTGTGCCTTAGGGAAGCGAATTGAGGCTGGTTGAAGGGGCATTCCCGTTAGGCTAACGCATCAAGTTTGAGAAAACCGTAACAAAACATCTTATTCTGTGCTAATATAAGTACCTAAAGCCTCTCAGGAAAGGTGCTCTGTCTTGCTAGGCTTTTTTTGTAAACAAAAATATTACTAGAGCATTAATGACGAGTACTAACACCCATTTCCTTGCCAAATTCCAGCTTTGATGATAGCTTTCTGCCTTCTTAAAAACATAACTTCCGTTTTATTCCACCAAATAAGGTAGCGCTCACTTCTGCTTTTAACTCGCTCTTTACATCGCCGTGAGAAAGGTGCCGCCAGTCATCCCAGGGGCGCGTGCATCTCGCCAGCGGACGGTGCGATCCCTCTGAGCAGCTTCCCTGCCCTTTCGCTGAAGACTGTAATTCCTTCCCTATTACTGTCTGTCAGCAGCAGTCAGCAGCAGACCGATTGGGAAAAGCTCCTTTTCTCCCTCACATACTGGTTTCCACCCTACCAGAGGTTATTAACCCTTAACTGCAAGAACTCAGCCGTTTTGTATGACCGGGTTTTTAAGCAGAGAAATAAATTCTCCGGCATAAACAAAATCTGTCAGCAGAAATTCCTCTTTCATGTCTGTTGCCAGTGGTATGGTAGCATGGAACCATACCCTAAATAGGGATTTTATGAAAACTATGAAAATAAAACTGCAATAACCACGTTAACATGAAATACACTTCAGGAGACAGCGTGCGTAGATTGGACTGGCGTTAAACTGAATGTGCCTGATTTTTGTCACGTGCTTATACCTGAGTACCGTTGGGCCCCTCTTAAAAAATGCTACAAAGCTGACAATGGTATGTACCCGTTAATCTATAGGATGCAGTGTGTAAGCAGTTCAGCATCATGTGCAATAACTTACTGCGGCACTGCTTTAAAATCCCTTGCAGAGGAAACGGAATTCGGGTTGCTGCCCTCTTATCGGCTGGTTAAACAATGTTGGAATACAGACTTTGTTGTATTCTGCTAAAAACCTGCGACTCACTGTACTTTTGGGTATATTGGGAAGTCAGATCTTAAATGTGGAAGACTGTCGGGCAGACAATTAATAAATGGCGGCCTCCAAATATCGGAGTATGAAAGCTAAGCAATTAAGAGAGGATTCTTTTTTTTAAACAGATTATTTATAAGTTTTTGGGCTGTGTTCAATTTGGATGTTACTAATTTGGGAAACATGAGAAAAGGAGTTTTTTCTGAAAGACTCAGTAATTATCTTTCATTGGGATCTAGAGTGTTAAAGTTCAAATTCAACGTTTGTAAGACAACTTGGAAATCTTCTTAAAGAAAAAATATGTAAAGCTAAACCAGAAATTGCTAATATTTTTTTCAAGTCCAATTAAAAAAAAAAGGAAAAATTGCTTGGACATTCTTTATCATAAAAGATTCCTTTTATCATAAAGGAAAAAGAAGGGCACAACCCTAAATTAAAAAAGGAATATCCTTTGCAGGATTGCTTGATCTACCCCAGGATTTGGGGCAAGAGTTTGTCTTTTATTGTTGTTATGTTTTATTGATCTAAAGTTGAAACACAAAGCCTTAAGCAACCTAATAGAGCATTCACTTGTGCCTGAACTTCTACGTACGCTGAGTCAGTAGAGAGTATATAGATTAATTTAGCGGTGCTTTGTAATGCTATATCGCCCCATCCTTTTTTTTGTTTCCTTTGACTGCCATCAGAAGCATCGGTATTTTCCAGAAGAGACAGCAAACAAATGGAGACAAAGAGTTAAGACAGTCATGGCTGGGGTGAAATTGGTTCTTTTTATTCAAACTTATGAAGGAACTCAAATTATGAGTAATTATGGAAGACACAGATCAATTTCTTTTTGGCTGTTGAACCTTTGTTTAATATTCACATTCAGTTCTGGGTTTCTTCCCCTTCCTCCCCTTGTTTCTTCAGCACTCTGTGGGACACTGTTTCTATGCATTGGGAATGGCACTGCATGGCTAATCTTAGATTTACCATCCTGGACTGACATTACGTTTTGCAGTGGAGCATGGGCCGTGTGTTGAAAGCGTTGCTTGCAGTTCCCTGAGACAACGTGCATGTAATAAAAATAGAATTGGAGTAATATTTTTATGTTCGTTATACCGTGTGCGTCATCTTCCATAATGTTCCTTTTGTTGTTTATTTTCTGGTGTTTAGAAACAATTCCCGGCATCAAAGTTTATGAAAGACTCTAGATGAGCAATACTGTTCCACATGAAATTTTCATACCTAAATTCAGGCAGTGGCCGGTTGACTGGATTTAGGTATCCTATAACAACCCCATGCAGCGCTACAGGCTTGGGGCAGAGTGCCTGGAAAGCTGCCCGGCGGAAAAGGACCTGGGGGTGTTGGTGGACAGCCGGCTGAACACGAGCCAGCAGTGTGCCCAGGTGGCCAAGAAGGCCAATGGCATCCTGGCCTGTATCAGAAATAGTGTGGCCAGCAGGACCAGGGCAGTGACCGGCCCCCCGTACTCGGCACTGGTGAGACCCCACCTCGAGTGCTGTGTTCAGTTCTGGGCCCCTCACTACAAGACGGACATTGAGGTGCTGGAGCGTGTCCAGAGAAGGGCAACGGAGCTGGTGAGGGGTCTGGAGCACAAGTCTCAGGAGGAGTGGCTGAGGGAACTGGGGTCATTCAGCCTGGAGAAGAGGAGGCTGAGGGGAGACCTTATCGCTCTCTACAGCTCCCTGAAAGGAGGGTGTAGCGAGGGAGGGTCAGTCTCTTCTCACTAGTAACAGGTGATAGGACAAGAGGAAATGGCCTCAAGTTGTGCCAGGGGAGGTTTAGACTGGATATTAGGAAAAATTTCTTCACTGAAAGAGTTATCAAACATTGGAACAGGCAGCCCAGAGAAGTGGCAGACTCGCCATCCCTGGAAGTATTTAAAAGACGGGTAGTCGTGGTGCTGAGGGACGTGGTTTAGTGGTGGTTTGGGCAGTGTTAGGTTGATGGTTGGACTCTGATAAAGGTTCCTTCCAACCGAGACAATTCTATGATAAAGAGTTACTATACATGTGCATCGTAACTTCTATTGGCGTGGTCCATTGAATACAATGTGGACAGTCAGGGAGTTAAAAATCACTCTTGTTGAAGAAATTTCAAGTCTTATTGCACACCAAACCAAGATTTTCCCTATCAACTGTGAGTTCATCTTGGAGTTACTCAGTACATACTTAATCTGTATTTCAGTGGAACCAGTTGTGCAACTGCAAAGCTGCAAATATTAACTGGGGAGGGAGAGGGGAAGAAGGAGAATTTTTCTAGGGAAAGCAAAAGAAAATATTTAACAGTAGGAGAGATCTTACTTCATGGTTTATGACAGCCTATTTGCATGTTTCCTTCAAAAAGTATACAGAAAAATCTGCTTTATTTATACTCGCAGTGCAGGCGCTTGACCAATTTGAACCTAGATACAGAGTAAACAATTTGCCTGTGTGGAATTGTAACTGTAAACACTGTGTCTTTGCATCTTCTAACTGGTTGTGTATTTGCTAGCCTTTTTTTCCCTCTCTGTTTTTGTCACGTGCAAAATCTCATGCTCTGTCTTTATTAAACGTACCCTTTTCCTTCCCTCAAATTTTAGACAGATAAAGAAAAGCTGACATGGAAGGATCGTTTTCCAGCCTATTTAACCAATTTTGTTGGCATTATCTTCATGGTAAGCATCCCCTGGCAAAATCTGGAATTGATGTTAATGCGTCATTGTACAGAACAGAAGTGATGGAAACATTAGTGAAACCGTGACAGACTTTATCAGATTGATGTGGTTCACAATGGCTTTTCCCCAGTGAAAAAAATCAAGCATTTTATTGTTTTATAATCTGAAATCTTTTCAAGAGCTTGAATTTCTACTTTCCCATCTCTTTCCAGTAAAGAAGTAAGAATACCTTAATAGGGTAGGGGGAAAATGAAATTACCACCAGCACTGATGGGACGAAACTTAAAAAGTAGAGAGAGTCCTCTCAGAAAGTAGTCAGCAAGTAGAGAATGGCCTCATTTTTATACCACACTTTTTGCAGTCCTGATTGCACGGATATTTAATAAATCAGTCAAATTTGGGGTTATACCAAATAACAGGCGAATTGCAAACAGAGCACTTAATTGAAGAAACAGGTAAAACAATGATGAGAACAGCCTTTTTCCATTTGCTGATAAAGCATCAGCACTTAAAACAAATTTTGAAGGAAATAATAATAATTCAAGACATGGAACAGATTGGCAGGTGGATGAAAAGGCTTAAGCCCTTTCCAGTAGTAGAATACGCCAGACTCACTCAGTTCATTTGGGTTTGGGGGATAGGGATTCTGTTTTGGGGTTGGTCTTTTTAATATTTGTGTTTTCAGAGAATTGAAGTGCAGTAAATCCAATCTTCTCAGCTGAAGAATTGCTGCCTTATAAGAATCACATTTTAAATTATTCCTCTACCTAAGCAATGAAAAATTAAGATTTTGTGCACCTTTGCATTGCCAGGAAGAGCGTTGATTTAATCAGATTGAATTTTACTTTGGGATTATGGCAGCATAGCGAGCCTGAGTAGGGTATCTGACGGCTCATGTGCAGACTTAAACTGAAATACTCCTCTCTGCTTCAACCCTGCTTTTCTTTTATAATACAGCAAATACCATGTATATATGCTGTTGCTGTTAGGGCTGAAAGAAAACCCATTAATACTTTTAATATGAGCAACTAGTTTACATTTAGGTGCCTTTAAAAAAAGGCTTTTGCATGTGATTGTGGCATCATTGTATCCTTTTTTTTTCATGTGATGATCAAATTACTAGAAAAAAGGATCTTTTCCCACAGTTCATCAAAGCGATTGGGAGCCTTAATGCAGAATTGGGTGGAATTGAGATGTGGCCCAGAGATCCCCTTTTTAAGGTCATTGCTAAGTCCCGCATGAAGTATTTATAGTTAAATCTTTCCTAAGAGGCTGCGCTATTCTTACTTGCAGGTTGGGCTGACGTTCGCTATAGTGTTTGGAGTCATCATATACAGGATCTCAACCGCAGCGGCACTGGCAATCAGTTCAACTCCCTCTGGCCGGTCAAGCGTTAGGGTCACCGTCACTGCCACCGCAGTCATTATCAATTTGGTCGTCATCATCATCCTGGATGAAGTGTACGGCTGCATCGCAAGGTGGCTAACTCAGATCGGTAGGTTTAAATTCTCAACTGATATTTGCTAGAATGATTTTAAATGAGAGGACCGAAATGACTGTCTTTTGTGGTTAACTTCAAAGCAGTGAGCAAACCCAGGAAATTCATATGTGCGGCTCAAATTCTAACCAGCTGCTTACAAGTATCAAGCGCACATGGATTCAGCTTTATTTTTTAAATTTTTCTTTCAGCAGTGGTAGTACTAATCACTAATCCAGTTATGGGCGATGGGGATACAGGACACAGCAGAAATTCCTATACCTGATCTTGAGCTTCACTCCTCTATATCACACAATTACCATTTTCATTTTCTGCCATCTTTTACTTGGCGTAAGACGTGTCAAAAAATACAAAACTGTGAGTGCAAAAAAAACCACTGTAGGAAAAAAAATGTTGAGTCCTTTCCAAAAAAGCATCGGTGACAAAAGGACCCGCAATCTTTTCAGATAAGTTCTCGTCCATCTGCAAATGATTGTCACAGAGGTCAGCCAGATGTGGAATGAAAATGGAATTACTGTTGTAACACATCTGAACAGTGGGATCCTCAGCAGATTGGCGACTGACCTCACTGAGGCCATACCGCTTTAATATAGATATATTTTGCTGATATTTGGCTGATGTTTTACTAAGTCCACATTTATAAGATTTTGAAATGTTGCAGGTAGGAGAATTCCTTAACATTTCTTATCCATGTCACATTGGTTCCAGAGGTGCCAAAAACTGACAAGAATTTCGAAGAGCGGCTGATTTTTAAGGCTTTCCTGCTGAAATTTGTCAATGCCTACACGCCCATTTTCTACGTCGCTTTCTTCAAAGGCCGGTGAGTAATGCAAAAGGCCGTTCAGAGTCTCAGCTTATTGCTTATGAGATGGCTGTAGCTGAGCTAAGACCATAGTTGGACGATAAAGTGAATCTAGTTTTAAAACTCCTCAGTATTGACCCAGAACCTCTGCAGCCTCATGGGATAAAGCAGGGACCTGGTACTCTGCTGTTTCAAAGTTGTTAAAGCCATTTTGTTAAGATAACTTTGTACGTTCAGATACAATCCCCCATCAGGCATTTGCCATTGTCTATTTACCACTCTTTATATCATAGCAAGTATCATCTCTCTTCTTGCAACCAGCATGAAAGCACGAGGCTAAAATAAATACTCTGTGCGGCATGTTCTGGCTAATGCAACAGAAATGAGGATTACCTTAGAGGATTTCTGCTGAGTTGTGCCTATAATATTGTAGGACACAGAACTGTAGTTTTAATGAGTTATTTCCTCAGTAAACGGGACTTACTCTTTAAAACAAAACAGAAGTTAATTATTCTCAGTCACTTTTTCAGGACTAAACATTAGGTGGTCCCACTGAAAGGCATAGAGTTTGACATAAGTGACTTTAGGAATCAAATATAAAAAATATATATTCATTTTATATTCAAATATTAAAATACATGTGAAGTTTATAATTCTAACTGTTGTGCCCTAGATTTGTTGGACGTCCAGGAGACTACGTCTACATTTTCCATTCTTTCCGAATGGAAGAGGTAATTGCATTTTCCCCTGTCTGTGATCAGGGCGGGTGGGAGCACCGTCTGCCCCTGCCACAGGGATGCAACAGATGTTCTCACTGACATTTCCTCTGTCCACCCTAGTGCGCTCCAGGCGGTTGCCTAATGGAGTTGTGTATCCAGCTCAGTATTATCATGTTGGGCAAGCAGCTGATTCAGAACAATTTATTTGAGATTGGCATCCCGTAAGTAGCGACTTTTTGGTTTGTTGTTTTTTTTTAAAAAAAAAAAACGTTTTTTACGATGTGTGCAATACACTGTGCATCCACTGCCCCTTGACATGAACGTGGTCCATAGGCTACCTGCAAGATTTTTGCAGTAAGCCTGTGCCTGCTGCATTGCAAATACCTGCATCCTCACTGCAACTGCATCCAGCAGTGCAGATGTCTTTGAAAAGTGTTAGGCAATATATAGCTTTCCTACTCATTAGCAAGAGGTATAATACCGAACACGCGATTGAATTATAACCATATTTCAGTACTTGTATATGCTGATCCCTGGTACTTTTAGCGTACTGTGGCTCTTGCACAGTTCTTATGAAAATAGGTATGGAGCTTATTGTGCTGAAAAAGGGGGACTGTGACCAGAATGGCATGCTAACTGAAGCATTTCCATTTCCCCCAGAAAAATGAAGAAATTTATACGATACATGAAATTAAAGCGTCGGCGTTCTTTAGACCATGAAGAGCACATGAAAAAAAAGCAGCGTTATGAAGTGGACTATAACCTGGAGCCTTTCGCTGGTCTTACCCCTGAATATATGGAAATGAGTGAGTGAGGTGGAAAGAAGGCATTTTAAACCATAATTATTCTGACTAAGTGGGATGGAGAGCTGAGGTTTTTGAACTGTATATTCAGTGGACATGAGGCATAACTTAATTATTAAAGTGCATATTCTCGGACTGCAGCATGTTTCAGCCAGCCACTGGCTGCTTCAGGGAGGAATTGTGCTCTGCTGTTCATGAGCCCTTACTTTAGCACTGTATTTTTGGTATCTTCTTTCAAGCCATGTGACGTGTCACTGTCAGGTTTCAAATGCAGATGATTAAATGGCATAAACTGGAGGTTGTGAGGCATACTTTATTATCAGTTGCACCCTACATTGGAAATAAGTTACTTAATTCAGATTTCATAATTTCCACTGCGTATTCTCACACCAGATTGTTTCTGTTTTTCTGGAATCCGGACTAAATCTTCTAAGAGAGCTATGTGCCTACAGACCAGGTAGTATTTGACAGATCGCATATAATTTTTTTTCAAGTAATATCTTATGTTGAGTGAGTGATAAGGAATTTAAGCACTGGGTATCAGCTCTACATTGCTGCGGCTGTAGAACTACATTTCTTTTCGTACTTTCAATCTTGGAAGGGCTGAGAACTGTTCAACATAATGCTGTTTGCTACGGTATCAGACATTCCTGAAGGATCTGTCTTAAAAGAGCAACTTTATTTAGTATTTTAAGGAATGACTAAGCAAAAATAGTGGTAAAGGATAATGAAGTATACTAATACCCAAAATTGGCTTGCCCAGTAAATGCAGAGGCAAATTAGAATATCTGATGACCTTGATGTTCAGAGTAATTGAAACGGATTGAAGTTTAATGGTACAAACTATGAGGTCATGCTGTCAGTTCCCAAAAGTAAGAAAAGATGCAGGTACTGAGATCAGCATTTGGAAGGAACAGAGGAAGACAAAGATGGGGGTTCTAACAGTACCAGGATGTGTATGACATCAGTGTGATGACCTCATCAAACAAAAGCAGATACGATCCCAGGTTGTAGGAAGCAAGTCATTCCCAGTAAAGGTGGAGAATCAGTCGTGGCCTTTTTGAAGCTCATAAGTTTCTATACTCCAGAAGAGAAAGCTTCCAGTGGGATTAGTGAGGACTGAAAAGCTGCCAGGTGGAACATGGCAAGTTTATGTAGAGCTAACACAGTCGCTGCCATAATACCGCTCCTTCGCTCATTCCTGTGCCAGCCTCACCCACGGCAAAATTGTTTTATGAGCTTCCCCATCCTTCTGGTTCCTTTGCCTTGCCTTTTGCAAGAGGGACAGGTGGCTCTTCAATGCCCAAATGGAGCAGCGGTCAGGCACACCGTGCCTGAGGCAGAAAATGTTGATTTAGTCTCCCAGCACGTGTTGTTGACTTAGAATCTGGGGGGATGGCACTGACATGGTGATGCACGCGTCTGATAAATACTGACCCCAGCCGCTGAAATGGTTTCTTTTTCTTTTCAGTTATTCAGTTTGGGTTTGTAACGTTGTTCGTGGCATCGTTCCCGCTGGCGCCTTTGTTTGCTTTGTTGAACAACATCATTGAAATCCGTCTAGATGCAAAAAAGTTTGTTACTGAGCTGAGGAGACCGGTAGCAGTCAGAGCAAAGGATATAGGTAAGCGCACAGTGCTATTGTTATCCCTGTTTGTTTATTCCTGGATTGATGGCAGGATATTATTATGCTGAGTTAGTTTCATTAACAGGAAGGTATTTATAGGAAAATTCAAAACGTTAGACTGTGGCTTAACTGTGAACTGTCATAACTTACCGAGCCTTTACTTTTAAAATAGAAAGACCGGCGCTTTAAAGTCAGATAAATATTTCATTAAGTAAACAATATCACTTTTCAAATCAAAATGATCAATACAATAGTGAAATATCTCTATGGTTCTGCACATCAACCGTTCTTCCTGGCAATGCAGGTTTCTTGCAGAAGCAAAAATTTCTGCATTTAATAACTGAGGACTGGACTGGAGAAATACACTTGGGAATGAGAGGAGACTCAAAACTGTGGGTAAATGTATTCCTTCATCCCTACTCAGCATGAGTGTTGGAAGGGTGAAGCTTGAAAGCTGCAGTGAATCTAGCTGGAACTGGGCTCTGCGGTTGTACAGTGACAACAGAGCAATCCCCCCCTTACTGCGGGGGGCCAACAGCTACGGGTGTATGTAATGAGGAAGCTATTTCTCCCAAATGCTGGTTACTTACGAGAAAAAGGGTCATTAAAATAATTGTTCGTATTACAGAGCCAGTCAGCAGGTTCATTCTGGAACTGTGCAAGCAGAATTTTTCCCTGGGCTCATCCTTATGTCCTAGGATCATCCTAGAGTTGAAGAACACGTTGTGTTTTGTCATGCTATTGCCTTTACTGTGACACTGCTTTTGGGGTGTTTTGCGGCTGCCTCATTTGATGCTGCGGGCAAAGGTTGCTGGTGGAGATGTTAGGGGGCTTGTTGTTCTTTTTTTTTTTTTTGTGGTGGTTTTGGTTTTGGGGGTTTGTTTCCGAGAGGGTGTTAATTGCAATTTATTGCAATTCAGTCCCGCTCTTGTGGGTGAAAGAACCTCACTTCTTTCAAAGACATCCCAAAGTCAGAGATTGCGAGATGGCTACAGATAAACCAGAGAAGTTTTTAGGGCAGGCATCAGCAGAATCAGGAAAGAGAGAACGTCCCACCTGCTAACAGCAGTGGTAACCACTGGCAGCAAGCAGAGGTCTATCTCTGCTTCCACTGGTACTGTAATATGTATTCCTGAAGCTCAGTTCTGTGCTCTCTCCAGGCTGCCTGCTAGACCAAAGCTATATGAAGTCTGAGTTAGTTACCAAGCAAAGGATTCAGCCAGGCTGGAGAGGTCTTCCAGGGATGTCACCCTGTGTAAAGCCTCCTACATCTTCCTTCCTTTTCAGACCCAGAGTAGGAGAGTGGCTCCTCAGGGCTGTAACCACACGGATCTGGTAGCAGCCCTGGATTTTTCCATCAAGACTTCAACTAAGGAGAAATTTCCAAGCTGTCAGTAATGACCCGGAGACTGTTAGAGAGGCCAGGCACAAGGGTGCGCGACTAAGTACACTAAACCCACATTTTGTGTAGACATCAGAGAAGCCCTTCTATGGGGAATGGGATCTGGAGATGGGGAAGGCGCAGACCTGTGGGACTTCATGCATCATGCTCAGAGTAAATCCAGAGGGGTTGAACCTGAGTCAGTATGGGGCTGGTCGGTATTGCATTTTGTATGTGCTGAGGGAACCCGTATCTATATGGTTTCCAGATGCAAATGGAAAAATCCCATCGAGTGGCTCCACTGGAGCTTGGCTTTCTCGAAACTGAGGTAGGATAAATAGTGATGAGAAAGTGTAGAAACCGATCCAGATCCTTAAAACTGGTAGACCAGTATGTTCTGCACCATGTGTGTGGAGGTCCCAGCTCCCTATCTGTAGCTTTCTTTTTTTCTCCTCAAGCATTTGAGAAGTCTGAATGAAATTTCATGATGTTTTTCTTTTCTACCCATGCCGGCATTCTTCTGTCTCACATTTGCCCTCCTCTTCTTCAAAGAAGCTTTTAGCTTAAAACCTCAAAAAAAAAAAAAACCAAAAGGTGCCTAAACATGGCTTTGGAAGACAGAGTTGGGCTCCCTTTGTCTAATCGTCATTAAATTTATCTCTTATAATTTGTTCTTCTTTTATTTAAAATATAACTCTAGTTCGGCACAGTCGTAAGTACTCCTAACACTGCTAACCAAAAATGTAATTTATCTAATTTTAATGACTGGAACAGCATTTACATGTTTGTCTCCTTCCTTAGGAATCTGGTATAATATCCTCCGGGGTATTGGAAAGCTTGCTGTCATAATCAATGTAAGTAATGCAGCATGAATAAAATTTTAATTCAATAGGCTGGCTTTTCCATTCTGCTCCATTAGTTTTATTCCAGCATAAAACCCTTCAAATGAAGTGAAAGTATATGACATAGAAATTTTCCGAAATATTAGAGAATCGGATGCAGTGTTTATAATAAAGTTGTAACAGTAGTAGCAATAATAGAAAACAGCAAGTAGTCATTACAGCTTTTCTCCAGAATGTTTGCATAAAACAGTTTTGCCCTTCAAACAAATAAGACCGCAGCTGCTTACTTGTGCGCTTTTGAAACACTGTTACTAAGATGATGTATTTTTTAATTTCAGTACCCTTTTTAGGGTCAGGTACTCATCTGGCTCTGAATTAGTTCAGCTCATCAGAGCGCAGTGTCCCTCCATTGAAAATCTGGCCTCAGACTGCGTTGCTCTCACTCAGATAGCTCTGAAAACCTATGAAAATATTTTTTGTTTACTTCAACAGTGACGTTAGATAGTAGCACACTTTAATATATTCATTTATGGACTTATCTAATAGTCTCTGTGAATAGACACCCACATTGATCATCTTCATGGCACCCCATCTGGGAAAAGGTGAGAAAGAAGCTGAATGACAAGCTGAAAACATGTTTGCAATGCAGCAAAATAGGGGCCATGTAGGGCTCACGGCCACGCGTCCGTGGGCCCCCTGCCTGGGTTTTATTCACCATTATCCAGACGGGAAATGCCTTCGCTTTGCCCACAGGTGTCTGTTGTGCTATGGCCAAACCATTCTTTGGGTTATTTGGTATGCTGCCTTAAATTGTCTTTACCATTTCTCCTCTTTTCCTTTGGCAATAATTGCTGTATTTTTTTTCTCTTTTCTTTGATGCAGTCTCTCTTCATGATTATCTGGTGTTATTTTTCCCTCTTTGATCCATGTACAACCCCCTTTATCATCAAATAAGTAAAACATTTTGTACTGTGTTTGTTCCACATGTACATGGATTTATGCCAGTGAGAATGTTCCATAATAATGATAAATGAGAAAGGCTAAAGTTATGAAGAACTCGGCCGAATTGGCTGTGTAACGTTTTTAGAAAACCTTTTTAAATAACCAAATAAAATGCAATTTTGGTGACCATAAAAATAAAACTGGGCTCAGTCTGCTCATCCTTTTATGTTGATGGAGTTAAAAGCCACATACAATTAATGGCCTTTTGCAATGCAATGACAATTTAAAGAGTGAATTCACTGTCAGTTGTTTGCAGAACAGAAAAGTACTTGGGAATCCATCGGTTGGACCTTATACAATGCATCAGGGACAAGTTGTGACTGGGGCACAGGGAAGCAGCGCCATGTTTTGCTTTCCTCTGGCGCTGGAGGGTATGGCAGCTCCGTTATCTGGGGAATTCAAGTTGTTACCCAGGTAGCAACCTCAGTCAGTGTGGAACTACTCCATCTGGTATCCTGCAACTCGGATACGCCCTTGTTGCAGCAGGGAATGCTCCGTTTTTAGGGCCCCGTAGGCTGCAGTCTCCCCCGCCTTGTTTTCTGAAGTTGCGTGAGTTGTTTGCGCAAGACGTACTCGAGTGTATTATTAACTTAACCACTGCCTGAATACTGCGCTCACTCTTTACTCTTATGGCTTAGGCATTTGTGATCTCATTCACATCCGACTTCATTCCACGCCTGGTGTACCTGTATATGTACAGTGAGAATGGCACCATGCATGGCTTCGTGAACCATACACTATCCTCTTTTAATGTCAGCGATTTTCAAGCAGGAACAGCTCCAAACGACCCCATGGATCTTGGCTACGAGGTTCAGATATGCAGGTACTCTCTTGAGTCATAACTAACTTTTAAGTATTTTCACAGCTGACTAAGGATGGGACAAATTTTTCCATTCCTTTGTATTTTCAATACGTTTTTAGCACCTTCATAACCTTTTATATCAAACGGATCCATTGCCTTGAATGCCTTGGCTTACGTATTAAGCAACCACACCACCTGAATATGAAGCACTGCTTATTCTGGGAAATAGAGATTAGCATTGTTCAATTCAGTATTTGTCCGTGCAAAGATTGTTATTTTGATGTATTCCCTTTTGTCAGGAAAGGTGATACATAATGATAAATAGCACAATGATGCTTAAGGGAACAAAACGATGTTACTGTGACGTCATGTTGTTGTATCATGATATAATGACTGTGGCTTCACAGTACACCTCTCTTTTTTTGTCCAGTTTCTGTAGTAATTCCTGATGAGATTAACAGCGTCCTTATCTGCGTTGGAACTTAAGACCCACTTAAAGTGTCATTGTGCAGGAAACCTGCATGCCTGTAACAATTTCTACATATTATTTTCATTTTTAAAGGAAAATTATTGCTGCACATTTCAGCTTGTGACGCAGCCTAGCTCAATGCTTTGCCTAGGCTTCCTTAGATACGCATCATCATCAAAACAAATGTTTTAATGCTTAGGTTTGGGGACCAAAGCCAAATATAACAGCAAAAGCACTTAGACCAGCAAAACTGACAGGGAGACAATGGGGGTAGGAAGGGGAAGAGGAAAGTAAGGAAGAAAGTGACATTGCAGGGGAGAAAACAAAGAAAAATGACTTTGGTATACATATACTAAAAAAATACGCAAAGTGATGAGGAAAAAAAAACACCTTTATAATCATATTATTTTTTAATTTATATTCTTTATAAATTTGCATAGTGCAAGTTAATGGGCTGAAATTACTACTAAATAGAAAAATCAGTCAAGATGAAAGAAAAAAGTAACCAGAATTGCATATGTATTGGCTTTGCTTGCTTTTACTTTCTCCTGGTTTCCTACTGGTGATCTTTGGACACAGGATAAACGAGGTTGGCAAACATGTTTTTAGCACAGAACTCAAAGAACGGAAGTGTTAGTGCCATGGTCCGATACAAAAATGCCAGCTTTATTTGCTTTCTAGCTTCTTTCTTCTTCCCATCCCACCATTTCTTCCATATTCCAGGGTTTTTTAAAATCATTTGAAAATGTGGAGCCCTGTTTCTTTCAAAATACTGACAAGATGCTGTGGTTTTAAGTTTAAGGTATTTTTCTTGGTCCCATTTCTAACAAGTTATTGTTGATGAGCTTATAGATTTTCTGTATGCCATAGCTTAGGCTAAATTCTCACCTTCTCTCTATATGGCAAAATTTAGCTGTGAGCTTTTGGTAATCATGAACAAGGGGAATACCACGTAGCATAACACACTCTATGGATCTAAGATCAGTATTTTTGTCTTTAAAACTCTTCTGAAAAATATATGTTTGGGTTTTTTTTACCAATCTTAAAATAAATTATCTGAGCTGTGTAGTTTACTTTGTCTTTATGCAGAATTGACATTGTTTGTACTAATCACAGGGCATTAAGATTAAAGACCTTTAATTTTGACTAAACCTTGAAGGCTGTGGGAGGCTTTGAGCTGCGTCTTGTTTCTGAGAGGTTAATACAGTGTCATGCTGTAATAGCAAACTTACTTTTAGACGGTTTGATTTACTGTTCCACTGTTGGGTATTAATTCCTCATGGTGCTAAAATTTCTGAATGACAGCACTGATTTATGGAGTCTTGTTTTGCAGATACAAAGATTACCGAGAACCCCCTTGGTCTGAAAACAAGTATGACATTTCAAAGGATTTCTGGGCTGTCCTAGCAGCAAGATTAGCATTTGTGATAGTTTTCCAGGTAGGTTCATACTGTAGGCACTTTTTATATGAGAAAGAAAAAGAGTTACCATATTTTTTCAGCAACATAAGGCAAGCCACCTTTGGAAATAAGTTAGTAGGCCAAAGAAATTACCTTCTTTCTCAGCTGATTCATTGCAAAGCAAAGAAATTTGCCCATCCTCATTCACCCTCTTCCTTCCACCCACCCAGGCCCAGGCATATCCCCAGGGATTCCCTGAACTGGTTTGATGCAGAAGCAATTTAATGACCTTAGTGAGCAGCAAAGCACAAGGCTGAGACTAATTAGGTCCCACCAATTTCTCCAGTAGGACATCGACAAATTCACTGAAGCAGCACGAATTTCATCCAAACTCATTCCTAGACCTAGCCAAGAAATGAAATTTCCAGAATTTTCCCAACTAGAGTTTAACTCACATCTGAACAAGAAGGCAAAATCTTGTAATTTTTCACTAAATAACATGATTAGATCACAACAGTGATGCTGGTTATTGTGACACAAGTGTTTTAAGTCTGCCTTATCTAAACAACTTGTTGCAAAACTTTTACTCCTTTTTTTTTTTTGACAAAATACATATCTTTTTGTGAAAGACTTCCCTTTCGTTGAATCAAGGTTTTTAAATCAGAAACATTTCATTGGAATGTATCTTACCAACTTTCATCATTTTACCTCTTGTTATTTGTTTCTGCTTTTCTGATGTAAAACTCGCAAGCCATTTATCAACCGCAGTATTTCCTCTGGATTTCTAAGTGGCTGTGACAGTATTTGTACATAAATCATAGCAGTCTGTGCCTGCCATTTTTCTCTACTTCTAGCAGGAACAAGAAGTTGAGGTGAATTTGGCTCGGTATCAGGCTTGCGACATGCTGTTGAGCCCAACTCAAATATTGTCCTTTCTTCATTCTCTCTTCCTAAGTACACCAAAAATAGCCCCTTCCCCTACGGTCATCCTTTCATTTGACCTTGCTGAGATTTTCTCACAATTTCATTTTCAGAACTTGGTCATGTTTATGAGTGACTTTGTTGACTGGATTATCCCAGACATTCCCAAGGACATTAGTCAGCAGATTCATAAAGAGAAAGTTCTCATGGTGGAAGTCTTCATGAGAGAGGAGCAAGGGAAGCTGCAAATGCTCGAAACCTGGAAAGACAACGACAAGAAAAAAGGTGAAAACTGTAACAATCACAGCCCCAGACTCTCCAGGAGCCGCAGCGGGAGCTTGTCCTCCTGCCATTCGTATCCTCTTGACGTATAGAAGAGGAGGGAGTTGAGTATGTCGGGGCATTCCACTGATACACAAGCCATCGCGTAAAGGGCAGGACTCGATTAATGGACAACCTGGTGCATGTTGAAGGATGTGCTGCCATTTTGCTCCCATCTTTGTGAGAAATGCTCTTCTTACAAATATGGAGGACCACATTCTATTTCTGATAATAATGTTGTTTTTTCTTTTGCACAAGCAGTAATGCAGGGAAATTTTATATTTCATTGTTAGATAACACTATTGATATTGGTGTGCATTAATAAATGCAGGTACTTAGTACGTCTTGATAGAGATATTCTCTGAGAATTTGACCATAGCCTATTAATTAACTAAATAAATCAAGGTAAATTTTAAGTAATAATAATGCTACTAATTTAAAATATTTTTGGAACCCCAGGCTTGAAGGTCCGTGGGGTAACTAGAATAACGTATATGCAAAATCAGCTTTAGAGTGTGCCCTGGTATTCCTTCTGGCAGGACAGAAACCACGTGAAGCCTACCAGACTGACTTGCTTTCCAAGACAGGTTTTAGCTCTGCTGGCAGACGTCAGTGTTTGAACCTGCAGGTCTGAAAAAAGCCGAGCCCCTGCTGGGCTTTAGAGTCACACAGGTGTGTGGGGCACTTGTGGCAATCTGCTGCGTACCCGAGACCTTCACCGGGGCACTGCTCTCTTCAGAAACATCAGAAAAGTCAATCTGGAAAAGTTCTTTTTTTAACCAGTAAATGACTGATGTGGATGAAGCTACCTCAGTGCCCCAGGCTGCATCGGCTGTGTTTGAGCAGTCCCCCAGCGGCTCCTCACTCATGGCCAGGTAGCAGCAGCACAATTTCGGAGATCCTCCCAGCAGGTAGATGATCACAGAGCATTTTGTTAAATGCCCTGAATTAACGAGCACACGTAGAGCTACAGTGACTTGCACTGCCCTGCCTAGTACTCGGACACCGTTGTCGCTGAGGAAATTCCCTTTTTCCCGTTGGTTTAGCACATCCCATTCGTAGCCAGGTTCT
The DNA here is from genome assembly GCA_013398815.1 of Ibidorhyncha struthersii. NCBI lineage: Eukaryota > Metazoa > Chordata > Aves > Charadriiformes > Charadriidae > Ibidorhyncha > Ibidorhyncha struthersii. The sequence continues at coordinate 507,195 of VZSZ01006909.1, read as the reverse complement.
TCTCTGTAGCCCTCCATCCTCTGCAGGAGAAAGGAGTCTGCACCCCTTTTCCACAGCCAGTTGCTCCCGCAGACTTTCTGCTGTTGAATGGCATTTCCCAGAGGCTGTCCCGGAGGAGTAAATCCAAAACGTGGCCCACTTACTGTCTTCAATGGAAGTTTTGCCTACGCTGGGGCTACAGGACCAGACCTTCAGTTAGTTACAGGACTTTTCTTTTGTCTTAAAATACGCTGTCTTTTGTACAATGAGCTTCCTTAAAGTATAAGTCTAAAATCCTTACTTACGATGCCTAGCTAAATCCCGTCAGTACAACTCTTTTTAAGCATAGTACATTTTAGTTTTGCTTTGTCAAACGATAAACTGCACTTCAAAATAATATTGGTGCAATTAACCTCATTTCTTTTATTGCTTTGTCTTGTCCATGGCACTTGCATTGCAAATATAAAACAGAAAAATAAAATAAAAATGAAAGGTTTCTTTAAAGTCTAACTACTGTATGGTTTGTTACAAAACCAAACGTCAAAAGACTGTTTCAAGAGAAGTTAGTTATTTCTTTTTTCCTTTTCTTTTTTCTTTGCCAAACTAATTTAAAGATTAATGCTAGAACTTAAAAAAAGGCCATATTTAGCTTTTGATATATTTATTTGTTTTAAAGTATGTGATAAACTTGATATTTTTCTGTAGTCAGTCCAAAGAAGGTACCAGAAAAGAAATTATGTGGAAGAAAGAAAACGGTATTAACCAAATATTCTTGAAGCTTATTTAAAATATTGTTCCAACCAAAGATTTTTATTAATAAAGGGCTTATATTTTGTTAACTCTTGTTTCTGTTGTATTTTGACTTGCAGGAATGTCACTATTTTTAAAATTTGTATCTTATGGTAGCCTACTACTGTAGGGCCACATCCTGCCTGATTTATTCCCACAATTAGCGTTATGCCTGGTAGTAAATGTTTACCAGATCAGGCCCACTGACTGCAATAGGACTGTGAGCGGGAATAAATCAAGTAGAATTCTGTCCGTACATCTTGTTGAAAAAGTATTCTTCCTCTCATTCCGTGGTAGCCCAAAAGATCCAGAAGCAAGCCAAACATGAACTACCTATTCTGAAGAGAAATCTTAGGGGAACTTCCTTGAAGGGAATTTCATCTGTAAATACTTATATTCCCAACTTAATACTGACATTCCTGTAAATGGTAGAACTGTATCCTGAACGCATACTTATCAGAATTTTTCATTATTTGCTGAAATCATGAAATAGTAACAGTTGCTTATACTTTCTTTTGTACAGTAAATTGTTTGAAATGAAATTTTGTATATAAAAACTGTATTACTACTTAGATAACTATAAAACTCTTTCATGGAATCATTTTTTAAGAAAAGCAAATATATACTAAATCTGTTTCAGTTCGTTTTTTTTTTTTTTCTTTGAACACTTATTTGAAATAAACTTAAATATGCAAGAGTTTCTCCTGTGGGACAGGTTCTATTCCCAGCCCTCCTTGTGCTCTGAGTCTCCAACTATGAGTTCTGTTCAATTTGAAAACCACAGTCATTCGTGTTACAGTTTGCCTAAAACTGGATCTGCGACGCCCTTTCCAGTGCTCCTTGTGTACTCGGGCAGCAGAGGCCAGAACTGAGATTTGTTTGCAGGTACTGACCACTTCATTTCTAGACATCTTCCTAACAACATAGAAGGTAAATGAATATTAAGTGATGGATTGTATCCTGGGACCTTTAATTTTCTGCTGACTGTAGTCTTAGGTATTTAGCAGAATGTAAGGTGTAAGAGCTCTTCATTAAGACATTTGAAATGGGCTTGTAACGAGGAAGAATGCTACTTGGTTTGTTCATTTAAACTGAAAAATGTATCCGTTATTAAGAAAAAAATGAAATTATAAAACTAAAGGAATGAAACTCAGGAATTCCTTCTACTGTGTCTTGCTGGATGTAGCTCTGAAGGAAAGTTGCTCAAAGGCTACACTGTGTAGATCACATTTTTATTGCCTTGTGGGACCTGTACAAGCCAACCTGGGCTCAGAACCTGACTTGCCATTTCCAATTTTTTCTCCTTCTCCCATTTAGCTGTTCCATCAGAAGGAAAAGCATGAGGCTTCATACCAATTCTCTCTTTCTAACCAGAAAATATTAATGCCCTAACTAATCGCATTTAGTTAGATGGTGGGAATTCTGTTCCAAGATAATGGATACGAAAGCCAGAAGCAGGTAAATTACTGCCTAGTTGGTAACTGTTTCGGTTTTGTCAGTTCTTAAAGACAAAACAAGCTCACTAGATAGAAGATAATGCCTCCCAGAAAGAGATTTGCACTGCGGTTGTGGTAATTTTCATGAAAGTTTTTTTCATATTTGTGATGCAAGTTTTGGTTTTGCCAATAGCAAATTTGAGGCAGGATAATGCTAACAAGGATTCACTGGAAGAGGGGGGGGGGAAAGAAAGCNAGGGGGGGGGGGGGGAAAGAAAGCACAGAGAAGCAGCAGTCTGGAAGTGACCAAGGAATAACTGAACATCCCTCGCTGTGACTCACAGGTACCATATGGGCCAGGTTTGACGAGAGATAGTAATATTTGTATTCATACAAATACAGCTGAATTCTGTATTGATATGACAGGATCTCCATGTCACGCATTCAACCTGTTCTTGGCATGTTTCTGCCACGAAATTGTAAGTACAAAACCCTATTTCCCAGCCCTGCTTTGATCAAAGATTAAAAAAAAAAAAACAACAAACCCCAATGTATCAATGGATTAAATGGGAAAATCATTGCACTGGTTTACTTCATCAAAGAGCAAATGCAGACAATCGTAGGAAAGATTACAGCTGGCAGTGGCATTTTTGACCCATTGCTAAAATAAGCTCTTTTCTTTTTGCTACCCAAAGTTTGTGGCAAAGACACAACTTCAGTTGGTGCATGAGGAGGAAATCGTACCCACCCTATTGTGTTGACAGTACCAGTCTGACTCTTCTGGATTTCCATGTCATTGTGTTTCTAAGATACTGTCTTACAAATATTTTGCAGTCTTAAATAGCTTTAGGGTGAATAAGTTTCAAGTCAAGGCACAGATACATTTCTATTTTTAAACCCTCTGTGCTGTCTGGTCCTGAGCTGTTAATGATCTTTTTGGCTGTTGTGATTTCCGATAAGCAATAATAAAACAATTTACTTTTCATCTTGTTACCTCAGGAGTTTGAACTCTCCTGAAGTTTCGTAGACCACTTGAGTCCATTTATATTTTCCTATGAAGTCTTCAGAGTAAACAGCTCTTTTGCCTTCCACCCCTGAAGAAACCGTGTCTTAAAATTTATATGGATTCCATTCAAACTCTGGTTCAATTCTTCTCACATTTGAGTACTATTTATTCCATGACCAAACACAGTATGCCATTTTTAGTACAGCAGAGAAAAACCAAAGTTCTTTTTTTAACCTCCATCTTTTTTTAGCCCAACAGGCCCTTCTGAAGAAGAAACTGTTAACATGGCTTCTTTTTAATTTTAAGCTCTTTCCTTAATTTTTAATGCCATGCATGCCACCTGATTTGAGGCCATCTGAAGCCAAAGAAAATATTTCCTTTGACTCCCTTTGACTGCAGCGCACTTCGCATGAGACTAAGCATTGCTTATTGAATGATTGGTTCCATGTATAATAAAAATTCATGACGCACTTTTATAAACAAGTAGCATCAGCTAAAGCCAAAATACATTGATGCAGATGAGTTGTGTGAGCAGTAGTTCTGCACACTGTTGTGTTAGTTTCCACGAGATAAAGGGCTCAGAAAATCAAAGGCATGACACAGTCATGTGAACTTAGTTTACCCAGATTTGAAGGTTTTGAGGTCATAGCTTTCATCTTGCTTAGTACCACCTGCGTGAGAAAATTTATGCCAAAACGGGAATTGTATCCATGCTCATGAGAAAAAGAATCATAACACAAAAGCAGAGTGCTTGTGCTGAACAAACTTGCAGCAAAGTCTGGTTTTCAGAGCAAGAGTTAAATGCAGGTAGTTAAGCAATCTTTCTTAGAGCAGAAGAAATATTATTCCCTATTTTTACTTCTAAATGAAAAAAGAGTGGCCATCTTCTCTGGTTGAAATATAAGAGATGGAGACTAGGGAAAAGGTGCAAATAGGGAAGGCAGGAAGAAAAGGCTTTCAACTGATGTTCTCAGATCCAAGTTAGCTGGCAGATCAGCCACAGTTGTTTTTCTGCAAGGAGGAACAGTCGCTTCCTAAGGCAAGCCCATCATGTAGGTAGGTTAGCAGGTGGCCTTTGCCAATGTTTTTGTAGCAATGTGCAATCTCATCCTGCCAAGCAGTGCAATACTGTCAGTCTTGTGCTCAGATGAAAGCCGGAAAGCTTTGGTCCTTTGGAAGGAAATGGAAGAAAACAGAGTAAGAAAGGGAAGACCTCTCGGGCATCAGTAAGGGCTTGGTGACTATGCCTTTTCCACTGATGGCAAATAATACCTCGGCAATCCAAAATAAACAGTTCCTCTAGGAACACCAGTTCCTCCAGAGCCCTCTGGTTCTGCAGCAGGTAAGTCTCTCAAGCCCCAGAGGCGATGTGCAGGTAAGTGGCTGGGCCACCAGTGCCGCCTGCCCTGAACCCGGACAGCAGCATTGCATCATCACGGCACGGTGCTCTCAAGTATGGAATTCCCCTCTGTCCTGGTAGGAGCATGTAATTAATGAGATGAGCAGCTCACATTTCTTAATGTATTAATCTTCAAAATACGTCTGTAGGTAAAGACAGTAGGTAATTACAAGTAATTAACCATCAAGTGGGAAAGTAATAAATCTCAGCAGGACAGCCTGCTCCAGGTTTCCTGCACAAGTCTTGGGTCAGCAGGAGACGGTGTGCATAAGAAACAGCTCTGCACTCTGGTGGATTCTGGGCCACACTCCTAGAGTTATTTAGGTATTTTACTCTGCTCCGGCACTGTTGGGAGTGGGAGGGAGCTGGGAGCAGGGAAGGAACAGTGAAAGTCCTGAGAGTAAATCAATGTGATTTCAGCTACATCTTCTTCCTGGCTTCAAAGAGCAAAAGAAGTAAAACTGAGAGTCAGTTCTGAAATTCTACTAGATGTCTTCACTTTTGTCTTTTTGAATTTTACATCTGAAACCAAATCTCTCTGCATCTTTATGATGCTTGTCTTTTAGGTCTGACCAAAGACAGCTGTAGAGCTAAGCTGGTAATCATCCCTGGGTCTTCTTATGGATAAGAAATGACAGTTAATCACTTCCAGGTTCAGGTACTTGGCAAAGGTGGAATGCAGGCTACTTCTCCTTTAAAAAGACTCACTCCAAAATTGCTGAATAATAGCGAAGCTGTACCTTTGTATGTATATTTGGGAGATGGGACAGAGTGAGTTTGGGTCTGATCTTACGCTGCAAGTCATTTAATTTCTGTAGTATCTCTGAACAAAAGCTTCTCAAAAAAAAAAGAAAATGCAGTATGTGAATTTTTTGAGGGTAGGCAGACAAAGCTGTGGTGTGTGTAACTTCCTTCTTCTAAAGTATACAGACTGTAAGGAAAAATATATAAATGCTATAGATTGTATTATATTAATCCGTTCTTATCTCAGTGAGTCACACTCCATTATAGACTTTTCATCCCTGATGCAACAAGTTTCCATAATGTTTGTGTATGAAAATGAACTCCAGATTGTGGCTTAAGACTAACTTGTATCTGGTTCTGACTACACCACTGCCAACTAGCTTGAATTAAAATNCCCCCCCCCCCCCCCCGGCCAAGAATCAAGGGAAGGGGATGACGAAACCAGATTTGCTTTCTTATTTATTATATCTAAAACCCTATGAGTAACTAACCTAGTCATATCCTGTGTCACTTAATGGTTGCATGAAACTATTCACGTTTTAAAAGGAAATAAGCGCTCTGGATAATAACTGTACTGTGTTTGAGCAGACAAGGCACTCCCTTTCTAATCGGATTTGAAAAAAACCTTACACCTTCCAACTTCAATGACAGTGAGATAATGACTCAGACAGAAAATACTGTGTTGGCACATTCTTGAAGGGAAGAACAAAATCCCCTGATCTTTCCTCTAATGGGTAATTCTACCGGACCACAAATATCTAAGGTAATACTTTTCTGGGGGGAAATGTATCCCCCCCTCTTGGTTTGTCGTTATCTCCAGTCACTGTAGTGAGCTCACACCACCTGAGTTTAACCCAGAAATCAAGCAAGTGTGGCCAGGCTCCTTCATTTATATTTATTAAAGTGAAATTTTAGTAACTCTGGGAGACATTTAGAGGCCAAGGTATTTTCTGGTCTGTGAAGAGGCCATTTTGCAGGCAGAGATGTGGCTGGGAAAAAGGTTACATTTTTCACACCGTTTTCGTGACAATGACCAGGTCCAAAGCAGAGTCCCTTAATGCAGAAGAGATTAGAGCTGAAATATTCGCACACACACAAAAATCCCTGCTGTTACTTTTTCAACTGCAATGCTGTGTAGCAGGCAATGGAATGCTGCTGTACTCAGTAAGGAAAGGGGAAAAAACCCTTTCCTTAGATGGGAGGATGAAGTCCTGTGGTATCGGACTATTTGCATGCTTGTAAGAAATACTTCCAAGTGGTGCAAAGTAGTGCAAAATTGATCCATTTTCTGCAAAATAATTAATTTTAAGTTATCCTAACCTTTTTTATAGCTGCTCAGAATACTGTATTTTCCAAGGTAAAGAAAGAGACTGAAGAAAAACACCTCCATTTATTTTCTGTCCAAGAAAATAAATGTTAATGTGGTAAGTATATACCTTTTCATGTTTTTATTGGGCTTGGGAACTAACAAGACAGCTGCTTAGGAAAATAAAGAACAAATTTATATATTCTTCAGAAATCAACTGGTATTAGCTTTCAAGCCTGGAAATCAGAACTGCTGGATTATTTCCCTGGACAAATAGCAACTTCCAGTTTGTATCTTAACTTCATTTGCTGTTCTCCACCAGTCACAGAGCCCACCACTGCACAATGGCGCACAGTCCCCAGTACAGGTTTGAGAGTCACTGGGTCCGAGCAAGTGTTGGACTCACAAATGACTTAAGTCCAGCGGCTCTTCACCACCCTAAGGGAGATGTTTGGCCTTCAGACCCATGCCGGTATCTCTGTGGGGCACTGCAGAAAACAGGCATGTGGATGTAAGTTAACAGGAGATTTGGCATCTCTGTATCATATTCTGCCATAGGTTTATCTTCAGGAGGAAATTGCTCAGAATAGCTGACTCACATGGCGATTCTAAGGTAACCCTCAGAGAGCAGACACTTCCAGTGATCTACAGGTCAGCTCAGTCTAGTTCAGCAGCGACTGCATAGAATAGAAATAAAAGGGCCCAAAAAGAGATCTAATGATCATTCACTACTGTTTGGGGAGGTTTTTCATTTATTTCCTCCCTAGGTTATTTCACAATGACATTCCTGCACAGACAACCTCGTTTTCTGCTTCTCTCTTTTTCTAAGTGCAAAAGTGATGTTGCAGAGCTTAAGTAATAAATACGGTTTAGAGGAATGAAATGTGCTGGTCTAATATATACAAATAGCTTTTTTGACATGTGAAATGTTTGTCTGAATGATTTCATACTTACATGGTATGATGAAAATTCACTACAAAAATAGGTAAAAAGTCAAGGCAGAGCTTTTTAGCTGGAGAAAATAAACAAAAGTCTACAATTTACCCTTCCCCTAAAGTTAAACTAACTTCTTCTGCCAACAATAATACAACAGAACTATATCAACAGAATTATATCAACACTTCTTCTGTTTCAATATTAAGTTCAAGCATCTGTTAACAACTTATTGCTTGTTGTTGTTGTTACTTGGCCAGATCTTTTATCTGTATACAACCTATTCATGCCGGAGTTCACTTTCTTTTCAATACTTATTTACTTTTCCCACACTCTGCTTCTAATTTACTCTCTTTCAACACACAATAATTTGACATTTCTTATGGGCCCTTTTGTCACAGACAGTTTTCTCCTAGGATCCTAAGTCTTCTTCACAAATAGTTCCTTTACTAGAGCACTTCTTTCTATGCTAGATGTTATAGCAACAGAGAGTTAATATCTGACGAAACAAGGACAGATCAATTCATCCACAAAAGAGAATGCAGAAACTGTCTTTTCTTTCCTGAAAACATGCGTTTTAGGATTTTGCAAACAATGGATAAGAGGCATTGAATAAGTATATTAAGAAATTTTATGGAAATCAGTTTATTCAGTGTGGGACTAAAAAAGAAAACAAGCAAGCAAGCAAGCAAACAGAAAACCTATTACTGCCCAATTCAGCTAGCAGGGAGGGGTTTGCATTGTTTTTAATACTGCTCTTACCTTGAAAACAACAAAGAAAAACTGAGATGCTCCTCATTCCCTTGAGAGAGGATGGCAGTTATAATAAAAGAAGTGTACAATTGACTAGACCTCAAAAGAGAAACAATTTCTCAGCACTGAGAGAGGATTAAATATATCTGGTCTGTGCCACAAAGTTTGTCCAACCTGTGTCTCAGAGCTGTCAGGGATGAGAATTCTAAATTCGCCCTGGGGTATTTGCTGTTGAATTGTCTGATGAGTTAGAAGTTACCAAAGCTGCTTCATTTAAAAACACTGTAGCTCTTAAGTATGCCAGTATCTATGGAACCATGCAACTAGAAACTGCATCCCATCACGTTTCTCAAAAAGGCAAGAGTCCCCCCCTCTCTAGCTGCAGGGCTTTTGAAAGCACCATGCAGTCCACCCGCAGGGTGTGCATCAGCATATAGATTTCTCTTATCACAATGGAATGGCTTGAATTTTGACGCCACCTCCACTGTATGGGCATTCCCCTTTTTCCTTCCACTTGCGAAAAAAAACAAATACCCCTTAGACAATTCTGCCTCCCCCTTGACAATCAGCCCAGCCAATCGAATAAGTGAAGAAACAGCAGCAGACCAGCAAACACTCCTTGACTTGATTCCAGTTTCTTTCTCTGAAGACACCAATTGACTATCTCTTCATCCCGCGTATTATTTAAAGCAACTATACCATCGAATCTGTGAAGCTATAGTCCTTGTCCATTGAGTCTTTCAGCTCTCTCTGCTCTGTAAAACCAGACAGGAGGTCTTACAGAAGCACATCCTTTACACCTTACAAACCCAGGAGCAGAGCTGTATGAATAGCAGTGACTTAAGCCTTAATCACATCAAAGGTAAGCAAAGTATGTACAAAGCAGCAGCTATGTAGCTCAGAACAAAAGCAAAGAAGAAATATACATGTATTAACACTGGAAACACTACCGGTATGAGCGGCTCTTGCTGTGGGCCTCAGAAAGGAGAGAGATTTCTTTGAATACCTGCATCGCCATCTCTGATTTGAGAGTCTTTGTCAGAGAAGAGAGACTGCCTGAAAAGAGAAGGCAAGCTATTAATATTTACAGAAAGCTATTTGTCATAGGAAGAGTAAGTTGTTTGGCAGTGATAGAGAAAACAGTCATCAAAGGTGGACTCAGCAACCCGTATACTTGTTAATGAGCACTAATAGCAAATCAGATTACATCAGAGGGATTGCAGCACCTGCAGAAACTGTCAGACATCTCCACAGCCCCACAGCAGATCAGAGTAGGATGCAAGAGGAAAGAAGAAGGGCTAGCCAGAAATGTATGTTGCCTTAGCTGGAAAACACAAAGCATCTTCCAAAGTTTCCATGCAAACTCATCTCAGCCACCTGTGGTTCAGTACAGCCACACATATTTTACCAAAACGTTTACCATTCAGGGCACGTGGATTAATATACTGCTTTTTAAAGCAGATGTTTAATAACATGAACCCTCCCAAGGAATCTTTCAGCCACCCCACGTTTATTCACGCAATGTGATGGTGCAAAGACCCCAAGAAGGGCAGCCATGCGCTTTGCCATTTCATGTCCACAGTCTCTATACGGGTGTTTGTTGTCTGGATGTCCTGGTGACCGACACCTCACTGAAGGCTCTGCAGAAATAAATCTTGTTTTGCTCTTTGCCCTGCTCCTCCAATGAAGACCGTGAAGTTAAAAAGCTCAGTTTGAAACACTCCCAGGCTTTGAGCTCCCTCTGCAGTATTTTGCAAGGAATGGTCTTGCCTCAAGAAACCTCTAAATTATTTGGTTAGGAACTGGATCATTCATAGCACTTAAATTTCTGGGAAACTTCCACTGAAATCTGAGCTGGCCTAATAAATCACTTCTATTAAGTTTTATTCTGATGTGGAGCGGTTATGATCTGTTGATCTTGGCAAATGCTTTCTTTGCTACAGCCCCGTGAACCGCTTTCAAAGGAAATAACTGGAGGAAAGCAAGTTGCTTGGGTATTTTCATCTGTGAATGTGTCAAAGTAGAGGTTAACAGGTCAGATTCAGACATAATAAAAGGGACTACTAAATCACTATGCCAGGTGGAAGTTTAAACTTCCAGGGGGAAGTTTAAAACACTTAAGTGATGAATTATATCTTAATTAAATTATGATTTATATCTTTTAGTTCCACGTTTGTTACTAATTTAGACTCCCTTAGAATTACACTGATGTATGGAACTACTGTCACACCTCCTTGTACATCAGTGCTGAATCTGACTGCTAAATTCCCGTGAACCTATTAAAAATCACAGCTGATGTTGCTTCCAATTGAATGTCAAAGGATAAAGAATAAAGGTATAAATTATGCTGATTTAGACTTCCTTCACGTAGACTTGCCTCTGAGTTCGGCCAGCTGCCATCACCAGGCACAAGCTATGCACCACGTGATTCGGTTCCTCCTGTTTTGTAGAGTCATCTTCCTTGGCAAAACTAAAATGAGGTTTTTACCTAACTGGATTTTATACTTCTTATATTGTTACCAGGGCTTACATTTGCTTTCTAAATTAATCTACATGCTGCAAATATGTTTCTCCTTGGCATCACATTACCCTTTTTATTAATCTTCTTTCCTTCAGTTTAAAGCATATTCAGGGCTGCAGAAAGAAAATGCATCTCTTGACTCAGGCACAGCTCATCCCGGCTCAAATTCTTAGTGCCAATTCCTCTCGCTATTCACTTTACCATGAGATCCTGCAACAGGTTAATTCCCTCCAATTTGCGGCATTTAGGGACTACACAAAAATCTCTCTTTTATACAGGTTTTTGTATTTCATCTGAGAGACTGGGAGTAACGTGCACGTTAACTACTTTTTAAGGCTGGCATCTTTTTAATGCCCTGTCATCTTTCCTGGATGAGGAACATAAGGGGGGAAGGGGGAAAGAAGGGTGATGGAAGTCACAAATTTACTGTGAATTTTGGGATTATCTAGTTAAAATCAAAGAAAATATTGCTAATGCTGTAGCAAAGGTAATGATTTTAAGAGAATGCTTACTTGGAGGAGAAGAGGCTGCCCAATGTTCATATAACCTGGGAGGATTATGTGGGAAACAAATCTTGTATTCGGTATGAAATATGTATTTTCTTGTATCATTGTGCCCACTCCTGTGGATGTACAGATGGGCTTTGTGCATGTAGGCAGTTCCATACATTGGCTTTCTTGATCATGTATAAGACTAGCTCTGTGTAAGACTGAAACAGGATGCTGAAAATCTAGTGATTTTATCAAAGGAGGGCTTGTGCCTGTAGGAGTTTTAGAAATGTTTCAGGGCTGGGAGTTGTTCTTCACATTGGAATGCGAGACTGGAGGAGCAGATGCAAAAAACGGTAACGCTTAAGCTCATGTATCTGAGACAGCAATCTTCTTATGACAAGGACTGTAGGACTATTTGCATGTTGCAACAATAAGAGGCTCTACTGGAAACAATTTAGTAATGGGGTAGCTTGGGGAATCAATGTGCCAGTGGTCACAAAAGGAGTAAGGAAAACCCTGAACTCCCCACACGTGCTGTGAAGAAAAAACATTACTTTTCTTCTGAACTTTGGGGACCCATCAAATGATGGGATGAACTTGAACTTTCCCGTTTAAGAAAAGTTCACAACCTTTCGCCGTGTATAAAAAATGCCTTCAAAATAAAAGGACTTAACATTTGCCCTGTTTCTTCCCCTTTTAAAGGTCAGGAGTTACTTCACATCACAGTTAATCTTTGTGAGGAACAAAGCCCAGGCTGCAAGCCTTGTGCTTCCAGGGAAAGGCTGGGGGTCTCTGGCCACGCTGGGAGGGCAGAGGCTGCTCTCCCGGGCAGCTGCCAGTGAGCTACAGGGATCAAAGAGCAGTGTCTCTGTGGGAGCGGAGCTCTGACGCGGCCTTTCTTGCTCTTTGTCGAGGGAGTCGTTTCATCCTTCTACTTCCTTTTCCTCTTTTGCAAAAAAAAAAAAACAAACCCCAAAGTAACCCTTGTAGGTTTAGGTGCCTCACAAGGAGGCCAATGGCTCTGTATTAAACGGGGAACGTAGAGGACCCCCCACTTCGGGCTCGGCCAAGGCTGAGGCGCCAGGACCCGGCCCTGCTCCTCCTGCAGCAGGAGACCGGCTATGCCGAGCTCGGCTCCAACGCACGTTTTGTATTCGGCATCATTAAACAAACCCGTTCGTCTCCGAGGGGCTTTTGAGAACTGCGCCGTTCCTAAAACCAGGCTAACCGACGGCGGGGCCAAGGGCCACTCGCCACACCGCTCCCTGCGCCGCGGCCATCTTGTGGCGGGGGAGGGGCAGCGGGCCGCCGTCGCCGTCACGTGACTTCCGGGCATGGCCACGGCC